>OY855915.1:16698283-17130521 GCA_963693305.1 Meandrina meandrites
ACGTAAATTGCAAAGTTCGAAAACTGGGGAATATCACTTGGGGAATATCATCTGATATTCCCCAGTTTTGGCTGCATCACGTGACGCGTTTAGACCAATCGCGCGCGCGAAAAATATTTGATGGATTATAAATTCGAATATCGCTTTTGAGCACTAGCTGTTACCATTGCGCATGCATGTCTTGCGCACTGTGGCTTTAGCGAATCAAGATGGTGTTATATACATAATGTGTATTTTCTATCGTCAACTACTCACAATTTCTACGTAAGAACTTTACGAATTTCTCCTAAGGTTTTGCCCTCTAAGCTCCCTAAGAAAATTAACTTAACCACCCAAACCAACCAAACTTCCTGATGGTATAATTGCACCGAAACGGTATACTTATATACCAAGGTGTGACCCCTTGCACACATGTGGTTTGTGACATCGAAATCAGAGAAGGAATATAGTGAAATAAGCAAACTTCATACTGTACCATTATAAAGGAAAAGGGCTACCAGGTGTCTTGGTCCGGCTGGGGCGCACATGTGTTTTTTGGCTTTCAAATAACTTAAACCATCAGCCTGTGAAGATTCTTTGAGGTTCTCAATAGTAAGCACATCCGGAAGAGGTTTTCCTCCCCCATCTCCAGGCTGTGCAAAGGTGTTGGTCATTTTGTCGTTGGCGTAGTTGTAGCAGTTATTGTCGTCGACAACACCGGCCTTGTTCCATTTGGAAGGGCGGTACCATGGTGCAAAGCGCTTACTTGTATCTTCAACAACAGCTTTGACTTTCCCACTTTGGATTTCTTTTTTAACAGTGTTGTAAAGCGCTTCTGATATCCAGTGATCAGGAATGGTCTGGAGTAAGAGCAGTTGTAAATCCTTTGTTTCTGGGCCCACAATTAATACCTTCGGTTGTTTATTTCCGCTTTTCACCTCCTGCACTCGAAATCCTGTGTAGCCTAGTTTCGAAGGCGCGTTTTCTGTTTTGTAGGTTGTAGCACCGCGTAGTTTTGTTTTTATTTCCCCGTACTTTGGATTATTCTGTGTAATAACCCACTGTGGGTTGCGAGCACCAGAAAATATCTCCAAAGCTACAATAAAGCGGTCTGTAACAAGAATAAATAAAAGTAATTTGTTTTATGTTCTACACGTTTTTCCACTAGACTTTCAATAGTGATAAATAAGAGGATAAATGGCGCAGTATCTATGATCACTGAAAATAGCGTTTCATAGCTATTCCTTACTTGGAGTTACGACTGCTACAGTTTCCACGGGGCGAGAGATCGTTTGTCCTATTGGGATACAAAGGTAAAGAAAAGGTTAAAATAGGTGCTTTAGCCCGGGTGCTTTAGGAAGAATTTCAAATTTGGTAAGCTAGAAGTCCACATTCCTGGTAATGTTCCTTCCTATTTTTAGAATGGCTTTTATACGAACAAGTAGCCAATCACGTTGAAGAATTTTTTAATTTGCGCCTTTGAGTGGTTGAGCAAACTGTTTGAAAAAGAGCAAGAAGGGCAGAACTGCAGAGGACGAGCGAGCGGCATTACAAAATTACTGTTTAAAACTATTACTGTTAAAAACTGTTTACTTTTAAAAAATGTTCCCAGTATTTCTAACCCTGAGTAAACTTATTAGATACAAAAAAGATGAACTGCATAAGTATAAACTGAACTTTAGTTAATGCAATGCTAACGAGTAACACTTCAATATTCTACAAAGTAGAATATAAAGTAGGATCAAATTACTTATCAATGGTTTCTGAAGAACTGGGGGCTCAAATTTCGCAGCGAATATATCATAACCTTTTTATAAAACCTTTTTGTTTTCTGATCAGTGTCGCTTACCATAAGCACGTCCTCCGATACAAAAGAAAAGGTAACCCACAATTAACAGAGTTAAAGGGACACTGTCACGGACAGTTTTGGGCTTTTTTAGTAGAACGGCACCAAAATTACGACTAAGTACTTTCAACCATGCAGAAAATGCTCCTAGAACGTAAAGGGAAGGATATCTAGCAAATTGTTTAAAGAAGAAGGTGACCGTCAATAGTTTTCATCAATTTTTCCGAACCACAAGAACAGAACTTGAAAAAGTCAGGCTGACTTTTTCAAGTTGAGATCAAAAGCTCCCGATGGTATCACAGTGATATAGCTCTATATTTAGCTTCAGTACACTGGTATAGTAATTTTAAGAAAACTTGACCACTGTTAATAGGTTTCCAATGGTGTAAACATGTTTTTGGGCTGTTGAATTTTTGAAGTTATGCTCGTGACAGTGCCCCTTTAACGGAAAGTACCATCGAGCCGTAGTCAGTTAGCTATCAAAGATAGCTTTTTAGGCAAGAAATTCAAACTGTTTCTTCCTTCACAGCAAAGTCAAAATGCGCGTTGTTGTCAGATACTTTGCTTGCTCATAAATGAGGTTCGCATTTTCTGGTGGCCTTTAAGGGGTTCTGTGACATAAACCTGTTACTGGGTGATATGGTTCGTACAGAGCAGGAAAATGCAATATTAATCACTTGATTAGTTAGTCCTTGAGAAAAAATTCGTAACGAAAAAAGAAGCTCGTTCACTAAACGTACGACTGAGCAATTCCTCGAATGCAAATTAATTTGCGAAATTAGCGCGGGCGCGCGCTCCCCTGCGCACATAAACAAAATGGCGGCTTTTTTCTACGCAACTTAGACTGAAAGAGAAATAAATCGTCGCTTTCTCGTAAACGAGTATGGTGACCTATCATTTTTTTCACGTATTTTGGGTGCAACGATCAAATTCTTTCTATAAAATGAATACAGATCAATTTCTAAGTTTAAAAAAAGATTATCACCAGAAACGTGTACTTTGCCGAGTACTCGCATAGGAATTATAAAGGAATTATGTGGTATATACAAGGTCTTTCTGTTCCTAAACGAATGTGGTGACCCCCCTTTTTTATTTCAAAATTTAAGTTCCCTTAAGGTAACCAACACGTAGGCAAAGTCTGGTTGAAAATCTATGTTCAGTTGTATTTCGGGGGAATGACCTTAAAAATAGATTATGAATGGTGCCCTGAACAAAATCTGCCAGTAACGGGTTAGCGTTTAGAGTCCTTACAGCAACTAAACCAAAAATGCCTCATTGTGAAATTTTTAACACGAACTCCCTAATATGATTAAGACGATGAAATGAAACGTGTAAGAAGAGAGGAAGGTCACATCGCTGGTTCGATGCTACACAGACAGATCAGGGTTTGATCTCAACGTCCTTGATGATAATTGGTAGATGGCTTGAATTATTAATTGACGAGTCACATTTTTATCTCAACTTCTTTATTGACAACTGATAGATGACTGCGAATTTTAACTGGCAAATGATGTGTCTATCTCACATTTCTTATAGCTAACATGTGGCTTGACATTTTAACAAACAAATCATGTTTTGATTTCAACTTCCTTATTCACTACTGACAAATGGCTTGAAATTGTAGCTGACAAAACCATGTGTCGATGTCAATATTTTAACTGACGACTGACAGATAAATGAAAATTTTAGCTGACAAGCAACTTTTGATTCAACATCCTAGATAGTTTGAAATTTTAACTGAGATACACAATTACAGATATTTTTCAGACTTCCAAATCAGAACTAAAATTGACATGTCAATTCAACAGAATGAAATATTGATAAGAATTTCTAAGGTATCAATATCAATACAACTTTTGTAAATGAAGCTTTCTTATTGTGTTTGTACAAGGACATGACCAGGGAATCAGTGTTTTCCCCCCCCCCCAAAAAAAATTCTTCAATTCTTCATTTCAACCAAGAATACATAGTAAGTTACTGTATTCGATTTACCGCGAGCATAGAAGTCTGAGGACCCGACGGGAAACGAAACCATAACCTTCCACAAACCGTTGGGATGCTCTAACCACTGAGCTACAGACTCTTGGCGAGCGAGGTCACTTGCAAGGTTCATATTCAAAGTTCTTTTATCGAAGTTCTGTTAGCCCGAAGCAGGTAGTTGAATACAAAAGATGGCAAGCTCAATCGAGGCCCTGCCAGGGTAAATTCCGACAAGCGACATGGCCCAAAAAGTAGCGACAGCGAATAAAATAAAATCGCGACAAACGACAACCCTAATGCAAAAACTTAAATTGCGACAAGGACAAGCAATTTTCCTTCAATTCAACTACCGACAGCGACGTGAAGTGCGATAAAACAGCGACACGGGACATTTTTAAATTCAGACAAGCGACACGGGATCCCCCCGTGGCAGGGCCTCTCAATCGCGTTCAAGTCTACTATTATGGTTTCTTAGGTAAAGAGAAGCTGTGCTCAACAATTGGAAATCCTTTCTTATTGAAGCTATGACTAAAATATGTGAGAACGATCACAAGAGATTATGCTTATCCATAATTGAGAGAATCTCCGGTGGCCATTGTTTTCTATAATGTGAACCGGTGACATGTTGATGCGGTTCGGGCAGAGCAGAAGGATGACCACACGCGTACTATTTTGGTATCGAGAAAGGAACATTGATAAATAAAGAATCTTGTTTTACTGAGAGGACAAGAAAACTACGATCAGCCTTAAAAAAGTTCTTTAATAATACTCGCACAAAATTCACTTTCCACCGTTAGCCAAGGGGGGATTGGATAGTTATTAAAACTTCCTGTTAAACTCAATTTTTTTCTTGGACGAAAGTTTCAATGTTTGGCTACTTTCTGATTTACTAAATAGCAAGGTTTCTTCATCTGAACATGATCATATAATTCCCGAACTTTCATCGTTAAATGGCTTAAGTAACTGTTATATCAAGGACAATGGTCAGCATAGTTTTTTCTACCATTAAAGAACTTTAGGCAGGCAGTAAAGTTCAAACGAAAAATTGTCAAATGACGCGCATTAGCCGATTCTGCTACGGTAACGGTAAAAGACTAATGGGCAATGGTGCCAATCTGACACTTTGAAAATAAATTACGAATGGGGCCCTGAACAAAATTCACCAGCAACAGATTAACGTTAAGAGTTTTTACATGGTGACTAACTAAAAATAATCTTTTTTAAATGTTTAATTACGTAATTTCTAACACAAAGTACCTAGGAAAGCTAAGGTCCCATCGCTGGTTCTATGTGATAATACCTTTTAGTAACACAGTTACAGATATTTTCTAACATATCAATTCAACAGAATAAGGTATTGACAATAGCTTTTATGTATAAATAGCAGTATTTTTTATATAAATAAACTTCTTTATCGAGTTCGTACTAGAACACGAGCAGGGAATTTTTTCCTAAAATAGCCTAATAAAAGTTAAATTCTTTCAATCCAAAATCTGTTACCATGCAGGCATCAGGAAATTATTTGTATTCACCTTGTTAAATATTCTTTGGCAAAAAATAACTTGGTTAATAAAGATCTAGAAGACAATTCAAGAGTTTTTAAGCTAAGACGACGTTTCTCAATAGTCTCAGACAAACCCGAGCTCCGTCGATTTAATTATCAATAACACTTACTCTACGCCTAATTTGACCAAATGGTAACCTATTCAAGCATTTCATGTTTATGCCCTGAAAACCTGAACTATGTGACTTAGTTACGGGTTCGTGTCTTGGAAATCTTTTACGACCAATGAACTGTCGAAATACGTACATCATTTATGAGTACACATTTACATAAGTTGTTATATTCGCTGTAGAGAAAATTGTTCAAAATTCTAGCACAAGCAAAGCTCTCGCTATGGCGCAGTGGTGTTTTACAGTTGTGGTGTGTCTTGCCTCATTTTTAAGTTTTCAAGAAGCTACTCATGGTAAGTTATTCTTCGCTCCGATTTCTTCATAAAATTTTACCTTTTATAAATACGTTTACTGTATATTTAATACTGAATTGATATGGTGCGGTTTCAGATCGTACGTTTTGTGCGTTGATGTGTTGTGTGAGACAACGCGAGGTTTCCGTAGTGTCATTTCGAGACAAAGATTCGTTATGTCATTGTAAATTTACAATATTTCAAACAAAAATTGAAAAAGACCTTTTCTTACCGTAATGTTTCTAAAAACATTTGCACAATGCATGGATATGTTGTCGTACGTACAATATAAAAGAAGGGCACATATATAAACTACGAAATCCCGGTATCAAGTAAATCAGGCATGTCTTATACAAAGCAAATTTGATATAAGATAACTTAACTCGCTCTTTCTTAATCGATTGAATGTTGACCTCACTCCTGACCTGATAAACCACATCAGATGTCCAGTACAATGTTTAGATTCCGCACTGTATTAAAACCACTGGAGTGCTTACCAGTTTAGCCAAAAAATCCGGAAATTTCGGTTGAAAGTCAAATGGAACCGTAATTTTCCGGAAAATCCTTTCGAAAATTGTGGACTACTTCCAGAGGTACTCCTCTTTTTCCGTTCGGAACGGAAAGTCGGAAATTTCCTTACCATTTTCACGATTTCCCAGTTCCAGTCTCATCAACGGAAAACAATAACAGGAATAACCGAATTCTAAATGGTAAGCGCCATCTCGTTCGGTTGGTTTGCTGATTTTGGAAAATCCCTGACCATTATTCAATGTTCATCCCAACCGGTTCCTTCTGACAAATGGTAAGCACCCATGTACTACACAAACAGATAGTAATATACATGCGAATACGACATATTTACTTATAACTGACAGCTAAACTGATCATTGATGTGTCTCGAGTGCTTAGATCGACTTAGAACAGAAAGCATTTTCTCTGTTAACGAACATCTCTGCGCCCTCCAGTAACAGGTACAATTCTTTCGCGGTCACTTGACACAGCTATTTTTGAAAAAAAAAAAAATAAGTCGGCAAAATCTCTTGCAAAAACACAGTGTTATCCTGGCGATAGAAAGAAAAACGTTTTCAAGTACCTAAAAGCACAAGGTCTCTAAGTTACTTTGGTGCGATGCTGTTTTACTCATGGTGAATTTCATTTTCAGGACTTGCTCAAGGTAACAAATACTGAGATAAGAAACTCGCCTTCTACGGAGGGGTTTGTCCAAATCAAAAAATCGTCTCCCTCTTTCCACACCAATTTTTCGACAGGTTGTGACGAACGAAATTGCCATACGTTGCCAGAGGACGTTGTAATTAAATTTTAAAAGCAAAAAAATGTTTAGTTTTAGTTTTTTTACTTTTCAATGGTTTAAGAACTTTAGGTGTCTTTTCTTTCTCCAGACAAATAACAACTTCCTTTGTCATTTTAAAAGTTATTTGATTGAATCAGTAGAATTGCGAAATTGCGACTAACCAGTATAACGAGCCCAGATCTAACATTTTTCTGAATGGTCAACGAAACATGACGATCATAATTAACATCGTGCATAGCAAACTAAATGCATCACTTATTTTACAGTATTTTATAAGTTGCTGTTACGTTTTTGTTAATTTGCATTGAGTCACATCTTTCACTGTCATTCTCTCTAGGAAGTGATGATAAATGCTTTGGTAAATCTTGCTACACGTTCTCAGAATCAGGCAAGAAATGGTCTCAGAACCGAATCACCTGTCAACGCAAAGGAGGTGACCTAGTTTCTATAGAAACCGAAAAGGAATGGCAGTTCATTAATACCGAGATTCAAAAGCTTTGCATTGGAGTACCTAACGAATGGCACATTGGTTTGCATGAGGTGGGAGATGTTTGGAAGTGGGTAAATGGAAAACCACTGACAATTAGCAAATGGCAAAATAATCAGCCATCTGGTGACGGAGATGTGGCTGTAATGTCGAAAGATTTCCCACCTACAAAGCAAGGCCTATTTAATGATCTTGAAGATAGGTTGTATAGAGCTTATATTTGTGAAATGCCCAAAGGTAAGAAAACAAGAAATGAACGAAGCACAAGACACTTACAGTTGCATATGTTGATTGAATCGTACGTCTGGTGGTAACTCGGTTTCTTCGTCAAAAAAGGAAGCATCTTCTCTTGGTTAACTTAATACAATGACTGGTGGGTAGCGGAAAATCGATAGTGTAGTTTTTTTTCGAGGAGGGATTCGTATTTGAGGTAAAAGACAAAGCAAAATCAAATACGTTGTAATATTTTTGCTTTAAGTTTTCACTTTGTGATGG
This sequence comes from Meandrina meandrites, assembly GCA_963693305.1. Taxonomy (NCBI): domain Eukaryota; kingdom Metazoa; phylum Cnidaria; class Anthozoa; order Scleractinia; family Meandrinidae; genus Meandrina; species Meandrina meandrites. The sequence goes on from OY855915.1 coordinate 16,706,350, forward strand.
TGATTGGACATAGTGGAGTACAATTCAGGGTGTAATCGGGCGAGTCGAAATTACGAGCACGATTATTCCCTTAATCAAAACTATAACTAAATTCTCAAACGTGATTGGTTATCAGCAGCACGATTTGAGCACTAATAGGACAGTTTACGCGTCATGTTTGTAATTGGACAGTTTACGCATCATGCTCGTAATTAATTGGACAGTACGCTTCATTTACGCCCTCTGTTATATAGACTATTGAGTTCATTTCAGTTCTCGTGCACTTCCGTTACAAAAAAGTCAACTGTTGTGTTTTCAGTTCACGAAGCTGAGTTAAACTGTTGGTTATTTTGTTTCTTAATGTTCCCAACCCGCGACCAAGAAAATGACACACACTACCACGGGGTTGAGGATCAAGTGCTTCAAAATGCATATACTGGTCAAGACTATGAACTAACACTACATGGCACCGAGAGGTCACAATCCTCTCTGGCAAGCGGGATATAACCCCCCCCCCCCCCGGCAACCCTCTCTGGGGGGTCATACATGTAATCCCTCACTAGAGAGGTCCTTATCCTATCAGAGTTAGGAAGCTTAAGGAGAGGTCACAATCCTCTCCAGCCATAATTCCCCAACCCTCTCCAAGTGGCCAAGATCAAATTTTGTCATAGTTTTGATTAGTTGGTAACAGAACTTTGCTGTGTCGTCCAATTCTCTCTGTAGTCATACTCCTGATTAACAAATCGGACTTTGTTAAATCACTCGTATGATTACAGAACGAATTGGACTCCACTCAAGCGCCGCGGGGAGCCAATCAGAAGCGATAATTTTGATATAATAATTGGTACGATTAACATTGTAACTCTTATCTTTACGTGATTTGGTACCTTTCCTGTTTTAGAGCAATTCGGATATTACTGTGAAATGTGGAAAGGAAATATGTTTCATTTAATTTTTCCCACAGGTTCATAAGAAAGTACGCGGAGGTGGCCACTCCGATACGAAAGGGACCTAAAGACCGCATATGTAGCAGACCACACAAAAAAGAAATGAAACAGTAGCTAGTCTCCAGTGCTTCGCGTAGCAGCAGATGAATCCATGTTTCATTTTCTAAATTTCATTGTTAGAGTATAACAATAAAGTGTAATTTATTAAAAGGGATTAATGAACTAAAGTTACGTTAAGCAGTTTAATGTCTGTCTTCTACTGGTTAACTCGTTATCAAACCTTAAAGGGGCTTTGTCGCGGATTTTTACAGATTTTTGAACAGCCAAAATTTATATTTGTGTCGAAGGAAGCCAAAACATAATAGTTCATCTTTATTAACAATTGCTATATTAGAGCACCGAAACTGTTAACAAGCGTCTTAAGCTGCAGATGGCTACGATGGAAATGGATTACAACTTGAAAAGTTTAGCTAAACTTTTCAAGTTGTTTCCGTCTACAAAAAATAATCGATATTTATAACCGTAGTTAGATTTCTATCCACATATTAAGTTATATCTTCCTTTAGATGTTCACCAAAACGAAATTTGTTCTACAAAAGGTAATCACCTTCGCCACCGTTCTTTGGGTTGACGAGGGGTAGTGTTGCTTGACGACCCAAATAAGGATGCGAATTATACTGTTCTAAATGGATAATGCTCTTTTTTCGTTTCAACTTTTTGGAGCAAAAAGATGACCCTGTGCCAGGAATTCTTATTTTTTGTCATATCGTTATGCCGTACTAGCCTTCTACCTCACAATTTTTGTCCATACTTGAAGGAATTAAAATACACGATATAGACGTTGGAAGAATCTGAAGAGTTTGTCAATGAGTGGGAAAGACTAGTCTCCTTTGCAGAGGTTGTTCGGGCTCGTCACGCAACGCTCCCTCTGGGAGAAGCGTTGCGTGACGAGCTCAAACATCGGCTGCGAAGGAGACTAGGGAAAGACAGGAACAGTTTAAGGCTGGTTTTTACTAGCGACGGAGTCTGAGTCGAAGTAGTAATTCGCGGAGAGTGTTACGATCTAGTGAAAATCAAACCGACGTTGTCGTAAGCAGATTTCTGATTCCGCTTATGACTCAGTCGCTTATGATTTAGTGAAAACTAGATTATCAGAGTCGCAAGCAGAAAGGAAGCACTCGGAGAGCGTGAAAACTCGCTTTGTGATTGGTTTGTCCTTCCGCTTCTGCTTGGGAATCCGACAATCTAGCTTTCATCGGATCATGATATAAGCGACGGAGGCATATGCGGAATGGGAAGAAAATGGAAACGTCCTGACTCTTCCCGCTCCGATTCCGTCGAGTTTATTACTTCGATTTTTGATTTTCACATGCTCGTAAGCGCTCTCACGACTGCGACTCCGCCTCCTACTCGGTCGCTTGTGAAAACCACCCTTTGGTTATCCTCGCACACACACACACCTGGAAAAGAAAGACTAACACATTTTGTTATCACCCATTTCATGATTTACACTCTGGGACTATTGCGGAACTGGTCTTTATTGAGTATTTTGATAGCATTTAATTAATTAAACGACTCCCCAGAGACCTTAAAAAAATTGCATTTATTGTTATGCTAATATCTCTTCACACCTTTGAGTTAGGTCGAGTATCTCGGCCCACAAGCATGGTACCAAAACTAATGCGTGCAAACGACTCCTAAGAGACCACAGAAAAATTTGCAGCCATTGTTATCCTAATATCTATTCACACCTTCCAGTTAGGGATGGACCATTAGAAACGTGATGAGGGGTGGGGGGTGGGGGATTTTTGGCTTGCAAGAGGTTTTTTTTTGGCCTCTTGCCTGTGCAAGAATTTGTTTTGGACTGCAGCGCTGTGCACGAATTCTTTTGATAAAATCTGCTTCATGTACAAGCAAGCCATTGAATACATAGCTTGTACTTTAACGTCACTTAGCATTTATTTTATGACAAATTAAAAAAAGTAACTGGCAGTTTACAGGTGTATAGTGAAAAATTGTGTAATTAATATACCTTTCAGGCCCGTAGGAATGAATTTTGAGGTGAGGGGGCCCAAAAGTTAGCACTGATTGTGATGTACCTTATTGTTACTTATTTTCGCGATTTTCAAAAATCGCGAAATTAAAGATCCGCGAAAAAAGGTTTTCGCGAAATTTAATACTTAAGTTTCAGCGTTCGAGCTCTCTTCTTCTGAATCAATATCATCTTTCTGCAGTACTTGGTGCAGTCGTCAAACTAGCTCTGCTTTGTTGGAAAGGAACATGGCGAACTGTTTTTAGTTTCGTTTTGTTATATGGTTCTGTTCAGTGTCATTGGAAACTATTGCTATGGAAACTGACGAACTTTGGCATCGAAAAAAAAAATGCAAATTACGCTAAGGGTAGATTGAATCTACCCATGGCTTATTATTAACTATAATAAAAGAACGTATTTCGCAAGATAAGCACCATCTACTGACGTGTTGGCAGTAACACCTTTTCGAACTTGATCAAAAATATTTTCCAGACTCTTTCTAGCAGTTTATAATATTCACGGCTTCCCTAGAGAGAAAGAAAAAGAGATACAGATATTAACTGGAACACGAGATTGATTTTGGCGACTAACTAGGTCTAACTAGCTAAGAAAAACTACAAACATCGAAGCGTGAGATTAATATTCTACAGCAGTTCAGCAGACAGCTCATAAAAAGACTAACGTTAAAAACATTAGTGCGAGGTTAATATTCTGCTCACAGATAACAACAGTTCAATAAGAACTGACTACCCAAGTAGAACAGAATAATTTCGGTAGAGGTTAATATTCTGCTCACAGATAACAGTTCCATAAAGAACTGACTACCTAGTAAGTAGTAGTAGTGTGAGGTTAATATTCTGCTTACAGATAACAAAAGTTCAATTCAAGAAAAGTAAAATTAAAGTGTATAACTTCTACATTTTGTAATATAACTTACCAATGTGGTTTTTGTCTTCAGTCCATAACATGGTTTTCGCAACCTTGTATTTCCAGCTATTTCCCGCCAGAATTAATTAATTCGCGGTAACAATGATCCCCGGGAGGGGGACTCCGATTTGAAAGGGACGGGGATGCTCGTCGTCTCGTTTTGGGGTGTAAATTTCGGATTTTGGTCTCGCTTAGGGTGTTCTGGGCAAAATGTCTCTGTTTTTAGCCGTCAAGGTCTCCTTTAGGGTTGCACGCGAAGAAACAACAAAAAAGAATTTTGATTCGTTATATTTACTTTTTAGGGGTCTGCATAAGCTTCGGCCATGCCCAGATTGGTCTCTTTTTAAATTCAAACTTTCCGACGAGAATCCCCGTCCCTTCCATATGGGAGTTCCCCCCGGGCAATGATCGAAAGAGGAAAATGCCGAAACTCTTGTATTCATAAGACGAAACGCTTGCATATTCCTGGGCGTCGCTTTCCGGTTCGCAATCGTCTACACTTGCAACATAGCGAGAATTATATTACAAAGAAAATGCCATTAAGATGCGTAAAGTCGGTGAGTCAGCACTGAAGTACCAACGCGGGTCAGAACTGAAACGCAGAGTAAGTCAGAACCAAAACACCGTGGTGAGTCGGAACTGAAATAACACTGGACTCAGAATTGAAATGTGGGTAAGTCAGGACCGAAAAAAACCGGGGGAGTTTGGAACCCAATTACAAGGTGGCTCAGAACTGAAACACAGAGCAAGTCGGGACCGAAATACCATGGGGGCGGGGGGGGGGGGGGGGGGGGAGGGGATTCGGAACCGAAATGCAAAGTGACTTAGAAGTGAGACACAGAGTAAGTCGGGACCGAAACACTCCAAGTGAGTCGGAACTAGAATACAGGGTGACTCAGCACTGAAACACAGAGTACGTAGGAACCGAAACACCGCGGTGATTCAGAACTGAATTTTTTCTTTTTTTTTTTCAAGGATAATTTCTGATCATTTTATTTATTGTCAGTTGGTCCTAAAGCTTTGGCTACCAGCTGTGATTCAATGATGTTGGCTATATATAACCTCTCAATTTGAAATGATTACATCAAGTTACTTGATTATGTTACTTTAAGAAAAAAGAAACGGTTTTTTTTCAACCAAAATATCTTTATTTGTTTCCTGCATGTCGTTAACAAATTACAATACTCTTTTCAAATGAACATAACATTATACATTACATAAATCTATTTACATTTCTTCGTTTGTATTGCAACACTATGTTGCTTGGTACATTTACATTTCACTTGTGTATTGTCTCTTATAATAAATCTATTTACATTTGTTCCTTTGTATTGCAACACTATCTTGCTTGGCACATATACATTTCACTTACTTGTGTATTGTCTCTTATAATAAATCTATTTACCTTTGTTCCTTTGTATTGCAACACTATTTTGCTTGGCACATTTACATTTCACTTACTTGTATATTGTCTCTTATAATAAATCTATTTTCATTTGGTCCTTTGTATTGCAACACTATCTTGCTTGGCACATTTACATTTCACTTACTTGTATATTGTCTATCTCTTATAATGCTTATAGGAAGAGCATTTTTTCGCACTAATTAATGACAAAAATGTTCTATTCTTTATTTAAATACTGCTTTATCAACGAAATTAGAAAGGCGAATTGCTTTATTATGCATTTTGCTAGTATAGATGTAATATCTTATAAATAGGGTCGTATAGTTAAATTTTCTTATGTTTCTTTTTCATATGGGCCAGATAAGATACCAAATAGTTTTTCTTCAATTGTTGGACTAAATTGTGAATTATTAGTAACATTGAACCAGTGGATGACATTTTTTACAAACGTCCTTACAAATTGGCATTCATAAAAAGTATGATCAAATGAATCGTGCTCACCGCAATAAAGACATTTGTCATCCGTTTTGATACCATATTTACAGAGCTCCTTTTTGGTAACTATAATTCTGTGGATAAATTTAAACTGGAATTCCTTCAATTTTGTTTCCTTGCAGATGTTTTTCAAAGAGGCAAATATTTTTTTTCCAGGCGTCCTCATCCAGCTTCATCTCGTTGGGCCAGTTTGGTTCTACGTGTGAATTTTATTGTTAAGTAGACAATTGAAGTCGCTGGTTTTGGTCTTTTCTAGATGTATTTGTGTTTCTATAGTTTGTTTATTTCCATGGTTTGCCGCCAATTTTATCGTTCTTTGATAGAGTGCAATTCCAGTCGCTGCCTACGAACAGTTCTGATTTGTTTATGAGACAATTATTCAGATCTTGCAAGAATTCCAGCTGTTCATTTTGATTGTTTGGGGCGTAAACGTTACAGAGCGATAGATGTATAGAATTAATAACAATAGTAATTAACACAATTCTTCCATACTTGTCACTAAAAAAAATAGTTGACCTTATCTTGCACCGATGGATGAATTAGAATGCAAACACCTTTGCTGCGTTTAGTACCATGTGAAAAAAATATTTCGCCTCCCCATTCATTTCTCCAAATAATTTCATCATTCAGTTCAGAGTATGTCTCTTGTAAGAAGTAAAATTTGGATTTCTTGTCTTTGAGATACGTAAAAATGCTCCTCCGTTTCCTCTGTTCTCTAATTCCTCTTACGTTTAGCAATGTTACATCAAGGATTGATTTTTTTGGCATGCAGAGAACTCAAGGTTAAATTCAAAACTTAAATAAAGCAAACACACAAAAACAAACAAACAAAACTAATTTATGACATTCACTTTCGGAACTGAAATAACACTGGACTCAGAACTGAAATGTGGGGTAAGTCAGGACTGAAAAACACCAGGGGAATTTGGAACCGAATTACAAAGTGGATCAGAACTGAAACAACGAGTAAGTCAGGACCGAAACACCACAGGGAGTCGGGACCGAAATACAAAATGATTCAGAACTAAAACACAGAGCAAGTCGGGAATGAAACAAAATGGGGGTGGAGGGGGGGGGGGGGGGGGAAATTCGGAACCGAAATGAAAAGTGAGTTAGAACTGAGACACAGAGCAAGTCGGGACTGAAACACCCCAAGTGAGTCGGAACTAAAATACTGAGTGACTCAGCACTGAAACACAGAGTAAGTCGGAACCAAGAGTCCCCGGTGAATTGGCACTGAAATACCAACGCAAGTCAGAACTGAAACACAGAGTAAGTCAGAACCGAAACACCGCAGTGATTCGGAACCGAAATAACACTGGACTCAGAATTGAAATGTGGGGTAAGTCAGGACCGAAAACACCGGGGAAATTTGGAACCGAATTACAAAGTGGCTTAGAACTGAAACACCGAGTAAGTCAGGACCGAAACACACCAGGGGGAGTCAGGGCCGAAATACAAAATGACTCAGGACTAAAACACAGAGCAAGTCGGAACCGAAAGACCATGGGGGCGGGAGGGGGGGATTCAGAACCGAAATGCAAAGTGAGTTAGTTCTGAGACACAGTAAGTCGGCACGAAACACCCCAGGTGCGTCGGAACTAAATTACAGAGTGACTCAGCACTGAAACACAGAGTAAGTCGGAACAAAAAGTCCCCGGTGAATCGGCACTGAAATACTAACGCGAGTCAGAACTGAAACACAGAGTAAGTCAGAACCGAAACCCCGCTGTGATTCGGAACTGAAATAACACTGGACTCAGAATTGAAACGCGGGATAAGTCAGGACCAATAAATACCAGGGGAATTTTGAACCGAATTCCAAAGTGGCTCAGAACTGAAACACAGAGTAAGTCAGCACCGAAACACTCAAGTGGGAGTCGGGGCCAAAATACAAAATGACTCAGGACTAAAACACAGAGCAAGTCGGAACTGAAACACCATGCGGGGCGGGAGGGGAGGATTCAGAACCGAAATGCAAAGTGAGTTAGAACTGAGAAACAGAGTAAGTCGGCACCGAAACACCCCAAGTGAGTCGGAACTAAAATACAGAGTGACTCAGCACTGAAACACAGAGTAAGTCGGAACAAAAAGTCCCCGGTGAATCGGCACTGAAATACTAACGCGAGTCAGAACTGAAACACAGAGTAAGTCAGAACCGAAACCCCGCTGTGATTCGGAACTGAAATAACACTGGACTCAGAATTGAAACACGGGATAAGTCAGGACCGAAAAACACCGGGGGAATTTGGAACCGAATTACAAAGTGGCTCAGAACTGAAACACTGAGTAAGTCAGAACCGAAACCCCGCTGTGATTCGGAACTGAAATAACACTGGACTCAGAATTGAAACACGGGATAAGTCAGGACCGAAAAACACCGGGGGAATTTGGAACCGAATTACAAAGTGGCTCAGAACTGAAACACTGAGTAAGTCAGAACCGAAACCCCGCTGTGATTCGGAACTGAAATAACACTGGACTCAGAATTGAAACACGGGATAAGTCAGGACCGAAAAACACCGGGGGAATTTGGAACCGAATTACAAAGTGGCTCAGAACTGAAACACAGAGTAAGTCAGAACCGAAACCCCGCGGTGATTCGGAACTGAAATAACACTGGACTCAGAACTGAAACGTGGGATAAGTCAGGACTGATAAATACCAGGGGAATTTTGAACCGAATTCCAAAGTCGCTCAGAACTGAAACACTGAGTAAGTCAGAACCGAAACACACCAGTGGGAGTCGGGGCCGAAATACAAAATGACTCAGGACTAAAACACAGAGCAAGTCGGCACCGATACACCATGGGGACAGGAAGGGGGATTCGGAACCGAAATGTGAAGTGACTTAGAACTGAGAAACATGTAAGTCGGGACCGAAACACGCCAAGCGAGTCGGAACTAAAATACAGAGTGACACAGCACTGAAACATAGAGTAAGTCTGAACCAAGAGTCCCCGGTGAGTCGGCACTGAAATACCAATGCGAGTCAGAACTGAAATACAGAGTAAGTCAGAACCGAAACACCGTAGTGATTCGGAACTGAAATAACACTGCACTCAGAGCTGAAACGTGGGTTAAGTCAGGACGGAAAAACACTGGGGGAATTTGGAACCGAATTACAAAGTGGCTCAGAACTGAAACACCGAATAAGTCAGGACCAAAACACACCAGGGGAGTCGGGGCCAAAATACAAAATGACTCAGGACTAAAACACAGAGCAAGTCGGAACCGAAACACCATGGGGGAGGGAGGGGGGATTCGGAACCGAAATGCAAAGTGAGTTAGAACTGAGACACAGAGTAAGTTGGCACCGAAACACCCCAAGTGAGTCGGAACTAAAATACAGAGTGACTCAGAATTTACAAGCCTTCTTCAATAATGAGGTAACAGACGTAAATGTGTGCACTAGGCAAGCCTAATTTTATATTGAGAGAATTATATTTAATTTATGAATGAATTTGAAGTTGTGTCGGCTTTCAGATCTTCCCGTAAAAAATTTATCAAGCCTGTTCGTGTTTGTACATTTTATACAGACACATTTGTTTAGTAAATATTTCGTTTAGACTAATTATTTTCTGTTTTAGTTAGTGGAGTTAACTGTGATGTTCATTATGGGATCTTGAAAACAAATTATGTAGCTTCACGGATCAAAATCACGATTTCGGCTCGCTTGCATTTGTTTTGTTTCTCTTATCACTGCGTATCAGTGACATGCAGTGAGTGTGTTGAATTCGCCGGTTTCGTTGCGAGTTACCTGTGCTTGGCTGAGTGGGTTCAGACTTAACCTACCGCATATCAGTTACTTACCAGAAATGAAGAAAGTTCATTCAGTTCTCTAAATAAAATTCTCTTACGTATTTAGCAACGCGTACGATAAAACAGAATTAGTAAATCATGCAACCAAACCGCAACGAAAAGAAGACGGTTCAAAACAGTCAAAACAACATTGTAAGCTTATTTTAAGTTAGCGTGCACCACTTTCCAAATTACAAACTGCAACAATTCTCACACAAAAACTGCTTTAAAATGACTTTCATAACCGGCACCATCAATTTGAGTTTGTTTTGCCGCCGTGATTTTCTCAGTTTGCCGTAGCGTGAGTTCATTTAGTTTACTGTGTTTAGCAGCGAGTTCACTTTGTTTTTTTGTACGGACTTTGTTTTTGCCTTGAGTTGATTTTCTTGCCCTGACAGTTTTGTAGTAATCAAAAAAGGTCAAGGTTCTTTTTACATTGAATAACTCACAGAGGTCCTGGAGGTGTATTACGAATTAGTGCACAGTCTAAACGTTGTAAAAAGTTTTACTAAGATTTGTTTTGCGCCTACGTGTGTACGTGAGGAACCCAATAAAGTGCACTCGTCAATTTCAATTTTAGAACCTGTCATTACAGGCAGGGAAATACGAAATACATTGACGTCGCTTTCGTCAACGAAATCATGAGAGGTTTTTAAGATATTAAGTTTAACCATGAGCGATTAAAATTTATTTTGTACCTATATTGGCCACCGTATAAGCTTAGAAATATGGTGTGGCTTCTTATTTGGTCACACTGTAATTAACTCGAGCAAAAAAATTAATAAACGGGAGCTCCGCTTTTAGGCCTGCCTAAATCTATATATTAAGTAATTTAGTAATGCTATTACTACTTTTAGGAAGTTGGTAGTTCTTAATATATATTTATTACTAAAACTGAACAACTTGTCATCGTTGTTATGGTTGCTAATTCTAAACAAGTTTCCCCTCCTGATTTTTGGATTTTTCCACGGCCTTGCCGCATATCTCACGCGCTATGTAATGACTGCAATGGGGTTATTGTGCCCTGTTCAGAGTATATTGAAAACAGACTGCTCCTGTAATAGGTAAGATAAAAGCTAGAGTCTTTAATTACTTTGCGCAATTGGCAAAGGATATTTCAAATCACTGTTCCGACGGGTCGTTTTCTCCTGAAATATTGAACCACAGAAAGTGAACTCATGCTTAGCTGGCTAGACTGGGTGCTTTCAGAACACGGACACTGAACACAATCTTATTCCTGAGTTAGATCAGGTAAGTTGTGTGCAAAGTAAAGAAAATTATTATTTCGGAACACTGCCTGAAAAGGTTCAGTATGTGGAATGACAGCTAATAGTCCGCTTCCAAAGAATTTTTACTGACGTTATTTGTATTTATTTTCAACAAAAATGACAGAATTACCTCAACCTACTACCTGTATTCCACTCTTTTTCGCACCAAAGAAATAACAAAAGGCAAAGAGTGACTCGAATGTATCTCGTGTTGATTCCACTGATTTGGATATCGCAGCCAATGCAAGAAATTTACTGAACGACAAGTTTTGAAGAGTAACAAAGGGTTCCCTAAAGCGAACCATTGACACCCACTTCTAATGTACAAAATTGTCATTTTAAATACATATGAGCATGAATTTGGGCATCATCGGAGACCCAGGGGCATTTTGTCGGGGCAAAACGAAGAAAACCGGGCAGAAATCGTAGCGGCGAAAGTTTTCTATAAAAATTTAAGAGCCCCTGGGAAACGAGTCTCTCCAGACCATTTCCAAGCGACTCTGCGAATGCTGGCTCCTGATTGACCAAAAAAAATCCTTTGTATTATTTTGCCCAATCGGTGAACAGTAACTTCAGAGTCCCTTTCGTGTGTTCTTCCGTGGCAGTCCATTTCAATTTACATTAGAGAACTGCAAAAAGTCGGGGAATCATTTCGAATGTCAGAAAGAGATATATTTCAAGATCTACCCGGATATTGCCACTTGGACTGATCAGAGGAATTGAAAATAGTGGCTTGTTTACCTGTATGCGACACATTGGCGGCCGTTCAGCACACTCGTCTTTTCTCGTCTGGTACATGCGGTAAAACAATGTACACAGCGCGGAAAACTTGCAGTCGGCCGTAAAATATTGAGATAAAGAAGTCAGAAAGAAATGTAAAATCAAACGTACAAGCCAGTACTAGTAAATTTCAGAAAAATGAGACCTTGAAGCTAACATCTATCACTCATTTAATTTCTTTTTTATATATTTTTTTATTTCTTATTTTTTATTATACTTGTAAATTTTTATTCTGTAAGAGCATTAAGTTTTTTTTAATGTAATGCACTAGAAATAAATTGTTATTATTATTATTATTATTTCGGCCAACTGGAATATTCCCGTGCTGCAAAGAAATACACGTAGTGCGGGCCAGACGAGTATGGCGAACCGCCCCCAATGCATTGTACATTCGGTAATTCCTTCATTTCATTCTGAACTACATATTAATAAGTTCTTTCATTAATGAGCAAAGTTTAATTAATCTGGAAGAGCAAAACAGATCTATGCAGCTGTCATCTATGTCATTATGTCATCCTCTCAACAAATTAAATGGTTGAACGTCCTGCCTGTAGATAATGCAACTACACAAATAGCTATAATGTGAAATCATTTACTTTGGCCATGAAGTCTACTTCAAGGGGAAGTCTACAATAAACCATTGATGACAGCAAAAAGGGGCCGGGTAAATACAAGATATTTGATTGTCCATCATTCATCGGGAAGAAACTGAATCTACAACTTTATAAGGTATAATTAATGCAGTTTTCTCGTCTGAACACCTTAAAATTTACATCGCGCTCTAAGCAAAGTGAAGAAGTGCCGACCACCAAGAACAATGGCGAACTTTACTGTGCAAGAAGGAAACTACACAGGCGACATGAACCAAACAAGCACTACAACATGGCCAGTAGGCGTATTTATATTTCTTTCAGCCTTGAACATTTTTTTATCCATCACCGCAACACTGGGCAATGCTCTGATCGTTGTTGCTCTTCATAGAGACTGTTCTGTTTATCCACCAACAAAACTTTTGTTTCGATGCCTGGCGGTCACTGATCTTTGTGTTGGCCTTATTACGCAACCACACTTTGTAACTTTTATCTTTGCTCTATTCAGTAGAGAAACGAGAAGATCGAATGTTTTCTACTACGTTAACGACGGGATTAATGTTTCAAGCATGATCTTGTGTGGGTTGTCGATCTTAACTTCAACCGCTATAAGCGTGGACAGGCTTCTCGCCCTTTTGCTGGGTTTGGGATACAGACATGTTGTAACTTTGAGGCGAACTCGTGCAGTTATAGTTTGCTTCTTTGTAATTAGCGTTTCATGTGGAGCAATGTACACTTGGAATTATAATATTTCCTGGATTGTAGTAAATGTATTTGGGTTACTTTCTCTAATAGTCTCAATCCTCTCCTACAAGAAGATTCACTTGAAATTACGACAACATCAAGCTCAAGTACAGGGCCATGTTCACCAAGGACAACAGAACGGAGGAGGAATTCCACTGAACATAGCAAGATACAAGAAGACAGTTTCCTCCATAGCATGGGTGCAGTTAGCATTAGTAGCTTGCTATTTTCCGTTTCTGACTACGTCTACACTTATGGGTGTAATGACAACTGGATCTGATCTTTCATACCTGGTTTGGCTAGCTGCAATAGCATTGGTCTACTTAAATTCATCTCTAAACCCGATTCTTTACTGTTGGAAGATCAAAGGAGTGAGACATGCAGCAATATCGGGACTCAACGCTAAAGGAAGTAAAATGTTTTAAAAAAACTTCAATAAAAGGGCCTACAAAGCTCTTTTCCTGCGGCCACTTTAGAAATGACAGTTATGACTAAGGACGAGCCGCCGAACCCGAAACTTTTATTCCAAAGAATGGATCAGCAGAGGTCTTAATCTATTATATGCGCATATTATTTAGCACTTGCCGAGACAGCAGAGATGAATTCAAAGCAGAAAGATTGCCTTAAAAATTACACCCTTTGATCAAGGAGAAAATAAAACTATGTAAATGGATATAAAGAGTAGTGGTTGATGATTAGATCAGGGATCACGAACACGGTAAACAAATTGCGAAACACGGAAAACGGAGAACGGAAAACGAAAAACAAAACACGGAGATGCCAGGTGGCTATGTCGTTCTCCTCCCTAAAGCCTTTTGTACGATTTCTTTAGTCTATCGCTCGTTACACCGAACATTTTATCAGATTTTATAACAGTTCACCGTTTGGGGTTTGGATGGAGTGACCCATTGTGCCTAAGACCAAACTGAATCTAGATCAGCAAAATAAAACAAAGAGTAAACAGCCCCGGGGGGGGGGGGGGGTACTTAAAAAAGTTTTATACGGGGAGGCTCCGCCCCGAGGTCCAACCCCTTACCCTTTTATATACCATTTTTTTCAAAAAAGGCACCCCTTTCGTATACCTTTTATTGGAAAAAGGCACCCCTTTCATATACCTAACTACTGTAGTTTAATTTGTAACCACTCTCACTGGCCCGCCTTCTGAGTAAATCGTTAAAACAGGAAGTCTTCTTGTCATTTTTTCACGTAGCGCGTAATAAATTCAAATGAAACAGTCATAAGTTGCGTCTGCTTGATCTGTTTTAATTCAAGGCCCTTTTTAAAACCCGAACGAAGATTTTCCTACCCTTTCATATACCTAAACTTGTGAAATCCCTACCCTTTTATATACCTGAAGACTGAAAAAGGTACCCCTTTCGGGCGGAGCCTCCCCGTATAGGCCATTATAGGGAGTACCCCCCCCCCCGGGGTAAACAGCTTGACACTTAACATAATTATTAAAAGGCATTATAAAATACTGTTCTTGTAAAGTAGGTGTCAATTCTACTTTTCTAAGTGTCTTTCGCTGTGTCTCATGAAACGTACTTAGGGGAAAGTAAAATTTTGTTAGCTAATTAATTACAGTGATCAGATGTTCGACGAGTGTAGACGGATTTCGTCCCGTTGTTTCACGCCAGCATGGCGGGGATTCGTTTGCAGGCTTTCGCTTTTGTATCACTGAGCTGTATTTTTAAGTGTTTATAGGGTCTTTTTGGACAAAATATTTCGATTTGATGTGATCAAATTTCAGTAAAGTTAAAATTTAAATTCAACTGTCAAATTATATTGTTATATTATGGAATACTTGTATTTTAACATAACGTTTATCTTATATTAGACTTTTTAATTTATAAATTGTGATCATTACAATTACAATCATGACAAGTTTAATTTGTTGTAATCGCTATTTTGAGGAATTTTGAAAATAGCGCTATATCAACAAATGAATTTTTGTTGTTATTATGTTAGCCAGTCTTTTTTGGTGTGAAATCATAACTTTGGTTTAGCCTGGTCAAAGTACATCTGAACTTCATAATTACGTTCTTCTCCAGAAAGCAATTTTCCTATTTCTCTTTATTATTCTTTGGCTTTATAGAGTTCAACCATTTATGCGTTATTATTGATTCGTTTTGGCCAATCGTCGCCGGCAATACATGAATAGCTATAGGTTGTCAACTTGTCAATTTACGTTTAACTTCATCCTCTTAACAAATTAAATGGTTGAACCTCCTGCGTGACGATAATACAACATAAATAGCTATGATGTTAAATCCTTTATTTTGATAGTGAAGTCTACGTTAAGGACGCCAGTTAAGTCTACAGTCAGCCATCGAGGACAGCTAAAAAGGGTCGGTATATACAAGACATTTGATTGTCCAGCATCCATCGGGAGGAAACTGAAAGTGCATAAGGTAAAATTACAGCGATCTTCTCGTCTGGGCAGCTGAAAATTTACATCGCTCCCTGAACAAACTAAAGAAGTGCCGACCACCAGGAACAATGGCGAACTTTACTGTACGAGAAGGAAATTACACAGGGGAGATGAACCAAACAACTACTACAACATGGCCAGTAGGCGTACTTATATTTTTTTCAGCCTTGAACATTTTTTTATCCATCACCGCAACACTGGGCAATGCTCTGATCGTTGTTGCTCTTCATAGAGACTGTTCTGTTTATCCACCAACAAAACTTTTATTTCGATGCCTGGCGGTCACTGATCTTTGTGTTGGCCTTATTACGCAACCACTCTTTGTAACGTTTATATTTGCTCTATTTAGTAGAAAAGCGATAACATGGAATGTTTTCTACTACGTTAACGACGCGATTAATGTTTCAAGCATGGTCTTGTGTGGAATGTCGATCTTAACATCAGCTGCTATAAGCGTGGACAGGCTTCTCGTCCTTTTGCTGGGTTTGGGATACAGACATGTTGTAACTTTGAGGCGAACTCGTGCAGTTATAGCTTGTTTCTTTGCAATTAGTGTTTCCTGTGGAGCAATGTATATTTGGAGTTACGATACTTCCTGGATTGCAATGAATGTATTCGGGTTACTCTCTCTAATAGTCTCAATCCTCTCCTACACGAAGATTCACTTGACATTACGACAACATCAAGCTCAAGTACAGGGCCATGTTCACCAAGGACAACAGAACGGAGGAGGAATTCCACTGAACATAGCAAGATACAAGAAGACAGTTTCCTCCATAGCATGGCTGCAGTTAGCATTAGTAGCTTGCTATTTTCCGTTTCTGATTGCGTCTATACATAGAAATATAATGACAACTGGAGGAAAACTATACATGGTTTGGCTAGCTGCAATAACATTGGTCTACTTAAATTCATCTCTAAACCCGATTCTTTATTGTTGGAAGATCAAAGGAGTGAGAAATGCAGCAAAGGATACGATCAGACAGCTTTGTTGTTTATGTAGTTAATGCTATTTTTGCTAAGCGAAACAAAACATTTTGCTTCCTTGAGCGTTGAGTCCCGACATAAAAATTTTAAAACTTCGATAGAAGGGCCTACAAAGCTTTTTCGTGCAGTTACTTAAAGTAATGACATTAATGACTAAGCATGAACCGCCGAACCCAAAAATTTATCACACAGTTGTACTTGTATTAAATCATTTTCAGTCAAGCTCGAACGAAACTTTGTGAACCAAGATAAGCATCTATAGTAGTTTGTATTAAAAGTCTTAGTGCTGACCCCGCTCCACTGCAGTGCTTCTGAATAAACTAAACATGACACCAATACTGTGCGATAAAATGGTTCAAAATGTTAGTGCTTTTATCTACCTATACTACTGACGAATCCGTTTCTTTTAAAATTTAGCAATATCTCATAGACGTTCTCCAGCTGTATCTGCATATGAAAACCTTTCTCCAAATAATGTATTGAGCAGAGGCCGTGACAGTTTCGTGCAATGAATACACAAAGCAGAATTGTTTAATCTATTATATGCGCATACTATTTAGCACTTCACGAGACAACTGAGATGAATTAAAAACTGCAAGTTTGCCCTACAGTCAAACCGGATGCTCTTTTGATAGGAACTCTGTAATGTTGTGGCGCAATGTTCCAATATTGATTGGGATTTTGCTCGACGCAACTTGCAACTTTCAACTCAATTTTGCTCGAGGAAGTTTCCAAGTTCCGGTATTCACTTTTCCGGTATAGAACGTAATAATCCCACCTGTTTCAAAGAAGTACGAAATAATTGCCCTATGGTCAACTATTTATTACCAGACGACAAGAAATTATTGACAGGTTTAGTTCAAATTGCCAAACTGGGAATTGCGCTAAAAAACCGGAACTTGCTAGAACAAATTTGACTTGAAAGTTACAAGTTGCGTCGAGCAAACATTCTAGTTTGCCGATTTGAACTAAACCTGTTGGTAATTTCGTGCCGTCTGTTGATAAATAGTTGCCCAAAGGGCAATTATTTTCCCCTTCTTCGAAATAGAGGTGGAATATTACATTCTATATGGGACTAATGAAAACCGGAACTTGGCAACTTGCTCGAGCAAATTTGAATTGAAAGTTGCAAGTCGCGTGGACCAAACTGCCAATCAATATTGAAACATTGCGCCACTTTGAGAGTTCCTATCAAAAGAACATCCGGTTGGACTGTAAACATTACACACTTTTAAACTAGGAGAAAAGGTGTGGTTCTTGCAAGCTGTTGCTTAGATCAGCGAACACGAACACGATAAACAAAGTGCATGTGGACTATGAAAAAGGGATACGAAAAACGGAAAACGGAAAGCGGAGAACGGAAAACGAAACACAAAACACGGAAAACGGAAAACGGAAATCGGAAAACGAAACAGAAAACACGGAGACGCCAGGTGGCTGTGTAGTTTTCCTTCGTCTATCGCACGTTTCACCCAAGAATTTTATCAAATTTTATAACAATTTACTGTTACAGGTTTATGTTGTTGGGTTGAGAGAGCAGTGATGCATAACACCAAAGTGACTCCATCAAAATAAAACAAAAAGTAAACAGCTTGACATTTCGCATTATTAAGGAAAGTTACTTTCAGATAGCGTTCCTGTAAAGGAGGTTATGATTAACTCAGTTCTACATTAAGTGATCAAAGTGTCCTCCACTGTGTCTCGTGAAACGTGCTTACGGGAAAGTGAAATTTTGATAGCTAATTAATTACAGTGATGAGATGTCATACGAAAGCAGACGAATTTCCTTCTGTTGTTTGACGCCGACATGGCTGCCGCTTTTGTTTCAACAAATATCAACAAATGAATTTTTTTACATAATTTTAGCTGGTCTGTTTTGGTTTTGGTGCTAGTCTGTTTAGTCTGGTCAAGGTACGTCTGAACTTCATAATTACAATATACGTTCTTCTCCAGAAAGCAATTTTCTTCTTTCTCTTAGTTTTTTCTTTGGTTTTATAGAGCCCAAGGATTTATATGTGTTATTATTGATTCATTTTGGCCAATCGTTCAGGAAATTTTTCGAACCGTCACTTAAGCAGCTGAATAACTCACTCCGCCGACAACCGATGAATGGGTTGTCAACTTGTCACTTTACGTTTAACTACAACCTCTTAACAAATTAAATGGTTAAACTTCCTGCCTGATGATAACAGCAATAGCAAATAGCTATGATGTGAAATCATTTATTGTGGTCATGAAGTCTAGTTTAAGTTAAGTCTACAATCAGCCAACGAGGCGGCTAAAAAGAGTCGCCACGGGATCGATACAAGACATTGCATCAATCGGTAAGAAACTACAACTTTATAAGGTATAATTAATGCAGTCTTCTCGTCTGAACAGCTGAAAATTTACATTGCTCCCTGAACAAACTAAAGAAGTGCCGACCACCAAGAACAATGGCGAACTTTACTGTGCGAGAAGGAAACTACACAGGCGACATGAACCAACCAAGCACTGCAACACGGCCAGTAGGCGTACTTATATTTCTTTCAGCCTTGAACATTTTTTTATCCATCACCGCAACATTGGGCAATGCTCTGATCGTTGTTGCTCTTCATAGAGACTCTTCTATTTATCCACCGACAAAACTTTTATTTCGATGCCTGGCGGTCACTGATCTTTGTGTTGGCCTTATTACACAACCACTCTTTGTAACTTTTATCTTTGCTCTATTCAGTAGAAAAACCATAACATGGAATGTTTTCTACTACGTTTTTGAAGGGATTAATGTTTCAAGCATAATCTTGTGTGGCATGTCGATATTAACATCAACCGCTATAAGCGTGGACAGGCTTCTCGCCCTTTTGCTGGGTTTGGGATACAGACATGTTGTAACTTTGAGGCGAACTCGTGCAGTTATAGTTTGCTTCTTCGTACTTGGTGTTTCAGGCGGAGCGCTGTATATTTGGAGTTACGATATTTCCTGGATTGCAATGTGTGTATTCGGGTTACTTTCTCTAATAGTCTCAATCCTCTCCTACACGAAAATTCACTTGAAATTACGACAACATCAAGCTCAAGTACAGGGCCATGTTCACCAAGGACAACAGAACGGAGGAGAAATTCCACTGAACATAGCAAGATACAAGAAGACAGTTTCCTCCATAGCATGGCTGCAGTTAGCATTAGTAGCCTGCTATTCTCCGTTTCTGATAACGTTTCTACTTAGAATTATAATGAAAACTAGAGGAGGAAAACTTGACACGGTTGTGCTAGCTACATCAACATTGTTCTACTCAAATTCATCTCTAAACCCGATTCTTTACTGTTGGAGGATCAAAGGAGTGAGAAATGCAGCAAAAGATACGATCAGACAGTTTTGTTGTTTATGTAGTTAATGCTATTTTTGCTAAACGAAACAAAACATTTTGCTTCCTTGAGTGTTGAGTCCCGACATTAAAATTTTAAAACTTCAATAAAAGGGACTAAAAGCTTTTTCCTGCGGCCACTTTAATAATGAAAGTAATGAGTAAAGATGAAGCGCCGAACCTGAAATTTTTGTGAAAACCTTTCTCCAAGTAATAGGTTGAGCAGCCGCCGTTGCAGTTTCGTGCAATGAATATATGCACAAAGGAGAGTTTTTTAATGCATTATATGCGCATATTATTTAGCACTATTATTTATTATTTATTCAGCTGAGATGAATTGAAAACAGCAAGTTTGTCTTAAACATTACACACTTTTAAAAAAGGAGAAAATAAAACATTTAAATGGATATAACAAGTGCTGCTTCTTGGAAGCTGTTGCTTGGATCAGGGAACACGAACACGATAAACGAAATGCGGAATAGGAAAAAGGAATACGAAAAACGGAACACGGAAAGCGGAGAACGGAAAACGAAACACAAAACACGGAAAACGGAAAACGAAAGACAAAACACAGAGGAGCCAGGTGGCTGTATCATTCTCCTCCAAAAAGCCTTTTTTGCGATTTATTTAGTCTATCGCACGTTACACCAAATAATTTTATCACATTTATAACAATTTACTCGTTCATATTGTTGGGCGGAGAGAGCCGTTATGCATAAGACCAAAGTGACTCTAGATCAACGACATAAAACAAAACGTAAACAGGTTGACATTTCGCATAATTAAGAAAAAGTATTTTAAGATACTGTCCTTGTAAAGGGGTTATGATGAGCTCAGTTCAACATTAAGTGTCCTTCGCTGTGTCTCGGGAATAACTACGGAGGAACCTTTAAATAATCGGGAATTCCAAATGCCTTTTCTACCAAACTTTTAACTGAGTATGAAATTGTATTCCCGATTAAATTTTGCTCTCTACCAATACTACAGGCGCAAAACTGCCCTGTTGCATCCATCCATCACTTTAAAAGTTCCGTTTTCAATTGACGATACCTTTCTTCAAATAATTGACCAGCTAATGTCGCTATTGAGGTTGGTGCCGTGCCGTCCAGTGAAAGTACAATGCGGAGCTTTTAGAAACCCATTATATGCCTACATTAACTAGCACTTGCCCACAGCTGGAACGAATTCAAAACAGAAAGATCGCTCCCCATTTTTAAAAATCTTCTTAGACTTTATATTAGAGAGTAGTTTTTTATTTTTAATTTTTTAAAATAATTATATTTCATTTGTATTTTTTAAGCGCTTTTTATCCGTTTTTTTATAATTGTAAATATTAATCTTTATATATAGAAATTTAATGTAGTCTTAATTTACGCAGGGCCCCTTTTGATACCAGCCAAGTGCTGATTGGGCCACCCTGCCTAAATAAAGTTGAACTTGACCTTGACCTTGACCTTAAACACTTAGAAGCTACATGTAATACAACTAATACTAACACAAATATCGTCGCACTTTTGAACAGGGATATAAATGAATATAAAGAGTAGTCGTTCTTGCATATGCTTGGATCAGGGAACACGAACACGATAAATGACACTGGAAATACGGAAAACGGAGCACGAAAAACGGAAAACTGAAAACACCAAGGAGCTATTCGCTCTATCCTTCTGCTCTCTAAAGGCAGTAGTTGCTCCCGGGGGGGGGGGGGGGGGGGGGGTACTCCCTATAATGGCCTAAACGGGGAGGCTCCGCCCGAAAGGGGTACCTTTTTCAGTCTTCAGGTATATAAAAGGGTAGGGATTTCACAAGTTTAGGTATATGAAAGGGTAGGAAAATCTTCGTTCGGGTTTTAAAAAGGGCCTTGAATTAAAACAGATCAAGCAGACGCAACTTATGACTGTTTCATTTTAATTTATTACGCGCTACGTGAAAAAAATGACAAGAAGACTTCCTGTTTTAACGATTTATTCATAAGGCGAGCCAGTGAGAGTGGTTACAAATTAAACTACAGTAGTTAGGTATATGAAAGGGGTGCCTTTTTCCAATAAAAGGTATACGAAAGGGGTGCCTTTTTTGAAAAAATGGTATATAAAAGGGTAAGGGGTTGGACCTCGTGGCGGAGCCTCCCCGTATAAAACTTTTTTAAGTACCCCCCCCCCCCCCCCCCCCCCCGGGTAGTTGCTTTGTTGTTGTTGTTTTTGTTTTTGCGATTTCTTTATCGTAAGTTACACCCAACATTTTAATAAGATTCCATAACAATTTCCCGTTACCCGTATTTACTGTTGGCTAGAGAGAGCCGCTATGCATTAGATCAAAGTCACTCTAGATCAACAACATAAAACAAAAAGTCAACAGCTTAGGGAAAACCATTTCGCATAATTTTAAAAGGATTTTATAAATGATTTTAAAATACCATTATTGTAAAGCAGGTTATGGTCAGTTCAAGTTAATTCAGATCACATAGATGTATGTTGAGTGGTCAAAGTGTCCTTTGGTACATATCGTAAAACGTGCTTCCAGAAATTTTATTTTTGTTAGCTAATTGCAATGATGAAATGTCCTGCGAAAGCAGACGGACTTCATCCTGTTGTTTCCGTGACGCCGACATGACGGAGGTTCGTTTGCAGGCTGTATTCGTGATCCTTTATTCGCCAATCCGTTTTGGACGGCTGCTTTGACTTTTTTGCAATCAAATTTAGCCAAGAAGTTATAGTTTCAAGATGACGCCCTTTTAGTCTGTTCTGGTATAAAATAATTTTTATACAACAACCGAGTTAATGCATTGTGATTGGCTGATGCCTGTCATCTATCGGAGTACAGACGCACAAATGACGTCACTGCGTGGTGTGACTCGCGCGCGTGATCAGAGTTCATAGTCCAAGTCAGTCTTCTCGGCAAAGTTTTTCACACCCTGCGAGCAGAGCCCTTTCTTTTTCGCTAATAAACTAAACTGGACAAGAAAGGGCTCTGCACGAATCGTGTCAAATCTTTGTTGAGCATGCGCAAAGCTTATGTGAGACTTGCGCGAACTTGCGCGAGGCTTTGCCTGGATCCAGAAAATGTAGCGGATTTATAAGCTTCTATCAAAATGCTTTCTTCTTTTGAACATTCATAGAGTAAATTAGCAACAGGAATAGTTTGTTTTTCAAGCCTGTTAGTACAGGGGTTTGTCAATAACCAAATGTCTGTGAGCAAAAAGATGTGCAAAAAAACTTCGTAAATCTGACGCGTACATTCACTAGCTTGCACGCGTCAAACACAGCGCGCGCTATTCAGTACTGTTGACAGCCGAGTTTATTTAGTTGAGGATTTGAACATTAGTCGTGACTTTTTTCTCAAAGACAATAAACTGCAAGGCTGACACTACGTAGAAATGAAAAGCCTTAACGGACAACGACATGATAGAGTCCAAACTGAAAGCCAAAAAAGCAAACTTTTTTCTCCCCCAAGTGTATCTCAAGATTGTGTCACTGGTCTTTCCCTGTGTAGGAAACTAGTTCATGACCTATTTAAAATGACCAAGTATGAGATTATGCAAAGGTTGCTTCAGCCTTCGTGCTGTGGGCTCGGTTTTGACCGTCGGTTTTTCCTAAAAATAATGCTCGCGCTGCAAAAAACCGGTTTTATCCGGACTGACCAGCCCAAACTTTGGGGCTGCGGCGACTTCAAAGAATTGACGCGATTTATGCAGAGCCTCTTTTTCTTCCCAATTCTCAGCCGCAGGGAAGTTAAAAGAGGCTCTGCTCGCAGGGTGAGTTTTCAAAACTTGCAGCGAAAACAACAAGAGAAATTCCAGCTTAATTATAAGTCTACACAGAGGAACAATCTGCCAAATACTCTACAACTTTCGAGACATTTAACTGGGCTAAACAAGCTTGAAGTAGACAGTGACTGATCTGGAAAATGATCGAAAGTTGTAAGTGTTTGTCCGATTCTCGAGTAGTTTCACGACGCTACGGGAAATCCATGAATGGCAGTTCAACGCCGTTGAACGCTTACCTTAGTTAAAACTCACAGAGTACAAAGTCAACAAAGGGAATAAAGGTCAGTTTCTTTCGCTGACATTTTATTTTTCTTTCATATTGCGTATTTTAAAATCAGTTTAACAGTGCTTCGCGATTACGGAAAACTATCTCGAAATGAACCACATTTTGACGTCATCTGTGATCTATAACTGAACAGACTCACGGCAAAATGGAATCTATTTGTTAAATCGTCAACATTAAGGCTGGTACAATCTGCTTAATCTACAACTGAACACGGTTTGTTAGAAAGTTATTATTAATATTTTTGTTAATTTGTATTTGTATATTTGTATCTATTGCAAAATTGTAGGCGTTACGCGTCTTTAATATGATGCGAAGCTTTAAGAAACGTGACTTCAATATACAGCGATTTGACAGACAATTAAGCAGTTACAAAACTGAGCCAATGGATGGCTTCATAGATTGTCAGATGGGGTGGTGATTCTAGAATCTACATATATACGAATGATTACATATATGACATTCCTGCTCTATATGCTTTTTAAAAAAGAAAATACTCACTAAAATATACGATTAAATTGGTAAAGAGACGTTTTCTCTGTTTAGTCCTAATTCTTGACATGTCTAAGTTTTAATTTATTTATCAATCTTTTCAACAAAGTAGAATTGATCCGAACGATATATAAAAGAAGGGATATCGCATAACGTTGAACACAAAATATGAAAGTACTTTGTTAATAACAAACACAGGAACTTGGAATTCTTTTACTAGCTAGGGCGACAGACAATACCATACATACATACATACATACATACATAAAACTTTATTTATCCTCGAATTTAATATAGCTAAGACAAGCTAGTTTCTTCGAGAAACAAATGAAATATATATTAAAAATAAAAATAAAATAAGTAACAACAACATAAAACAAAAAGTAAACAGCTTAGGGAAAACCATTTCGCATAATTTTAAAAGGATTTTATAAATGATTTTAAAATACCATTATTGCAACTGTTTTTAGATCGATTACGTAATCACCCCAAAATAAACGGAAACTTGGAAAGTTGGTATTTGTGTTAATTTATGCAGACAACCATTGGTACAGTTAGGTCTTTCTTTCATTTTATTCTGAACTACGTATTAAGTTCTTTCATTAATGAGAATAATTAATCTAGAAGAGTAAAACAGATCTATGCATATATCACTACAAGATATAGCAACCGTTTTCACGAAGTCATACTTGACTATCTACAGGCTTCAATATCCTCTCAACAAATGGTTTACTTTCTGCCTGAAGATAATGCAATACAAATAGCTATGATGTGAAATTATTTATTTTTTCATCAGGGGCGTACCTGCCTTTACGCGAAATACGCAATTGCGTACCAGAATTTTCCAGACTTTTTTCTGGCAATCACATAGAAGAAATACTGAGGGTAAAGTCCTGCAGTTTTTGTACTCGTTGTGATGTTTTTGTTTTCTCTCGCTATTTTCTTTCTGTGCGTAAAACATGTATTTAAAGTAAAGTTTGGCATGACGAAATGAAACCCGTCCAGTCGCGTGTGCGTGACAAACGCGACGGATGTCTAGACAAATTGGCGATCTTTCTGACAAGGTGGTCTATGACAATGAAGTTATACGATGGAAGACAAAGAGGGCACATACTCTGGTCTGGTGGAGACCATCGAGAGTCGACCAGCACCTCATTGAACATCTCACATGATTGGCCATAAGAACAATAGGACAAAGGGCACAAACAATGCCCCTATCCCTGAAGACAATGAGCAATATTGTTTTAGAATGCCTCTGAAATTAGAGGTTCACAGGAGGTACTGCTCTACTCACCATCGAGGCCACGAATGAAGTCTTGTACCCAAACGTAACAACAGTTCTTACGATTCTTCTTACAATGCCAGTGTCAACTGCGACGCCAGAGCGGTCATTTAGCGTCATGAGAAGATTCAAGAGCTACATGCGTTCAACTATGAAAACTGAGCGGCTATCCGCTCTGGCGCTTATGCATGCTTATAGAGACACTCCGATCGACACTGACATTGTAATACGGGAGTTTTGCGCTAAAAAGAACAGAAGGCTAGCCTTTGAATTGTAATCATCGTAACTTTGTGTCAGGTTTGCAACTTTTGAGTTCATTTGTCTTCAGAAATTGAGGCTATTTCAGTGTAGCGCATATATTGCCTTATTATTACATTATGGAATATTTACCGAATACGGTGACTTTAAAAGTGAAGAAATACACGGACGTTTCCTGAAACCACATGTACATGTTCCAATGTCATAAATAATACAAACAGTTATAAGTTTTTAGACACAGGAATGCAAAACAAAAATAAAAAAAAAACCGGGCGATTCAGAGGGCGATATAAAAACAAACTCCCCTAACAGCTCGTACATACGGCGCTCGGAGCTCAGCGCTCACATCATTTCTTCGAAGAGAAACTGTTATTTATCACTGACTCTTTGTGTACCGCTTGTAATGGTCTAGGAACGCCCCTGCCTTTAAAATAATGGGACTTAGTGACCAAGGGAAGGCCACCCTGACAGAACCCTGCCCCACCAGGTCGGGAGCTGGGCATGGGGCCATTTCCAGCCGTCCCGTAAGAAAAGTTAGTGATTACGGGCGCCTTGTTGCCTCAGAAAATTTAGTAGTTACTGGACTGTTGCGAGCTTATTCTTTGGAAACAACTCGTTATTTAAAAGAAATAAAGCATCTTTAGGTTCGGAGTTGAATAAAAAATCTCCATATTGATACGAAGTGTGAATTGTGAAGATAATTGTTCTTTAGTATTTTGTTTGTGCAGGAACCGATTGTAACACCTTAGGTCCAGCTTGAAAGTCGTCTTCAACTTAACATAATTTATGGAGTCGGTTGGACTAGAGTTAGTGTAAGCGTACGCCTTTTCTTGTCCGAAATTTTACGTAAGTTGTTGTTTAACATAACGTTTAGTTTGACTTTTTTGTGTAACCTTATAACTTAAGTTCAATATTATTTTGTAAATACATTTTTTGTGTTTTTTTGTTGTTGCTCGTTTTGTTTAATTCGGGCCAGTTAACTACTGCACGTCAGTGAAAGTCTAGGAAAAAGGACGATGTTAGCAATGTTAGCTTAAACGGAGAAACGGATCTACTGTGCATGTCATTGCGTTAGAATAATTTAAGGATTGCGACATTTTCAGACATTTTGACAGATGATTGACGTTTCATACCTGGTCCCCATATAAGAAATTGAGCAAGATTTTCAGTCAGAAGTTGAGTCAGCAATTAAGAAGTTTAAATCCAACCAGAAGTGTTGTCTTTGTTGAAGAAATCTATTTCTACAAATGCAACAACAACAACAACTTAGGTAACAACTTTATTCGAGTGTCATAAAATTTTCTAACATTTGTACTTAAACTTACAATGTGAAACACTACAATGCACATTTATCGTACTATTACAATACTTGTAAATAACAAAATCAAATACTATAAACAAAGTAGCTTAAAAGCACTAATTATATATATTTCAATTTCTAAAAGGAGTTTAAAATATTTTTGTGATACATATAAGGTAGCATCTGACAGATGAACGCTCTTTAGCAACAACAACAACAACAACAACAACAACAACAACTTTATTTACCCTAATAAATTACAAGAAAGAAAATGTATATAGTATAAATAATAAGTAATTAGGGGTCTGGCTGCCTGAAATAACTGTAGAGTTAAAAAGGGCAGGCAGCCAGTGTTACAATTATGTAATACAAATTTAGGTCGGTAAAGCACACAACAACACAGAACATTTCAGAACATTACAGAACATTACAGTGAGCAAAATGAAAAAAAGACAAAAACATATTAGAAAAAAGAGGAAAATAATCGAGGAAAAAAATAGAGCAAAACAGCCTTAGAGTTGATCAATACAGGCGCTAGCTAGTATCTTTCGAGATACTCAAGTTGCATTTTTTTAGCAGCTAAGCCAGTGCCATCGATATTTGCCCCGGCTAAAGTTAAGTCTAGTAAAGCTAAAGTCGGTTTGGAAACCCGGAAGACTATAATTTCTGTCATTTGTATTTACGGCATTTCCACAGTAATATTCACTCTTTAATATATAAATTTATTATATAAACTGCAGTGGTATAGCGAGTGGTAGCAAATCGAGAAAAATGGTATCCCACATGTGTGGATAAAAATGATATCCACACATGTGTGATATCATTTTTGACCAATCAGCTTGCAGAGTTTGCCATGTTCCAATGCTGAATGAGCCAAAGTAAATCGATATTAAGTCGAAAAATCTTCGGCAATCTTCGGCAATCTTCGGAGAACTTCGGAAATTCTCGGAAAATGTTCGGAAACATTCGTACAACCTTCGGACAACATTTTGAAAATTTTCGGAAATCTTCGGAAATGGTCGGAAATCTTCGGAAAATCGTCAAAAACATCGTAATTAGTAGGTTTATATAATAAAAAGAATAATACATGGTTTCTTGGAGATATGAAATTTATCTTCTCGTGTTCAAATCCGATATCTCACTCGTTCGCTGCGCTCACTCGTGAGCCATCGATTTGAACACTCGAAGATAAATTTCATATCTCCGCGAAACCATGTATTATCCTCTATATATTTCATACAATAAAACATTAAAAGAACACGTTCTAACAATGTTGTAAGGGAGCTTTATGTTTCCCGTTGTTTCCGAAAATCACGCAATAATTGACGAAACAATCACAACGTTTCCGGAAATAACTTCCGGTTTCCTTGATTTTCTTAGAACCTTCAAAGTTACATTTTGTTATATAATCCCATAATATATTTTAGAAACAGTATGATTTAAATTTCCGCTATACATTCCTATTCTCAAGTGACTTTATAGAATCTATTTTCATGTGCCATAAAATGTCTACCCACTATTTTATCACATGTTAAAATTATGCTGAGACCGAGTTGCTTCTGTAAAGTTTATAAAGTGCGTGATTCCCACTGGGCACGTGGGACACTCAGTGAACCTTTTTGCCAATTATAGAGGATTAAGGGAAAACAAGAATTCTGAAAATTGTCCATATGTTACACTAGTTGTACTTCCAAAAGACTCACTATCCATAAATGTAAATGTTACACCAGATGGACACAAAACAGAAGCTATACCATCGTCTCCACGCAATGAATCAGGGCCACTTATTTTAGCCTCTATACAATAAATGGTGTTTTTCTTTAAAACAACTGCCGTATCAAACAAAACTTTGAAACCATAGTAACTACCTATATTGCACTGCAATAGCTCTGAAGGAAACTGTCCCTGTTTGGACACCAATGCTGACGTCTTAGTCCTTATATTCTTCAAGTCCAGGTCTATGGAATAAGTGTTATTCTCGCTGCCAAAGAAGCACATTCCGTGCAGCGATACATCTTTGTCCACAGAAACACGCATGCTATCTACAGAGCCAAAATAGCCGTAAGACCACGACATTGAACCAAATCTACAGCATCGTTGAATTTCCTCGTCAAAACCAGTTCTGACTGTTTCTGGGAATCCCACTGGAGAACTCGAAACTGAACTAAGATATTTGATGATGTTTACGATTTCTTCCGGTGTTAGAATTTCACTGTCCAAGACCACACTAGCAAAATCTTCTAGTTTCATAGTTGGAATACGTATTGCTTTGACTGCTTGTTCCCCGAGAATTCGTCTTTTGACATCACCATCTGCAGCCAAACCTTGCTTTTCACAGGCCCTTGTTGCCCACAAATCGACTGCTTTAAAAAGCTCCACCTCCTCAATATTTAAAGTATCTCTCTCGACTACTGCTTCAAGTAATGACCTGTCAATTGTCTCAAATCCGTCGGAGTTCACGGCCTCCACTGTTCGTTTGTCTATCATTTTCCAGCAATCATACACAAGGTTTATTTCTTCGTATATTTGAGCAGAAGGAAGGATACTGAAAACATTTGTGGCATCTAAATTACTTCGCAGAAATTCAGTGCATTTTTCAGTCAGTGAAGGCAACATGTACTTCTTGGACAAATACAGTATTTGCATCACATTACTTCCGCTCAAGTTCACTTCGTCGCTGTACATGTGACGAAACAACTCCAAGAGGCTCTCGTAGTCACAGTCAGACATTTCAATGGAGTCTCCAGTCTCTGCCAACTCACCATAAAACATGGCAGAAAACACGGGACTGCTAATCGACAGCACAAACTTGTGAGCTGGAATCACGGTCTTACTTTCGTCATTCGCTCCTCGAACAATAAACTTCACATCACTGAAGAGATTGTTGTTGAACATAAACTTGTTTCTTTCTCTGATTGTAGGTCTTGTTATTTGCCACTGTTCTTCGACAATTAAGTGAGGCATGGCGTCTAAATTGAGACTAATAATACAATATTAATCGTCTTCTTAGCTTCTTAGCTTTGAGCTTCTTTAACCTTCGAAACTTAAATATAGTAAGAGCGTCTGATGAAATAGGGATGAAATTTGACAGCACGTGTCTCGACAAAAGTGTCAATCAATCAATCAATCAAAAGTGTCAACTGACCCGTAAAAAATAACATAAAATCAATAACAGAGTAAGGGGTATAGAATGGTCCTTGAAAAATCATGGGTCTCGGAAAATTTAAGGCGAGTCTCGAAATCTCGGCGTAGCAAGCTAGAGTCTCGGAATCTCGAGCTCGCAAAAAAACAACGCTCGTCTCGGAATCTCAAATTTTGAAATTGAGTCTCCGAGTCTCGCAAGCCAAGCGAAAGTTTTAATCAGTTTGAACCGTCACAATATAACGGCAACGACAACAGCAAAGCAGAGAGCTACAGAGCGTTAGACTAGCGTTGTAATAGTCTCGCGCTGGGATTTCTAGATCACGGTGTCTCGCGCTCGGATTATTGAATCGCGGTGTCTCGGGCTCGGATTTGAAAAAAATTGTACGTCTCGGTCTCGGATTTCTCGGCGGCCGGTCTCGGATTTTACCATTCTTTTCCCCTAGAGTGCCAAGATTTACTCAATAAATGCTTTGACACTCTCCAAATTTCTCTTCTAGAATTTTTTTTATTTACACAACAACTTGTCATAACAAAACGATGAATATCAATGACTTATAAAGAAAAGGTAGAATTTTTACACGTGTCTCGAGACGCGACTGACGCGACTCCAATAAGTTTTCCGACAACAGCTTCCTGTTCCTGCTTTTCTTAGAATTCCAAGCGTTTTCAGCTGCCGTCTGCAAATAAAGATTAATATGAGTTTTGCTTTAGGCGAATGGCGACAATCACGGTTTGACAGCTCTTGCATCTGCCGCGTTCCAGGTTGTGAACAACTAATGACTTTATAAACAAAAGGTCATTAGCTTCGTGTCACACTATTGCACAATTGCGAATTGGAGGGTGAAAGACCCGTGAAAGACCCGTGAAAGCGAGCAGCTGTTGCTGTTTGAAATACTTTTTAAACTAGATCGCTAGAAGTAATCAAATCAAAAAGGAAAGAGGAAGCCAGGCAGTGTCAAAGACCGAAATCGTCCGGCGTACTGTTTGGTCACATAGATAACTAGAGAGTTAAAAAGGGCAGGCAGCCAGATTTACATATATAGTAAATGTCTTGATACAAATTTAAGTCGGTACACACACATACGGCACAGAACACAAAGCGAGCACTTAATAAATTATTTATTTCATTTTATTTCATTTTTGAGCACACTTTCCACCTCCTCCGCTATACTTACTATCTGGTCGTTGTCGATTGATCACCAAGGGGAGACTGCCTTGGCTCTGTTATTAGATCTCTGGACCATGCTTTAAGGGCAGCATATGTTCCACCAGGAAGGGCCTTGCCAAACATGTTGACAGACAGTCAGCTTTGAGTTGCTCAATTCAAGGAGACTAATATCAAGACAATAAACTGCAAGGCTGACACTACGTAGAAATGAAAAACCTTAACGGGACAACGACATGATAGAGTCCAAACTGAAAGTCAAAAATGCAAACTCTGGACAGCTGTATCATGTCGTTGTCCCGTTAAGGTATTTCATTTCTACGTAGTGTCAGCCTTGCAGTTTATTGTCTTTGTATTTTATTTTTGGCTGATCAGAGCTGTCAGTAGCTCCTACGTACACCAGCAGCATTTTCGTCCGCGGTCCCTTGCTTTCATTTGTCATTTTCACTAATATCAACCTCTCGGAACGAGGTTGGACTAATATTAAGTCATGAATCGGCACGGAAAGATGGCTCCCGATCTTTTCCCGCTCTCTTTATTATTAAAAGTCCCGGATGGAGAAAGCCTGGAAACAATTGATTGAATAATAATGATGCATGGGGATGCATTCGTTCATCATTTCGCCCGATAACAATAGGCCCGTGACGTCATGGCTGTCCTCAAAATATATGGATATCTTGGACTGACTAGAAAATGCAGGAGTGTAGAGCAAAAAAAAATTATTAATTACTATACTAGTAGAACGAAATAGAACAGAATAGCCTTGTACAGATCTATATTGCAGGCGCTTTCTAGAATCTTTCAAAATATTGATCTTTTATCCTTTTATCCATAGATATGGATAATGGCTTTATATCAGCCAAAAGAAGGTTAAACTTACTCACTGGGGGCCAAGAGTAACCGTTCTTTTGGCTCGATCATCGCGCAGATTTTTGGAGGAAAAATTGGGTGAGACTTTGAGTGAGTGAATTTGACAGATCTGCATTTTGGCCAGGTTTGAGATTTTTCGACTTTTGTCAATTCATTTTGCACTCCTCCAGGCGATATTTGCAGACGGCCGGTCTTAAAAAGTATCCATTGCAACCTTGCTTGGTCGTTGTTTCAAGTCGACTGTTTCAAGTGCATCGGGTTACAAAATCCAATACCATAGTTCCAAACTTCATGAAATGACCCTCATTATTTCCTAATTTCCTTTAACCTTAAACAGTATTACTAATGAGGCGAACGTGCCTACTTAATGTATATAATTTTTCATTTAAAGGGTATTTATCAGGCGTTTTTTCCTGCAGTTTTATAGAGTTGTTTTATCCATTGAAGACAGACATAAGATCCAAGGCAATATTGTACGAGACCCCAATTCTATTGGATAAATATATTCTTATGTTTCTATTGTGAAGCTTTTTGCTCAGTTTAAAATTCTATGGATGGGGGTTCAGAGCCACCTTAAATTTTGAAACCCTTCGATAGGATTGGTTAAACGTAATTGCACTGAGAGCTGTGTGCTCGCTTTTGAGTTGGCATTTAAAGCTAAAAGTGAGGTTGTTTCTAAGGGGCTGTTGCTATGGTAGCTTTATTCTGACCATATTTATCATACTTGCATTTATCGTAAAGCCAAATGGGTTCACTTGTTTTTTGAAAACAGTATAGCAGCACTACGTGTTGCTAAGTAACAAAAAATGGAATGTCGCCGTCACCAGGGAAACTAAATAGAAAGGTAAAGGTAAAGCCTGCATACGAGTCTAGTGGCCCATCAGGCTGGAGCTTATCCCTGTTTCCGTATGATAGCATGAAGCGACTAGGAATGTTTCTACTCCCCCTGAATGGGATGCTAATCCATCGCAGGGCTACCCCCAGCAGTAAATTTGCCGGTACCCATTTATACACCTGGGTGGAGAGAGGCTCTATGGGAGTAAAGTGTCTTGCCCAAGAACACAACGCAGTACCCCTGCCAGAGCTCGAACCCGGACCGCCCAGCGCCCCGAAACCGCTTCTTTCTGCACGCAATGATTTGACACTTGCCTGATACCACTATTGTACATAGTATCGACTGACAAGAAGGGGTAGTATTAATCCATCAAAGCAAAATTTGTCCTTTAATAATTAATAAATCAAATCCAGAACAAATGTCAAATAACCCATTTCCCAAAGCTATTTTTCCACATACTCTTGTTCAGCTTCCTCCTCGACGGCCTAAAAAAGGGACTGCTCATAGTCTAACAAATGTCTAAGTTGGTGTCCTGACCATTACACATCTTATTCCAAAATGGCCGAAAATACATTATTCCTTTGCCCATATGTTAATTAGCCCTTGCTGTTTCGTATTAAGCCAAAGATTCTTTTGATTTCTGCATATTAGGCTTAGGATGTTTTTTCTGTTGTATTTGTTTTTATGTGGGTCATTAAGTTAGTCAATAGTTTTACTACGCTTATCAAACACACCAGTTTTTCGAGGAAATGCAGATTCATATAATTGTAAGCTGGAATAATGACAACAAATATACAATTCAAAGCTATCTCGTTGAACGTTCGTGGAATTCGCACTTTTGAGAAAAGGAAAACAATTTACAATTGGTTAACTCAGCAGATATTTGCTTTCTCCAGGAGACTTAGAGCACAAAAGAAATAGAAAATCAATGGAAATCTCAGTGGCACGGCGAAACTTATTTCGCACACGGCACTGTGCATAGTCTGAGAGTCGCCATACTTGTATGAAACACTCTCGATTTCACACTAAAATCAGTCCATTCAGATGAAGAAGGAAGATTTCTTTGTCTTGAAGCCATTATCGAAGACCAGTTGTTTCTTTTAGTCAATATATACGCACCTAACACTTCAACGGAGCAAACATCGTTTTTTCGCAAACTCTCTGATCTTATTAACAGTGACGAACGCTATGAACAATGCAAAATCCTAATCGGAGGTGACTTTAATGTCACTCTAGATCCATCTAAAGACTGCTTGACATTTGGAGAATCCCCGAGATCAGAAGGTTCACTTGGAGACAAAAAAACACCACTTATTCAACGGCGGCTTGATTATTGGTTCATTCCGGAGTCACTTCAAGATGATGTCGCTAAAATAGAAATCGTACCTGCGGTGAGAACTGATCATTCGGCAGTTGTTATCGAAATTGATTCTCTAGACACTCAGAATCACGGCCCTTCTTTTTGGAAAATAAACAATAGCCTGTTAGAAGATCCGACATTCGTTGAACTGATAAGAGAAAATGTTCCTGTCTGGTTAAGCGAGATCAATTTTTGCACAGATTACCGAATAGTATGGGACTGGATAAAATATAACACTCGTCAGGAAAGCATCTCTTATAGTAAACAAAAAGCGCGTGAAAAGAGAGAAAAACTGAAAAACATTGAAGAGACATTAAAAATGTGCGAGGAAAAAACTGCTGAAGAACCACCTCAAGAAAATCTAGAAAAGCTAGAAACAGCTAAAAACGAATATGAGAGAGAATATGACCATATTGTGAAGGGGTTAATCATTCGTTCCCGCGCAACATGGTTCGAAAAAGGGGAGCGAAACACCAAATAGTTCCTAAATCTAGAAAATAGCAAAAAGACAAAAACCTGTTTAAGAAAGCTATTAGTAACAGACGAACAAGAAAGCATAAACCCGAGTATAATCCTTAATGAAATATATTCCTTCTATTCTAATTTATATGATGAAAAAACAGATATGGAGATCGATCAGACATCTTGCCCCTTTTCGAGTAATCATGATCAAATTCCTAAGTTATCTGTTCCAATGCGAGACATCCGTGAAGGAGAGCTGACCCAAACAGAATGTTACAAGGCCTTATCTGCTTTTGAAAATAATAAAACACGAGGAAACGATGGGATATCGGCAGAATTTTACAAAGTATTTTGGTCTGAAATCGGTGAAGTTCTGGTTAATTTTCTCAACTACTCTTATCGCTGCGGGGAACTGTCAACAACTCAAAAACAAGCTGCAATCACGCTAATAGAGAAGAAAGGAAAGGACAGAAGAAGGATAAAAAATTGGCGACCATTGGTGAATGTCGATGTTAAGATAGGCTCTAAAGCCATCGCTATGAGGCTAGAGAAAGTGCTTCCAAACATAATTCATTACGACCAAAGTGCTTTCGTCAAAGGACGAAACATATTTGATGTTGTCCGCACCATAAACGACATCTTTGACTTCATGCAAACAAAAAACTATGATGCTATTCTAACTGCGATTGATTTTGATCAGTATGCTGGACGCCATGCCTTTGGAATGGCGGAACTTGTTAAATGGCATTAAATCATCTATAGCTCACCTAACCTCTCCCTTTGAGCCTAACTCTTTTTATATAATTCACGAAAATGACATAATCCCACTTGAAAAAGCTCAGTCGAAATCACTTTATAACAAATTCGTCTCAAAAGTTTGTACTAAAACCTACTATACTGCCAGGAAGAAATATGAAGAAAGCTCTAACACCGAAGAGTCTCAATTAGATTGGAAAAAAATTATCTAACGCCTATCTGAGCAACACTAAGCACAAAACTGCGGGAATTTCAGTATAAGATACTTAATAGAATCTTATATACAAATGACATGCTTTTTAAGTTTAAGAAAATCGAGTCTCCTCTGTTATTACTGCGAAAATGACATAGAAACCATAGAGCATTTTCATTTCCTCTGCCCGAAAGTTCAAGTTTTTTGGAATGAAGTATGCTCTACTTTCGGAGAAAAACTGAAGTGCATGGAGCAGATCTCTTCACATAAAAGACATCTTTTTCGGATGCCAAGACCTAAAAACTCACAATACCTTGACAAATTACATTATCCTGGAAAGCAAATTTTTTCTGTATCGCTGCAAACTAAACAAAGCACCCTTATTTATTCTGCATTTAACAGAAAAATTAAGAATACATATCACATAGAACGTTCTATTGCGAGAGAAAATAACAAAATTGGTTTTCATTATGAAAAGTGGGAACCTCTACTACCACTTATCTCTCCTTGATTAGTTGTTATCACTTTTTAAAATTATACTGCAAACTATATGTCACAATGCTGTAATATACCTAAGTTTTTTTGGCCTTTGTAAACACTGTTATTTTGTAACCTGTAACCCTTTAATTAAAATTAGTTATGTTAAATTGTATGTTCTGTAAACATGTAAATTGTAACTTTTTTGTTCGTAAATAATTGTATTTCCTATTTTTGTGCTGTACATTTCTTAACTGCTGAAATTGTATGTTAAGCTTTATAAAACAATAAACAAATAAAATACAAAAAAAAAAAAAAAAAACAAAGATCATCGCAGCTCTTTACCGCCGGCATGCCTGCGAAGTTGACTTCAGTTCAACTTCGCAGGCACTTGGGCGGTTTTTCCCGAGCACCGGCGATAAAGATATTTTATGAGAACAGTATCCCAGGCATTTACCGGCGGCTGTGTCGCAGGTAGCTATAGGTCGGCGGCATATGAAAACAAGGCTTAACAGGAGAACCCCAGACAAGTTCTATATAGTATAAGTAGAAACTCAACTGTGTTCTTTTGGAAATCCGCGAACCTGATTGGTTCTCACATTGTCGACTATTCGCCGATGCATCACAATCGCGCGCGCGTTGCTCTTTGAAGGAGGATATTTTCTTGATTCTTGGCTTAAAAGTACATAACATTGTTGGTTTTGGACTGCAATCCTTTAGAGTTTCTACTAAACAGTAAATCTAATCGCCCTCGTTTTCTATGAGAGATAGTCCACTCG
The DNA here is from genome assembly GCA_963693305.1 of Meandrina meandrites. Lineage (NCBI taxonomy): Eukaryota > Metazoa > Cnidaria > Anthozoa > Scleractinia > Meandrinidae > Meandrina > Meandrina meandrites. The sequence continues at coordinate 16,743,502 of OY855915.1, forward strand.
GCTGCGCCTCTTCACTATTCGCTCATAGAAAACGCGGTATGATCGTAGTCTAATTGTTAAACAGATTGCATTTTTTCATCCACTTTGATGGACTGTTTCGTATAGCGGCTCGAGGCTTTACTAAGTTACCAAAAAAGGAATGTCGCCGTCGCCAGGGAATCTATCCAAGCAAGCGTGATACTTTGGATTTTCGCAAGGCTTGAAGCTGCCTGGGTTATAGTCAGCAAAACTATCAGGTAATCCTACTTTGCGCCAGGACTGGGAATGCTTTAGAATTTCTTTTCCATATCGATTCCTTGCGAACAAACCAGGACTAAACTTTGTATCGATCCAGTTACCGCGAATGTTTGCTTTTGTGGACCTGTCATGTTTTTGAAGCTCTGTTGGGAGATACTTCGTATTTGACAATACATGAAACCCCCATACCTCGATGTTAAATCCGTTAAAGTTAACTTTAACATAGCCATTATTTAAGATTCCTTCCTTGTTAATCTTCGGTGATTGATACTCAGTTAGACTGTAACCATTTTGCTTGAAATACTCGATTGTCTCTCTTCTGTGAAATATTTCAACATCTGTGGACAATAGAAAAAAATCGCCATCCAGATCCCAAGGAATAAGGCCATTGAACTTAACACCACCTAATACTGAACCACTATCGAGTTCGAACGTTATATTGTTCTTATCAGCAAAATTCTGGAAAAAAGATGCGGCTTCCGCATACAATTCCAAACAACAAACTGGAAGTAAAGCGCTGTTGACAAAGTTGTTGCAGCTGAAACCGATATCCTGACAAGAGAAAGAATGCCTAACCCCTTCGGGCAGTAACACCCGATTGAGCTTCCACTTTTTAACTAAAGGTGTCCACACGTTCTTGTTAGCTCTTTTCGAATACGAATAGTAATCTGTAGTGAAATACATAGCATCTGGACATGCCATGATCAGATTCCCATCTTCAACAACACGTAAATACCAATCTTCAAAAACAACTTCATTTGGAAGGCTCTCGTCAAGCTTCAACAGATTTGTTTTGGTGACGAAAGGACCCTGCAGATAATCACAGAACATACATTCATTCTTTGAGTGATAATACCCTTCCTGATATTCTAGGACGTAGTTTTTGAGTTTAGTTTGCACACAGCCCGCTTTCCAGTGACCCGAGAGATTACGGTATGCTCCGCCTACAACTCCAACATTTGGTATCTGGCTGATCACACGAATCTGTCTCTCAAGTTGGGTAAGCCATGTGAAGTGAAAAACACCACGTGCAACAAGAACATAAGGAGTAGAGGCCTTACTTATCAACATGTTCCATCCTTTGCTCAGCTTTCCATCATCCACCTTAAAAGCATTTATGTTTTTATACTTTTTGGTTGTCGCCATTACATTGTTACTTCGCGTTGCCAAATGAACCTGAACTGTTGGGTGCGTCTCTGTAATTCCTTTCAAAACTTTTTCAATGTGGTTCTCATCTTCCTTAGGGTATGCGACGGTATTAACTAAAACACTTATCACAGAACTTGTCGGTTTGGCATTCGAACAGTTAGTAGTTTGCCAGCCCTTTGCGTAGAACGGATAGTCCGACCTACCACCTAAGTACACCTCTGGGCACGCATCCACGCTACCATCTTTGCTGACTGTCTCATTGGTAAAACTCGGTTGTTGTTTGTTGTCTAGGCGTTTTACAATTTCTCCTAACTGCTGAACCAATCTTGCTGAGGGGGGTTGTTTATGGATTTGTAATTTTTGCATTTCCAGATGAATTTCATTTAGTTCCTTCATAATTCCTTCATTAAACCGAGGGGCGTGGTATTTTTCGGAATTGCTTAGTTTAAGAGAGCGCACTCGCAGATCACATATGTCAAACCTGTAGAGAGAGAAGACAACTCGAATTAAATTACCAATTCCTCGTACATTTTAGAAAAAAATCTCGCTAAATTCCCTTTGATCTCATGGATACTTGCAGGAAAATATTTAGATGAATGCACTTCATCTAAAACAAGGCATCAAAGCAAGGCAATAAGACGCCACCTCTCCGGAACCTCTATTTCCATATGCATTCGCCCGTTGTAAACACTACCTCTAGTGATGTAATGTATATGAAATGATTCATATATGAACTGCGGATATATATGAAGGTGATATGTGATCTTCGCAGTGAATTTCCAATTTTAAGCAATTAGAATAAAGAAGCCTTCTTTATTCCAATTGCTTAAAATTGGAAATTCACTGCGAAGATCACATATCACCTTCATATATATCCGCAGTTCATATATGAATCATTTCATATACATTACATCATTTTACTCCTTTCACGGGAAAACATGAACTCACAATTGACCACGCTCCCAATGTGTGGCTTCATAGCTCAGTTGGTAGAGCATCGCACCGGTATCGCGGAGGTCACGGGTTCGAATCCCGTTGAAGCCCTGATTTTTTCAGGCTTCTTTATTCCAATTGCTTAAAATTGGAAATTCACTGCGAAGATCACATATCACCTTCACTACCTCTAGTGTGGTAAAAAGGCTGTGGTTGTTCGTCGTAGTGAAGTACAATAACAATAAAGCATTATCGTTTTTTTTGTTTGTTTTGTTTTTTTCAGGCTTCTTCATTCCAATTGCTTAAATTGGAACTTCACTGCGACGATCACTTATCACCTTCATATACATCCGCAGTTCTTATATGAATCATTTCATACACTATACGTCATTATCGTTTGTCTCACGATGTAGTCACCTATGATGTGAATCGCGACGTTTCGACTGCATAAAACCGAACACCACGGCTGAACCCGCGGCCGAGTATAAATCTACTGCGGTTTTACCTTATGTCAAAGGTCTTTCCAAGCAACTTCGCCGCTGCCTACAACAACAAGCAACAACCGGACCGCCGAAGGGACAACTCTTCACTGGAATCGCGAGGATCGAAATGCACCAATCACAGCTGTTGAACACCAGCCTATCACAGCGGAGCATCGTACTTTATAAGGTTATGCATAACCACTAGACCTTATCGCAGGATGAAGACTAGCAGTATGCAGTGGAAACGTCCCGATTCACATCACAAGTGACTATATATATCGTGAGACAAATTATAATACTCTATTGTTATTGTTGCTACTCCTGTTGTTTCTTGGGCTAGCTAGGGGCATTGTTATGACAATTGAAGTGATTCGCCCCGAGGTAATGGGCGAGCCAAACAAGACAACGCACTGTTCTGGAAGCTCCTGTGTGACAAGGAATATTCGCTTATCGTCATTCCGAAGTTAAAGTCTAATTTTATTCATTGATACTCTAGACCACGTAAAACAAAATAAAAAACAGTATCAATCATACCGTTTTAGAAGTGCGGTCAATAAAAATATTGACAAGACTACCAATAGACAAAGGAAGCCAAAGAACCTAAAGGTACATCTCCAATTAGAGGAAACCGCCATCACCTTTTGAAGCAAATCTGTGGGAAAAGATTCAGTAAGTATGTGGACACTCCCTGCCATCTATTCTGAGGGGTATTATTTCAAAAGCAAGTAACAACCTCCTATTTATTACGGATCATTTTGAGCGCGAAAATGACGGCAACGCTTTAGTGAGCCTGTTGATCGATTTGAAAATCAATACAGCACAAAGTATGATATATAAAATATAAAATATAGACAAAGAAGTCATTTTGATGCTTAAAATTGGAATTCGTTACACATCACGGTGATTGACGAGGCCTATAGTGTGTATTTCGTTATTTCAATGTCACATGCATGTACTTTAATTTAATACCCGAAAAAGCACGGATACTCGTGTGGACAAGGAGGTAGCGTGGCTTAGTGGTTGGGGCGCTGGACTCGTAATTCGGAGGTCCCGGGTTGAAATCCTCCACCCTGCCACTTGACAGATGTCTTCTTTGGTATTACATTACAATGCATTACACTGCATTATACTGCATTACATTATTGCTGGCAAGCCTGAGCGAGGCAGCATACTATTCTACGAGTCCTGTGTGTGTGTTGGCTCTCCTGTGTGATATGATGGCAAAGGAAGAGTGTTACAAAGTTTTGGCGCTGCATATGTACACAACCAAACAAAGTACAATTTTTGGCAAAGAAAATTTTATTACAGGGATTAAGATTAAATTTTTGCATCAACGGAGCCCGATTTTTCAAAGTTAGCGTGGTCTTTTGGACCTCTTATCTTCGCAACGAATTCGGTGACTACACATTTTACATTTCTGATATGAGTAATACAATGCAATACACCTCCCCATGGGGGCAAAGAAAAAAAAATACAATAAATATAATAAATTGTCTATAAAAAATTACTGATAAAACTATTAACAATGATAGAATAAAAATTCTTAGAACTGCTAAAAATTGTCTATAAAAAGTAATTGCTAAAACTAATCACGTGCAGAGTTTATGAGTAACTCATAATCTTACAGTGGTAAAAGTTTAAGAAAAAATCAATGTCAGAGGATTTTCGCGGCCGGAATGTCCTTAACTATATTTTTATGTGGACTTTCCCACGAAGTGTGAAAAGTCCACATATTGCGATCGTGCAGTCACTTTCCGTATTAACTCGTGTTAGCGCTTTCGGAAGCTGTCGATGATGTTCGGAGAATCCGAAGTTTTGGAATGAGGAAATGTGCAGTCAGAGCAGAACTTTTTCGATCAGTTTCGAGTAAGTCGCACTTTGTTTTGTTTTTGCTTTCGACCTTGTTTATGAATCTCATGGTTTCACATTTCGAAGAGTGTCTGGTGCTGTTGTAAGGTCTTGTAACGAGAGTTTTGTCAAGCATCGGATCAATGCCCGATTCCCTCTATGGCGCGCGCCTGCAGGGATTCACGGTAGTTGTATTCACCGTTGCTAAATCTCGTGCATGGTTTGATGAATACATCTACCATGATTCCCTGCAGGCGCGCGCCATAGAGGGAATCGGGCATTAACAGTGCAGCCAGTTTAATTGGAAATGAACTGCCCACGAGATGCCAGAAAGTAAACATCACACAGGTCAAATACTGGGATTTCATTAATCGAAACCTAAAATTTGTCGAGTGCAGTACATCATAGGGCAGCGTCAAAGACAGCAGTGGTGCACATCAAAAGAAAACAATTGTGGCAGCTTTTATATCTGCAGGACGTTCAAGAAAACAACTACGGGCAAAGGTCACGCTATTTTTCACACTTTCTACTGTTCGTGTTCGACTAAACCTCGCTGTCGTCCCTTGATTCACATGTAATTTACAAGCATTATTCAGCAAATATCTGGATATTTGTTGTTTCTTTCAGCTTTGCCCACACAGAATGGAAGAATGGATACACAAGGAGTAAAAATAAAACAAGTTCACTAATCAAATTATTTTCGCATTCATTGTTGTCTTGGATTTCTCCAAAGTGTAATATGAATAACGCAATCTGACTGATGTCAAATGTCAAATTTTTTTAAAAATAAGCCTGAATCGCATAAAACTCAACCGACAAATATATAGATTAAAACCGCGCAGCAAAGTAAACGTGTCGTTCGCCACTTCGCGAATCGCCGACTCCACTCGAAAATTCAGCAACTCGGGAATTCAGCAACAAGAGAAAAGTTTGGGTGGAAAATACGTTCACCTGTCCTCCTACACCATGGAATTACTAGTTTCAAAAAGTCAATAAGAGCAATTCCGGAAAAGTTATAAATTTAGATAACAACGCACTGAAAGAAAATGAGTTAATTGATGAGTTCAGCCGTTGTTTACACAAGCGTTCAGATAAAATCAAATGTTTGGCAATCAAAGACAGTTTACATACTCCGCGAAATATTTCTTTATGAATGGAAATTAGTATCCCCCTGAGTATCCCCGATGCGGTCAGATTTTGAATTTTCTTGTTCTTATTTCCATTAAAAGACGTTATTTGTCTTTTGGTCGTGACCCCCCACCCCTCTTACCCTCGTAAGAATGGGACGGATCCTTGGGGGTGTAAATTACAGATTTCGGTAGCCATATAGAGATACTCCCGCTCCCGGGTCTTGTCACAGGTTTTCTGCTTGTGTGACACAATTTACATTGGAATGCATTTGACTACAAAGACAATAACATTCTCGTCCCCATAGCCCTTTTCGCTTCTCTTAGCCGGCGGGGCCTTGGCACGAGAAACGAAGGGCTCTGGGGACACAAGATTTCCAGTCCTAGATTCTAGGACTTCCGGTTTTCATGTATGCAGTCGTGATGTTTCTAAAGACTCTGTGGGACAGTCATGGCGGTTTTTACTTCCGCTCAAGATTTCTTTGTTTCAAACAGCCAATCAAAAAAATTCGAATTAATTAAAAAACTCTATGTCCCCAGAGCCCTTCGTTTCTCGTGTCAAGGCCCCAGTCGGCCAAGAGAAACAAAAAGGGCAATGGGGACGAGAATGAGATAATAACTGCAAGGCTGACATTGCGTAGAAATGAAAAAAAAAAATAACTGGGCAACGATATGATAGAGTGCAAATTGAAAGTCAAAAATGCAAACTCTGGACAGCTGTTTCGACCTGATTGGTTCTCGTCAGCATTCCGCACAGAACAGAACAACCAGCGCGGAAACAGTTGTCTACAACGTGCGCGTGGTAACGAGCAACAGCCGCGTGACTATTACTCAATAGGTTAATAATTCGAAATACCATGTCGTTGTCTCGATAAGGAAACTGAGGATAGACAGTGCTATCCCTACACTGAAAACATGGACCAAAACCATGTGAAAACAGTGAAAATGTACAGCATATCGAATTTAAAAAGATCTACGGTCCGAATAAAACTACGTACACCATCAGTATTTTCGTCCACGGTCCCTTGCTTTCAGTGGTCACTTGCATTTGACTGTTTTAGGCGATCTTCATGGTAAATTGCGAGGTGTGTTTCTCGAAAAGAGAAATAAAGCGTTTTTTTTTTCCCATCAAAAATAAGAAAAAGTTAATTGATAAGTATTTTTTTGCCATCTGGAAACTCGATTTCGAGATTAAGTCCGAGTTCATTTGAGTTTCGAGTGACTGCCAACTCATATTTGACCAATACTGTACAGACTTATTCATTATCAAAACAAAATGAAAGTCCACATATGTACGCATTGCGGACCCACTTTTATTGATACATGCTCATAGGTTCTCTTGCTTTAAAAAGCAGTATGAGAAAGTGAACCAGTTAAGACCTAGCAACTCTGGGCATTGTTAAGTTACAAAAAATGGAATGTTTCCGTCGCCAGGAAAACTATTCAAGCAAGCATGATGCCTTGGGTTCTTGCAAGGCTTGAAGCTGCCAGGATCATAGTTAGCATAACTATGAGGTAACCCTACTTTGCGCCACGACTGGGAATGCTTCAAGATTTCTTTTCCATACCGATTCCTAGCGTACAAACCAGGACTAAACTTTGTATAAATCCAGCTACCCCGAATGTTTGCTTTGGTGAACGTTTCATGTTTTTGTAGCTCTGCTGGAAGGAACACAGCATTTGACATAGCAGGCATCCCTGTCCCAAATAATTCGATGTTAAATCCGTTGAAGTCAATTCTTACATACCCATTAAAGCTATTATAATCCTTTCTATCAAGATCTGGCGATTCAAATCCGGATAGGCTGTAACCATTTTTCTTGAAATAATCGATTGTCTCTCTTTTGTGGAAAATATTAATATCTTTAGAAAATACAAAGAAATCTCCATCTATGTCCCAAGGAATAAGGCCGCTGAACTTTAAACCACCTAATACTGAACCACAATCGAGCTCCAATCCAATATTGTGTTCATCAGAAAAATTCTTGAGAAAAGACACGGCTTCTGCATACAGTTCGTGGCAACAAACTGGGAGTAATGCGTTTTGGGCGAAATTATTACATTTAAAGCCAATTTCCTGACACGAGAAGGAATGCTTGATCCCCCGGGGCAGTGACACCCGATTAAGCTCCCACTTTTTAGCCAAAGGTGTCCACACGATTTTATCAGTACTTTTGGAATACGAATAGTAATCTGTCATGAAGTACATAGCATCTGGACAGGACATAGTCAGGTTGCCATCTTGAACAACGCGTAAAAACCAATCTTCAAAAACAACTTCATTTGGAAGGCTCTCGTCAAGCTTCAACATTTTTGTCATGGTAACGAAAGGACCCTGCAGATAATCACAGAACATGCATTCATTCTTTGAGTGATAATAGCCTTCCTGGTATTCCAGAACAAAGTTTTTGAGTTTAGTTTGCACACAGCCCGCTTTCCAGTGACCCGAGAGATTACGGTATGCTCCGCCTACAACTCCAACATTTGGTATCTGGCTGACCACACGAATCTGTCTCTCAAGTTGGGTAAGCCATGTGAAGTGAAAAACATCACGTGCAACGAGCACATAAGGAGTAGAGGCCTTACTTATCAACATGTTCCATCCTTTGCTCAGCTTTCCATCATCCACCTTAAAAACATTAATGTTTTTATATTTTTTGGTTGTCTCCATTATCTGGTTACTGCGGGTTGCCAAATGAACCTGAACTGTTGGGTACGTCTCTGTAATCCCTTCCAAGACCTTTTCAACGTGATTCTCGTCTTCCTTAGGATATGCAACAGTATTAAATAAAATGCTTATTACAGACTGAATGGGTTTGGCATTGGTACAGTTCGTGGTGTGCCAGCCCTTCTTTGCGAAATAAGGATAACCCACTTTACTTCCTTGATACTCCTCTGGGCAGACATCCACACTATAATCTTTGGTTACTGTCTCATTGGTTGCAATTCGTTGTCGTTTGTTGTCTAGGCGCTTTACAATGTCTCCTAATCGCTGAACCAATTTTGGCGAGGGCACTTGTTTAAAGATGAGTAATTTTTGCATTTCCAGGTGGACTTCATTCAGTTCTTTTAAAGTGCTTTCTTTAAACCAGGGAGCGTGGTATCTTTTGTCATAATTCACTTCAAAACGGTTTTGGTCACATCTATAAAGAGAATTGCTCAATCTTAATAAAAATTGCTTGTTTCCTGTACCCAGATATTCTTACTCTTTGGCTATCTGCAGTTCTTTTGCAAAAATGTCTACAAAGTCTTTCAAAGCGAAATCGAAAAACAAACACCGCAGCTTAGACTTGCCTACAAGTCGAGCTAACAGAGCGTGAAGCGCGACAGTAAGTCGAGCTAGGGTGTTTGTATCAATTAACCAATCAGATTAGCAATCAAAACGGATTTGACCAGATGCCTTACAACGTCATGAGATACATGTAATATCTGGGTACGAGATTATGTCAAATGAAATAATAAGTGTCATGAATAATGTGGTAACTGAGGCAAGGTTCTGTACATGAACAGAATAATATGTAGTTTATTTTTTTCCTTTTTATTATACGTATTACTAAAAACTAGCCATGGTATATTGCAATTCCTGAGTGTTGATTGGTTTACAGGCCATGGTATATGAGCTATATCATGGACCACAAATATGCTAGGTGTACGCGTCAGCGAGAACAGCTGGGAAGGGTGTTTTTAACAAAACAATTATTTCACTCACGCTTGTTGGATGCGAGATAGTTATAGCCAACGCGCGCTGTAGCTACGTGTTTTATGTCTTTCTCTTAGCCCTTGGCTTATACTTGCTTGAGGTCTCTTTTATTTCTGTGGGCTTATTTCCCGAGAGGGCTTAGATTCTGGGGGTGGGGAGTTAGTGCTCAGTTTTGGAAGGAAAGTTGCTTTACAAGTGCATACAATATGCACATGGTAAAATTCTCTAAACACAATAATATTGAAATTCGCTCACGATACCCATCACTGGTTCAACAAGCTTCCTTCTTTTAAGAAAAAAATGATTGAAAGATGGGGGTGGTATTTTCGTGGGGAGGGGGGGGGGGAATTTTATGGTACGTCCAATATCGAATATACCTAGTTGGTAAAATATACAAGTCAGTGACAAAAACAGCAGCTTTTATCAACTATGTCTTCTCCTGACTACATTTACTCAATTTTTAAACATCGAACATACCTCTTTAGATGCATAGTCAATACAAATATTGATAGGGCAGCTAAAAGACAGAGGAAGCCAAGGAACCAAAAAGCACATCTCCAACTAGAGGAAAGCGCCATCACCCTTATAATTAAGCAAATCTGTGAGAAAAAAATAAAAGAGAGGTTTCTGGGTACTGCCTACCATTGGATGTAATATTTTTGTAAAAAATAAAGTGAGTACCTTCCTTTAAATAGATTGATTTTTCTTGAGACAAACAATCAATAGCTCATTTCATAACCACGTGACTTTTCTGATCACAGCGACAAAAAAAGCGAGGGCTTGTATTTGAAGATAACAAGAAATTGAAGGCGTTGCTGGTAAATGTACAGTAACAGTTTGTTCGTTTCTCATGCTTCCTTGTTTCAAATGCTGCATCCCTAACCCTTGTCACTTTAGGAATGATTCGAACCTATCATTGTATCGTTTTCTAACGGTTCCACGCATCGCAAGAAATTCACAAGCCCAGAAACAAAACATTGAAGTAGGATTGTTTCTCATTCGAAAACACTCAGCATATTTTGAATGAGTTAAGAAGAAACCCAGGTATTTACAGTCCTTATTTTGCGATAAGAGTTACAACACTTTAACTCGAACTAGTTCAAGTTTCATGCAATTGGACTTCGAAAAAGCCTTACTTTAAACGGGCAGTTTCCACTGAGACATGTGCGAAGTTGACAAAAAGTGGAAATTTCCCGTCGAGTAAAAGCTCCATATATGCAATCACTTTATAAAAAGATGATTTTATCAGTCAGTTTAATCTGTTCAGTTTAAACGCCTCGGTAATTGACAAAGGTGGATTTAGAATAAGAAAAGCACTAGAAGCGTGGCATACCAAGCTAACTCCCAATGCGAATAACAATTCCTGTCCATTGCGTGGACAGTACAACATTCTTTTCAACAAATATTCTCAATTGTTTACATTTTTATCTCGCAACTTCATCGGGGGTGGAAGCGGAATATGAATCATGAATCATAGCTGTAAAATTGGTAGGAATCATGAATCTTCGTGTTTAAAACTTGGGAATCATGAATGATGGGAGACGGCTAAAAGAATCATGAATAACAAATGAAGATGCTTCCATCGATATTGGAGGCGTGTGAATATAGAATGCAAACTGCGAATTATATCACAGAAATGGCCGAAAATTGCATTTCAGAGCGTCTAATTTTCAAAATGTTCTGGGGGAAACTGGATGAAAACAAAGACAAATGAATCATGAATATCGAATGAAATTTTTAAATGAATCACGAATCATTGAGGTAAAACAAGACAGGAATCATGAATCACGAAAGCCCAATGATTCTTCACACATGTCGCATTATAATTTCTTTCACTTTTAGTCATTTGCATTTTACCCGTCGAAGACTGTAGATGTAGCAGTCGAAAGCTTGTAATTTTTTAATAGTTTTAGCCAGAGATCGCTTTTAAAATTTTCTAACAGTTTAATCTCACATACAATTCCAACAATGGTTTAGAATCGATGAAAAGAAAAGCTGTGATTTTGATTGACTATATATTATCTGTTGTTATCAATTTATTTTTTCGATCAATAAAACAATCCATAGAATCTTGGGTCGTTTTCGGCTTGCATTGATTGCTTATGGATTAGAAACGAGAGAACTTAATACTCTAAACTATTCATAGCCTGGCCTGACTTTTCCCCAGGCGCCCCTCATAGTCTTGCTCTGTAAGCGCTAGCTGTGCGTGTGTGTTACTTAGCGCTTCGCCTCCTAGCCACCAATCCTCGCGCTCCTTGTATCCCACTCTTTGCCGAGGAAACGCGGAGGCGCCTGAGAACGAGGCACTGGGCTGACAATTTTAACCTCGTAGAAAGGCTTGTAACTTACAAGAAATGCAGATTCTATTTAATTTTAAAAATAATCAAGTTGATTGATGTTGAATTTTGAGAGGGACGATCGATTATGGCTTATAACAATCATTTCATCGGGCATTGTGGCATATTTTTTGCGGGATAAAATGGAGAATTCAGCTACCGTGGACCAATCCGAAACAAGAAAATAACGAGCCAGCCAATCAGAACTGAAAACCATTCAACCGTTCGCACCGTTGGCAGCACTTCAACCTTAATTTAATTTAAGTCTAGGCGCTTACATCTGCAAACTAGTTTTGAGCTTTATGACGGGAAACTGGTTGGAAAACCTCACGGGGAAGTAAATTCTCATTCTTTTTAGCTTGATGGAAAGGAATTACTCGGGTGACTCGGGCCAAACACATATTCATCCCCGCGAACATCAACTCTATTGTAATATTTAATACCGCCCTTAAAATATACGAAATAAGTCAGTTTCCATTGGAAAACTGGCTGGAGAACTTAACGGGGAAGCAAATTCTCATTCTTCTTAGCTAGATGAAGAAGAATTACTGAGAAGCGTCAGCCGTCTTTCAACGCCGAGCTACTCTTTTGAACAGAGTTTGGAATGAAGGACGAGGCAGCTCACATTTCACGTATATCGTATACGTCAGTGACGAATGAATAAGTAAGCCACTGTTTCTCGGTCCAAGATCTAAATACCGAATTTACGACAAACTCCAAGACGGACCTGCTGCTTAATACAGTGTAGGCAAATGTAACAGTTGCAGGATTCCCGGCTGAGTTTTGATCGGTTCAAACAAAACCTTTAGACAATCTTCGGGAAAATGTTTAATGGATCTTTCACTGGCAAGCGACCAACTTCCTAAAGGGTCTCTCCAATAGAAATGCCGCTTTCTTAAAAAAAAAATGCCAGTTAATGTAAGCTCAACGATTTTCTTGAAAATTTTCCAGGAGTCCAGGCATGTATGATAACCACAAGTTAGTGGTCGTTAAGATACACACCCGCCTTGTACAAGCAAAATGTACTTTCCAACATCGTGTAGCAATAGATAAAAAGGGCAAAGAAAAGAAAACAAAGGTGCAAGAAATGTTTTATACATACCTGAAAAATAAAAGCTCCAGTGAAAATTTCGGCACCCTTCAGTGTCACAAAGAAAGTGCCACACAAACGAGCTGTCTTCTTACTTGTAATAATAATAATAGATAAAAAGTGCAAAGAAAAGAAAACAAAAGTGCAAGAAATGTTTTATACATACCTAAAAAAAAAAAACTTGTTTGCATGTGCACGATGTCTCAAGGTGTCTTTCTAGCTTTACTTACTGAAAACGGCTTTCGAACTCCGAAACAGCTAATTTAGAAAAACGTTTGTTTCAAGAAAATAACTAAAGGATGCCCTTGTATTCGCTTGTAGCAAGCCAAGCAGTCAATCTGCACGTACTTATTTTGAACGAGCTTTTAGCTCACTAGATGTTGATTGATTGATTGATTGATTGATTGATTGATTGATTGATTGATTGATTGATTGATTGATTGATTGATTGATTGATTGATTGATTGATTGATTGATTGATTGATTGATTGATTGATTGATTGATTGATGGCACGACACAAGAAGGAAAATAAACTACACACACAACATGCAGTTGTTGTTGTCGGGAATTTTAGCTCACTAGATGTTGATGGATGGATTGATTGATTGATTGATTGATTGATTGATTGATTGATTGATTGATTGATTGATTGATGGCACGACACAAGAAGGAAAATAAACTACACACACAAAATGCAGTTGTTGTTGTCGGGAATTGGACCATCGAAGAAACGTTAGTCAGCCATAACACGTTCAACGACTACACACGCTTCTAAAAGATTAATGGCAGCTAAATGGTAGTTATCACGCGCTATTCAGACCAAAACAAAACCCATTCAGCCATGCTTGGTGAGGTATATTAAATACATTTAAAGTAATATTACAAGGGTAAAAGCAAGACATGGCAGTTTATTCAGCTACACTGTACTGAGCAAATTAATGGAGATTGAAATTCAAGAAAGAAATTTCCTCTGCCAAGGAATCATAAAATGCTAAATAAAAATTTCAAAGCAACCTTTTTTTAAAAGTCACATGAGTACCGATACCACAAGCTCATAAAAACAAACATTCCGATATTTACCCCTGTAACTAGTCATTGTCAAGAGTAGTTGGCACACTGACTTTGCATTTCAGCCAAACTAACCCCTCCCCCCCCCCCCCCCCCAATGTTGTATGATTGCAGCAAAGGGTTTTCAAAGACAAACTACAATGTTGATAGGGCTGAAAGAGGAGGGAAGGGGTGAAATTAGACCATATCACAATAAAATGGGGCCCAAAATGACAGTGTGTCTGGAACACTTTTGTCACTTATTGCATATCATATGATGTATTAAAAAGCATCTGGAAACAAGTAAACTCAGCCATATACTAAATACTCTAACTCTTATCCACGCACTACTCCCGGGGAGGGGGGGGGGGGGGGTCACTCCCATATATGGGCTATATAGGTATGTGCCGCAGGATAGGGTATGGTTTTTGAGGTTCTTGGTCCTTAAATAGGGTATCATTTTTGCTCCTTTTGGCATTGTGTTCCCGGTGTTATCTTTAGATAGAGTAGCTAAATTCTTTCAGCTAAAATAAATGCCCAACTAAATGTAACGAAAAAATGGTCTGTTTAAACTATAAACGATCCGTTCAACTAGTAGCAAAGGGATTTTGTAAAGAATTGTGTTTTGCCATGTGCAGTTAGCCGTTATTTGGATCGTCACCCAATGCTTCTCCTCTCCTTGAATAGGGTGTCATTTTTCGGGTTTGGGCCTTAAAAAGGGTATAAATTTTCGTTTTCTTTATCCTTAAATAGGGTCAGGGTTTAAGAACCTTTGTGGCACATCCCTATCCGAAATTTATGGGAGTACCCCCCTCCCCCCCCCCCCCCTCCCGGGCACTACTCAAACTGGATCCAAACAAACCGAATGAGCCTCACTGCTCATATTCTTCGCTTAGTATTATGTACAACAATTATCCATCGCCTAGCAAACGAGCAAAAGGATCAAACTTCCAAACTAAACAGTACTATGTTGAAAAGTAATTGTAATTGTTTGAAACACATACAAACAGACAGCTGGGTTGCAATGTCTGGAATACAAATCAGTCAAATGAGCCACGCCACTAATACACTTCTTATTTGTTTACAGCGATTATCGGCCGCCCAATAGGCAAGCGAGTCACGCACAAGTTTCATAAGCGTTACGTTCAATAGTGGCCCTTAACCGGTAGGCTCAATATATCACAACAATGTGAGATAAATTGATGATAACAATATATAATCATTATAATAAACACAGGCACTCGAATTGTACAGTGGCAGTGTGTCTATATCACAACAATGTGAGATAAATTGATGATAACAATATATAATCATTATAATAAACACAGGCACTCGAATTGTACAGTGGCAGTGTGTCTATATCACAACAATGTGAGATAAATTGATGATAACAATATATAATCATTATAATAAACACAGGCACTCGAGTTGTACAGTGACAGTGTGTCTAGTATTTTTTATGAACCCTGAATGATTAATTCGCCGTAGAACATGAATGTTTTTCTTTCACTGCTCGGTTGCAACAGACCTTTTAATTAATGAGTTGAAAGTAATGTGACACATACCTGATTTTATATTTCGCGTGCCCACCTCGCCACGTAGCTCACATCAGTCTTGAGGAAAAGTACTTGGTGAAGGCCTAACTTTTATGTCCCGTACTTGGTGTGAGCTCGATTATAGAAGTTCTCCGCCACGGCAGTGACCGCGGGCGCAACAACAACTGAACAGCGTTACCTGTCACCTGACACCTTGCGTCACACAAGGAAAACAAATGACGTGTGGCTCCAGAAGTATTTTTTACCGTTGTTCGACAAATTTCGCTCCTCTAGAAACCGTAGAAAAGGTTGAAGATTTGTTAAAACGGTGAGTCGATCATTTTAAAAATTCTAAAACGCACTGTTAGCCTCGTTAAGAATGTATTTAGTTTTTTGCATAGCTCGCTCGCTCGCTCGCTCGCACGTGTCTTGTTTCGCTTGGTTCCTCAATATTTTTGTGTCGAGTATAAATGGCTTGCCATTAGTTATAAATTGAAGTTCCATTCCTGAGTTGGTTCTGTCCTCGTGTACCGACAAGAATAATACACTACAGCTAACCAATGACTTACTCCTAAACAAAGAAAATACGACAGTAATTATTCGCTTGTGTATCGATGTACAGTCTAGTACACGACGACATAGTCCCTCTGTTTGTCACACAATCGGCCGTCTCTAGTTAGTTATGGCCACATTGTGCAAAGAGTAACACTAAAATTATAAACCCCTGGTCCATATTTACCGAAATATAACAGTGGCTTATCATGTAAGTTAATAAAGATATCCGGATTAAAAGTTCAAGATGACTTAAGGCTGGCACGAAAGATGGAAACTAAAAGGAATAAAGCTAATCATGCTAAAAGCGCTGCTCGCTTTACGAGGCGCTGACTAGTTTATACTGCCACCATTTCGAAGATGGCTGACACCGCAGAACTGTCGCTTAAGAGAGTTTCGCCTTTCGCTTGATGTGGAATATTGTGAGTAAAGAGAAGAGGACAAAGCAAGAACGTGACAATATTCTGGAGATTACAAATAACCGCTGATGAACCGCATCTTCCTGTTTTGCAGGTGGTCATTAAAATATTCAAAATGTATTTTTCCTGTTCAATCGCGATGGAAAATTAAAATTTCGAGACGGCCCCATAACAACTACCCTGGTTGCCAGAGGGTTTTGTTTTGTTTTTGTTTTGTTTTGTATCGCGGCTTTGCCGCTCACTGTCGTCGCAAAACAAAACAAAAAAAAAACCTCTGGCACCCAGGGTACATAACAACAAACCATCGTTTAATTACCCCTCATTTTTAAAAGTGCATGAAAGCGAACGAATTAAGATCGCAGGGGAAACCAAGCCATGAATAAATTTTGCTTGTCCTGCATGTTTTAAAACGCTGATATATCGGCTATTAACACTGCATAAATTATCAGCAGAGCATAAAAGTCAACAAATCATAAATAATCTGTGACATTGTCGAGTGAAGCGGCATCGAGAATACATTACTGAAGTTTACTGAGGGCAGCCGGAGCCGCAAGAAGGATAATAACAAATGTATTGACTCCGTTTAAAGATGATGCTCTGTGTGACAAATTCACGCACCCTTCCGGCCCACTACAACTTGGGTTTTACATGTACATTGTGACTCTTGTCGTTTCGCCGGATTTTCCTCAATCTCAAATGCGATACGATGATTGCTGCAGTGTATAATAGGATACTGAATTTGGTCTCATGAAAATGAATTGAAGTATTGCCATTGAATGGGAAGACAAAGCTGAACTATAATGTCAAATGGTTGGCAGTGTTCACCTAGTTATCTTTATCTTTTTCCACAGATTAGCTTGAACAGACGATGGCACTTTCCTCTTACATGAGATGTGGTTTTTGGTTATTTGGCTTTCTCTGTCTTTTAGTAGTCGTATATATAATTTTATTGACTGCACATCTGAAAAGGTATGTCTGATGTTGCCTTGTTATTTATGAGTCATAATGACAGTATTTATTGAGTAGTGTGGAGGACGTGGTATGCACTGGATCTCGGGTCAAGCGGCTCGGTCTTCAGCCCTGGCTGAGATAATTTTGTTGTGTTCGTGGGTGGTCTTGGTGACCCTCTCCACCCATATGTGTAAATGGGTACCGGAAAAATAAATGCTGGGATAACTCCGCGATGAGTCGGGGCCCTCGGAGGAGAAGAAATGAACGTACTCCTGGTCGCTTCATGTTACAGAAAGCTTAGTTCATTTTTAGTTCAGTATCTTACTGGGTATGTTCGGTCTTGAATCTTATGCAGGACTATCATAAACAAATCACAAGAGAAGTAAAACGGGGAGGATATACTTAAAATTTCCGACTGTTCTTAGGAAATATCTTTCAAAGATACCACTTGACCTGAACCTCCAGACTTCTGCAGTCCATGTAAACAACAAAATTACTTCCGGTAAGCGGTTAGCTGTGAGAGTATATATAGAACTTAGGCCCGCGCTGTCGTGCGAAATATCGTTAGTTGTTATCGCATACAGAGTAATTAGCGTCATGTTGAATGGATTCATCTGCCAAGTTGTATAAGCCCCGGAATCTTTGCCGTCTGGTAATTATGAACGTTCGAACTCGTATATTTGTTTGCCTGTTGCCAGCTGAAAGCGCGGCTTTACGAATTTATTTGCAGAAACCACCGGAGAGACTAAAGGCAGGATCGTTACGTGTTAATGTTGAACAATGTTGGAAATAAAATACGGTCGTTATTCAAGTCCACCTCTCAGCTGCGCTGTTTACAGTCCACTTTAAACAAAACAACGTCCTGACGTAGATGCAAAATCAAAATGAATTCTGCAAGAATGTGGTTAGCCATAGTTTTGCATTAACCGACATTATATATTTCCACTTGAAAAAGGAACTGAAGCATATAGCGTATAGCTTCTGGAGTTCTTGAGGGGATACAAATGAGAGATCCAGCATGGGAGGGGTGGACACAAACCCTTTTTTGTTTAAAATTTTAATGCCAGGAGTCCCGAAAAGCCCCCTCCCTCCCCTAAACAGATGAGCCATTTAATCGTCATAGAGTATAAAAAAGTCGTTGTGGGTTATCAATAAAATCAGCATTTCAACACTTCGTCAAAACATATTCTTGCATCTATATCTTTTCTCAGTACGGCAGAAGCCTCTGGTGTAATGTTTGTTTTGATCGCCGATTTGATTAAATGAAAATGGTTTAGTTCACAAGTCTTCGACAGCCTTTTTGCCCACGGACGTCGAAGACCACAATACAACTTCGCTTCAGTAGACCCAAGAAGACTTTGTGTGCAAGTAACTCGTTTTCAATGGGTACAAATCAAACCACAAATACATAAAGGGAAGAATGATTCGCAGTTAATCTTAGCACGTACAAGGACAGTCGTAGGTTGTTCAGAAGTGGGTATTGCAACGCAGACATCTGAAAACCATTACATCGTATGTCGCACCCCTGACACATATCAACTCGGATTCAATCAGATGGCCTTTTCCAACAAGGGGAGACATCTTAGTTCGGGAAGTCAGTAATTTAACGTAAGATTAATTTATCTTTTTACAGATGTGATGGACGCCCTTTTAAAGACAAGAGTAACGAGAAACTCCACGCTCCTTGGTTTGAAGAAAGCATTGCAAGGGAACTAAATGAAATTCATCTGGAAATGCAGACGTTACTCATTCGTAAACAAGCCCCGTCAGCAAGATTGGTTCAACAGTTAGGAGAAATTGTAATACGCTTTAACAGTAAACAACAACCGAGTTTAATGAATGAGACAGTCAGCAAAGATGGTAGTGTGAATGTGTGCCCAGAGGGGTTCCAAGGGGGTAAGGCGGACTATCCCCTCTACGCGAAAAGGAACTGGTACACCACGAACTGTACGAATGCCAAACCCATTCAGTCTGTAATAAGCATTTTAGTTAATACTGTTGCATATCCTAAGGAAGACGAGAAACACGTTGAAAATGTTTTAAAAGGGATTACAGAGACGCACCCAACAGTTCAGGTTCATTTGGCAACCCGCAGTAACGAGATTATGGAGACAGCCAAAAAGTATCAAAACATAAATGTTTTTAAGGTGGATGATGGAAAGCTAAGCAAAAGTTGGAACATGTTGATAAGTAAGAGCTCTACTCCTTATGTGCTCGTTGCACGTGATGTTTTTCACTTCACATGGCTTACCCAACTTGAGAGACAGATTCGTGTGGTCAGCCAGATACCAAATGTTGGAGTTGTAGGCGGAGCATACCGTAATCTCTCGGGTCACTGGAAAGCGGGCTGTGTGCAAACTAAACTCAAAAACTTTGTTCTGGAATACCAGGAAGGCTATTATCACTCAAAGAATGAATGCATGTTCTGTGATTATCTGCAGGGTCCTTTCGTCACCAAAACAAATCTGTTGAAGCTTGACGAGAGCCTTCCAAATGAAGTTGTTTTTGAAGATTGGTATTTACGTGTTGTTCAAGATGGCAACCTTATTATGGCATGTCCAGATGCTATGTATTTCACGACGGATAACTATTCGTATTCTAAAAGAACTGAAAAAAGCGTGTGGACACCCTTGGCTAAAAAGTGGGAGCTAAATCGGGTGTTACTACCCGAGGGAGTTAAACATGCTTTCTCTTGTCAGGATATTGGTTTCACATGCAATGCCCATAACGCTTTACTTCCCGTTTGTTGTCAGGAAAGGTTTGCAGAAGCTGTGTCTTTTTTCAAGAAGTTTACTGATGAGCACAACATTAGATTTGAACTCGATAGTGGTTCAGTATTAGGTGGTGTAAAGTTTAGTGGCCTTATTCCTTGGGACATAGATGGAGATTTCTTTGTATTGTCCACAGATATCGCAATCTTTAACAAAAGAGAGACGATCGAGCATTTCCAGAAAAACGGTTATAGCTTAACGGAGTATGAGACACCGATGCTTGACGGAAAGAAATACATGTATGATGGGTATGTGAAAGTTAATTTCAACCGATTTTATATTGAAGTGTTTGGGACGACTGTTATGTCAAACACTGTGTATCTTCCAGAAGAGCTGCAAAGGCATGAAACTTTCACCAAAGCAAACATTGGAGGGATATGGGTCGATACAAAGTATAGTCCTGGTTTGTATGCAAGAAATCGATATGGAAGAGAAATCCTGAAGCATTCCCAGTCCTGGATCAAAGTAGGATTACCTCATAGTTTTGCCGACTATAAGCCTGGTAGCTTCAAGCCTTGCGAAAAACCAAGGCATCACGCTTGCTTGAGTAATTTCCCAGGTGACGGTGACATTCCATTTTTGGTAGCTTAACAATACTCAGAATTGCTAGGTTTCATGTTGTTTGTTTTTCTTATACTATAGCAGTTTTCAAGTGAGTGTCGTAAAAACAAAACCAAAGTAATCTGTCTGGCCAATTACAAAGGACAGAGACAATCCAATGAACCGTTCAAAACTCGAAACAAATACATGCAGTCGGCACGAAGCGCGGGAAAACGTGCGCGAGCAAGTCGCGATTGGTTTTGGTTTTACTTCTGATTGGTTGAGAAAGTGGCGCGAGTTTTTTAAGCCAATCACTGAGCGTAGTAATGCAAAACCAAATTACTTTCTATACTCACGTGAAAACCGCTCTAAACTGTTTTATAGTTAAATCCTTATTTTTAGATAACTTTGTAGATAAATGCAAAAAGTGAAACAAGAAATACAAGTAAACTTAAGGCCGAATAATAATAATAATAATAATAATAAATGTACAATGTAAACAGATGAAGAACAAAGAGAATGCCGTTGTTAGAACAATAAAATCCATCAAACTGTTCTAAACTTCGAGTGATATTACTTTTAATTAATCTGTTGCCGATCTAGTAGAAAATTCTTCTTCATGAATTAGGCCTTTTCAGTATAATTACTGCTTTGTTGTACACTTTTTTGTTGTACAGCTAGGGGTAGAAATACTCTCAGTCGCTTAATTCTACAGAAACCGGGATATATGCTCCAGCATTCTGTAGAGTACATGTACACCTTGGCTTGATGCAGCCTCAACGTTAATATTCTACGCAAAGTTGAAGTCCGCACCAATCCTAAGGTCTGTGGCATTAAACTTACCCTGAATAGAATGCTAGCCCATCACAAGATATCTTGCAGCATTTTGTCGTGTTTCCCTAAGAGCTCCCTGTTACCCATTATACTCCTTCTGGCTGGAGAAAGACATCAATTGTTGATTTTCATTCTATTTTACATTTTCGTGTAACACTAGGCTTGGTTGCGAATTGGAGAAAGTGACTTCAAAGGCTCAAAATACCTCACGGGTTGAAAGTTTATAATAGGTATGAAGATGAAGAGCAACAAAAGCACTTGGACTTGTTGTTCGTGCAGTCAATTGCACACGAAAATGTAAAACAACAATTTGATCATAGGATCACTTTAACTGTTATTTGTTTTTCAGCAATGCATATGTTTGCGAAAAAACAAGGCAGGTATGGTAGCCCTGTCACTAGGTTACCCTGCCTTGGTGGTTACTCTAGCGCTTTTTTTGTCTTTCTAAAAGACGTGTTTATTCCAGGGCAGCTAGGATTACCCTAGCGTTATGGTTACCCTAGGGACAGTGTCATGGCTGTTTTTCGTTGTAAATGCTCTGGTGGTGACAACTCGCCTACCAGGAACAAGTCGCTCTTATTAACTGAGCAGGAGGTCTTTATGGGAAAATCTTGACCAATGTCGTGAGTACGCAGTCAATATTCTCCCATACAGACCCACTAAGCAAGGTTAAAATATTTATTATATGGCTAAACAAGAAATCTTAAATTTGCTTACCATAGCCGGTTTGTCAGTATTCGGCATTTTACTCGGGACCATTTTACTTGCTCGCTGGCAAGTATGTTTTTATTTTCTTTAGCCTCTTCTATTGGCTGGCAAGTTGGTTTTCGTCTCCAGCTGGTGTTTTGGCTGCATGCCTGAGCTGAACTGACTCCTTCTGACTCTATACTTCTTTTCTCGGCAATTTTGGCTCTTCCATTTAATACTTTTACCAGAAACAAGTCAACGTTTTCAGTTGTATTTTTACTGTATGTTTCTCACGGAAAATGTAACAGTTAGACCTGTCAAGATGGGAGAATTTAGACCGAGGTCAGTATCACATTCGTGAATTCGGTAGTTCCCAGTCCCTGTGAGTCACGGCTGGGACACGTGAACCGCAAGGGAAGGTATATTTCGACAGCGTAAAGATACGATTTTTTTAGTTAACGAAATTCTTGCAGCTGGTGGCATACATGTAGTTTGCTCGATTCCTTCTTTCAGTCACTGAATCGTCTTTTGCATCTTTGTGGAATGCCACTTTCGTACAAGGTGGTTATATGGTTTAAACAGACACCAGATCCGCCTCAAATTTCAGCTTTCCATACTCTTACAAAAATTCACAAGCCGACTTCGGGTTGTGAAATGGCCCAACAGAACGCCTATCATCCTACTAAACTACTTCAGCCTATAGCGCAAATACAGACTCGTATCTCAAAGATACGACAGATTTCATTACCTTAATTGAAAACACTAAGGTTCCAAGTAACGCAATCCTAGTCTCAATGGATGTCACAAGCCTTTACACAAACATCCCGCAGGAGGAAGGAATTAGTTTAGTATGTCAAGCATGTGAAACCTTTCATGACAAAAACCCTCCTATAGCTACACATTAGCTTAGACAAATGCTGAGCCTAATCCTTAAAGAAAATTCGTTCAATTTTAATAAAAAAAACTCCAAACACACGGAACAGCCATGGGCACTTAAATAGCCTTTGCCAATATTTTTATGGCAAAGATAAATCAAAGGGCCCTATGAGGCCACGACTTTTTTTTTTAAGCGATGACGTCATCGTTTAATGTGTTCGTGCGAATTCTTGTCGCTTTTATTTAACAAGTGACGAATTAAATCGTCGAAGTCGAACGTGCATCACTTGTAAACATCTATACGGATTTACGTTGTTTTTCATTTTGTTTTGCATTGGTTGTAAAAGAAGCAAGCTCCAAGCAGACAAATTCAAGTTTGCGTGTTTTCGTGCTAGCGTGTGTACACTCTTTTCCCTGTACAGCGTGTACGATTGACGTTCAATTTCCGAAATGTGTTTTGATAGTGCCATGAACATGATAAGTTTGATCTTGCATTCTTTGATTGCTGTGAAGATTAAGCGTCGCGTAAGATTTATTTTGAAATCGGCTAGGTTGACCTTTGTCGCGTGACACTGATAATCTTCTGTCAGCTGGCGATTACACAAACTTCGCTTTCAATTTCGCTTTCACCATCACATGCAAACTTAAGAAAATTCTGTTGATTTTTCTATAGGGCAGAAACAACATACACCTGATTTAAACTAAAATAAAAATAAAATATTTTCACAATCGATTTTGAAATTATCATCACATACCCATCAAAACAAAACCATCAGCGCCTAAAGTACAATGGTCTGTCATCGGTCTTAATAAACCGCAACGTCAAACTGAGAGTAGCGTTACATGTAGGTCTGCCAACCATCTGTCAACGGCCTTTTGTTTACATCTGATCGACTGAAGGAATGAAGGAAGGATGGCTTCAAATTGCCACTCATTCCGTAACTCCCGTTTTGCATACGCAAAAACAGTCGTAAAAAGGAGATCTTGAGGCAAAGCGCTAAGCAACCACTACTGTGGGAAAGGTGTATTGGCGATATCTTTAATTTGCGGGACACAAACCAAGAATACATTCAGGTTTTCATTGAGAAATCAAATTCTTATCACCCTACAATCAAGTTCACCGATGAACTCTCCGAAAATGAAACAACATTCTTGGACACCACAGTCTATAACGGAGAGCGATTCGAGAATGAAAGCATTCTTAATGCGCGTTCACATGTCAAACCAGCTGAAACCTTTCAGTGCACTCACTTCAATAGGTGTCGCCCACCAGGCGTTAAAAAAAGGCTTTTTCAAAGGAGAAGCTCTCACACTTCTAAGAACAAACTCTTCAAGAGTTACTTTTACAGACAACATTAAAACCTTCAAAACGTGCCTTATTTCTAGGGGTTATCCTAAGAAATTGGTGGAAAGATCCTCTCAGAAGGTAACTATGCAGACAGAAAAACAGCTCTAACACAGAAACAGAACGCACAAAAAGCTTCTACCCTTTGTGACGCAATTTTAACCATCATTACAATGTTTGGAGAGCATACTAATGGACAAATGGCATTTAATACAAGAACAACCATTACTCAGAGAGATATTCAAGGAGCCTCCCTTGATTTCTTATAGAAAAGACATGCTTGTAAAAGCAAAACTTTAAAGGCTTTGGAACAACACAATGGACACACAGCAGGAGTTGCGGAGCTCTGTCAATCCCCATTTTAGTCATGATTTTTGAAGAGCAGATAAAAATTTACAATGTTATAAGACGGAAAAAACACTCCAAACACTTAACAGTATTTTTTCCGGAAACAGTAAACATTAAAAAAGTGGCCATTATAACAGCAAACACTAAAAAATGGGGGCAAATAACACTAAACACTAAACCCCATTCATACCCTCTAGCATGGTTTACAGGGTTTGTAGTTTAAAATATCGATGATGAGTAAACGGAGGCAAATGATCTTGGTCATTTTTTGAAGAAGTGCCTTGCCACCGAAAGTAAATCATGTTGAACTACAATAAAATAATGCATGTACAGTGAGCCAAGCACATTTACTTAGTACTAAAATTTCTACCATAACAGTGCTTTAAAATTACAAGCGTAACGTACTGCACTGGAGATTTTTCGTTGAATTTTGCTTCTGTAACAGGTCAGACGTTAGTTACACGTAAGGTCTGTCGATGACTGAATGTAGTCAATGATATTCCTCCCTATCCTCCAAATCCGCCCACTCGATCCAGACCTCCCAATTCACCGAGCAGGCCAATAACCGTTCAATCGTGCAGGTTTTGAAACACATCCAAACAACGTAAGTCCTGCTTTAGTTATGTTTAGAGAGTCCCTTTTAAAATACGTTTTTTTGGAAAATTCTCGCTGAGCAAAGAACAATAACAGTTCTAGTTATGATCAATTTTAACAATTTAGTCTTTCTCTCTTCGCGTTAGCCTGCGAGCAGGCTTACCTTTGGGTTACACGCGCGCGGCGAAGCCGCGTCACGCAAGTGGCGAAGGCACGAGAAAGTGGGTAATAAATTCATGTCCTATATGCACCAATTGGAGAACCCACATAAAAAAAATCACTTCCATATATGGAACTACACGTCATTTGAAGTCGATATCTTGGCGCTTCCGCACCAGACTCCTGCCCGCCAGATCGCTTCGCTCGCGGATCACTCGCGCGTGTGACCCAAAGGTGAGCCGGCTCGCAGGCTATCTTCGCGTGTGACGAGCTTCTGTTATATGTATTGGCGTCTACGGAAATGAAATTTGTTAGGATTTATATAATTATTGCTTTTTTATTGCTGAACAAACTTAAACCGTACGTAATAATACGGAATTTTAAAACCTTATTCTACTCAACGTGCTTTCAATTAAAGAGGTATTACCATGGAATTGGTTCTGTCCGTGAAGTCACCTGAGAATAATTAAAAACCATTCACCGAAGTGGAAGTGGCTAGTGGTGGATATTTACCGAGTCGCGAAATTATTATATACTAAAAGAGTGAGATGAAATAACCAAAAAAGGATTATTTTAACTCATTTATTCTTGTCAACGATTACAGTTGAGTAGCCAATCAGCACGCGCCAACAGCGCTATCCACTGTTTTAGTAATTATATACTAAATGTCGACATTTTATGAATTCGTGAACATTTATCCAAAAAATATTACGTTCCTATCTGCCTCTTGCTAGAGAAAGAGGAAAACTGTTGCTTGCAAAACGTTCCATCAAATTTCATGGAGCAATTTTAAAACCCTAACGAGGTTGTTATATTCACGAGACTAGAACTCGCAACAACCTCTCAAGATAAATTATTCAAAGAGCGAAGAAAGACACGGCTCTCAAAGCGGACCATCAACGTCCAACGAGCGATTTTAATATACATAGGCGAAATTTTTATTATGCCTCGAAACACGTTCGCAAAATGAATCATTTGGAGAAGGGAGAAAGATAGTATGTGGACAACGTTTCATTGCGTGCCGTGTCCTCCCTTCTCCAAATGATTCATTTTGCGAACGTGTTTCGAGGCGCAATAAAAATTGCATTTTGAAGGAGTGTACATAACGTTAACTCCGAAAATATGAACGCTGAGAATGTAGCAAAAAACGGGAGAGAACGGGAGAGAACCAATAAGCCTAAGAGCAGAAAAAAAAATAACAATCTCTTTTTTAGAACACTGACTGAGTGTCGAATACTGTCCAGGTATTTTTTTTTGGTGCAGTGTGTTGTGATTGCAAAAGATTAAAGACATTTTGTTATTGTTCTGTCTGAAAAAACGTAACGAACATGTTATCAGCCAAGGTGCGTTGGAGCGATAAGAGCTTCTTGGATGACTGCTTATCGGGCTAGCGGCTAGAAAATGACTTTAACTGGCCAAAAATGTTTTCTTTTGCGGAGCGCTGTCAGTCAGAGCAAGATTAAAGGAAATAGAAATAACTCTTGTGACGGAAATATAGAGTAGAAGCCGACTGGTGCAAACGATCCATTATTTTAGCAAATTATAAGCAGCAAGTTACATTGGTACGAGTCAATAAGCGACTGAGCGGACAAGAATCGAAAAAAAGTTTCCTTAATGCTGGTAACTTTTCTGTAATAATTACGAACTCCTCCCCTCACAGATGACAACTTTTGCTTACATTCCCCTCCCATGACCACGGGTAATAGGCTGTGCGCATGCGTACATGTGTTGTGTGACCATGGATTATCATGTGCAATGACACAAGTGCTGTAATTACCTCCTTCCCCTCCATAAGGAGGATCATATGATTAACCACCTCCCTTGACAAAACTACCTACCTACCCACCCCTTCCTAAGTGAGAATAACAAATTTTGACAAAATTTACCTACCCACCCCTCCCCCAAAAAACTACTTAACGCCTACCTACCTACCTACCCCTCCCTGAGGAAGAACAAATGATAAACCACCCCCTGACAAAACTAGGTACCCACCCCTTAGCAAAGATTAAAAAAATAGTCTAAAATTTAGTCCACGAAATAGTCCAAAAAATAGTCCAATGGTCCAAGGGTCCAATGGTCCAGTCCAGATTTTACCCTATGCCTCAACAAACCACTCATTTGATTATTAAAAGTGTTGGCAATGATTAATTTGCAAGAGCAATCTAAGACTCGAAGTGTAAAAATTACTCCAAAAGGGCTCGGGAAAGTAATTAGCTACCCTTTCATTGCCATGGGACATCCGGCCGTTCGAGCGACACACGTGGAGCGCGAGTTACACTCGCGAAACGTGAGCCACACGAGTGGAACGGTCGCCGAACAAAGGACTTTGCGCCTGGTCTGTAATATGATTGACCCATTGTGCTTGATATTTACCTAAATTGTACTAAAAATGTGGAATGTTGACGGTTGACGGTTAAATTTTATCGACAGTGACGGTTAAATTTTAGTGCTCTTGAAGGTTGACGGCTATGAAAAGTAAATTTCTGCCATGAGTCGAAGTTAATATGAACTTTGGAAGGGAAGACTTCTGAAAGACTGATTGAAAATGTTCGGTATGCTCCCGAGAAAACTGTTTCGAGACACCTTAATCCTTCTTTTTCGAACCGCCAGACATTGAAAGTGCCTTGAAATAATTGAGCTATTATTAACAAAAAGACTTGCGTCTCGGTGAAGTTTCACAGGTGTTTTATAAAATTCTGTTTCTCATATCGAAACTGAAAATAACTTTTATACTTTTGTTTAATCGCAAGCTTTCTAATTCATAATTTTGCTTTCTTCCTCGAACATGTTTGTTTTTGCGATTAAATCTAGTTTTAGCCCCCACATTGAGCGTGAGCCTTCACCCGAGTTAATATAAACTTAATATTTAGTCGTTCGGTGCGCGTGTAATGATTTTAGGGGCAGTTTTTGGCAGACATTCAGTTCCACAAGGACGTTAAAAATTAAAGACAAACAACTGTCCGCGACTGCCGCTTTTCTCGCGGAGTCGTTTTCTAAATATCACACAATATACATATCTGCAAATGAAACCAATTTTCAACGCCAGACTTTCTTCCTGTTCATTCAAATGGAAAAAAAAATTTCGTTAATCCGTTATGATAATCAATCCTCAACTAAAATTTAAAATTCCTTTGTCTTCTTGAAACTAACCATGTGCAATATTCCCAGCAAAAGTGTTTCTGCTCAAAAAGTAAAATTCTGCACAAAAGACTAAAACAGACTAATATACAACGGTCTAAAATGAACTATGGAAATAAATTGGACCTAGATAACGTGTATAAAACGTGCGAGTTTGCCTGTTCGACAAAATAAAACCTGAATTGTATTTGAAAGGAAGGAATAAAGAAAGAGGCGTTTCTTCGGCACGGTGCAAAAAATATAATAAAATAAAAAAAAATTGGAAAAAGGAAACTATGTAAACTTTGAAATTCCAGTTAAAACTTATATTTACATTTTTCTAGCACTCGAAAAATCGAACGCCATAAACCAAATATAAGGATTTCTTTTACCAAATTTATTCGCTACCGTTTTTGCCATATCCTAAAGCTAATGAATCGATATGACATGCATGTAATATTAGCGTATTCACGTATCGGTATAAACATAGTTTGTCAACACACCTGTTTTCGGCGATTGTGAAAAGAAACTGGAATAAAAATTTACACTGAACATAAAAAATTGGGAAAAAGACCAAAGCGCAATTATGTTTACTGTAATTTTCGAATTTCTGGCCCTTTCCCCCACCACGAGGAAGGAACTAAGCTAAATTTTCGAATTTGCATGTGCTTAAATTTTATTTGTACCAAAAATACAGACATTGTTTTACTATGAAGTAATCGGACCCTTTGTCCCAGAGTTACATTGTGCGTAAGAAATAATATCTTATAAGAGAGCATTGCAGGCAATTTAAGTACGAAAACAACTTAAAAGCGAAACCTCTTTCACAGCCGCTAAGAGGAAAAATGAATTTCTCTCAGTCTTCATCGATCGCGAGTGAAAATGAGTGTAAAAACTTTTTCTTCCAGACTGTTCCCTTGCGATATTCCTCTGTCGATTCATTTTATGGCTTGCTTGTCGCAGCAGCTGTCCTCGGCCTGGTCGCTTGTCCTTTTACCATTTTCTTGAACGCCTTGGTTATCATTGCAGTGAAAATCAAACGACGACTTCAAACACACCCTAACATTCTGTTGGCTTGTTTGGCGCTTACCGATCTGATGGCTGGACTTGTTGCACAACCCCTACACATCACCAAGACTATACTTCTCATACAAGGTAAAGATTTTCATGAATTTTGTGACATTGATTTGGCATTTAGTGTCTCGAATGCGTTTTTGGTTCTCGCAACATCGTGTCATTTGGTTTTAATCAGCGGAGAGCGATATCTTGCCATTAAACATACCTTCACTCACGTTACGGTCGTCACTAAAGCTCGCCTGATAGTTTCTTCTGCTGTGGCGTGGATGGTAGCCGCCTTATTTTTTCTTGTCGTTTCGTATTTAACTGTAATTTTTTTTGCATGCCCTGCAATACTCATTTCCACCATAGTTGTCCTTCAAATTCTCGTTTATAAGGAAGCCCGCAAACATGAAAAACAGATTCTTTCACAGCAAGTTTCCGTGGAGGCCAGAGCAAAATTTAAACGGGAGAAGAAAGCCTTAAAACTAACCAGCATTATCTTGGTGACAATTTTTCTGTGTTTCTTGTTGCCATCAACTGTTTTCTTTTTCACGTGGCAGCTTTTCGGAGAAAAACTCTCACCTGATATTAAAACATTAATTCGTCATTTTGGTCTTCTGCTGGTGATGATTAATTCACTTCTAAATCCAATCATTTACACAGTACGAAAAGAGGAGTTCCGAGTTGCATTTACTGAGTTACTTTTGAGGAAAAGCTTACAAGAGGCTGAAGATTTTCAAAGAAGACTGTTTGGAACAACAAACAATGCTGGGAGACAGCAAGATGAACAACAAGGCGAAGGACAGGAACAAAATATTGAGGAAAGAAATCCAGCGCTCGCTCAAGACAACCAAGATGATAATCCCGAAGTCCTCGCTACTGGCGCTAATGTCGATGACAACACCACCATCGCTTCACATGACGAGCCTGTCTCCTCAAATGCACTTAACAGTATATGCAAAAAGAGAGAGGAAGAATATGGCGACGAAAGAAATCCAGCTCCCGCTAAAAACAACATTGAAGATAATCCTGAAGTCCTCGCTTCTGGCACCAATTTCGATGGGAACACCACCCTCGCTACAAACAACGAGTCTGTTTCCTTAAATGCACTCAACAGCATGTCCAAAACAGCAGAGGAAGAACATGACGAGCGAAGAAGTCCAGCACACGCTGAAAACAACCTAGAAGATAATCCTGAAGTCCTCGCTTTTGGCACCAATTTCGATGGGAACACCACACTCGAAACACACAACGAGGCTGTTTCCTTAAATGAACTCAACAGCATGTCCAAAACAGCAGAGGAAGAACATGACGAGGGAAGAAGCCCAGGTCACGCTGAAAACAACCTTGAAGATAATCCTGAAGTCCTCGCTTCTGGCACCAATTTCGATGGGAACACCACACTCGCTACACACAACGAGGCTGTTTCCTTAAATGCACTCAACAGCATGTCCAAAACAGCAGAGGAAGAACATGACGAGGGAAGGAATCTAACCCATACTAAATACGACCTTGAAGATAATCCTGAAGCTCTCGCTACTGGCGCTGATGTCGATGACAACACAACCCTTGCTACACACAAGCCTGTTTCCTCAAATGCACTCAACAATATACCAAAAAAGACAGAAGAAGAACATGGCAAGGGAAGAAATCCAGCACACACTGAAAACAACCTTGAAGATAATCCTGAAGTCATCGCTAATGGCGCTAGTATTGATTTGAAAAACACTGAAAACTGCTCAGAGTGAGAACTTATCAGTCCTTAAATTATGTATATATTAAAGTAAATTAAATAGTCGATTTATGTGAATTATGCATCAATATAGAAAGAGAGACGCAATTTAAGAAGTTGGAAAATGTTACATGCAAAGCCGTGAAAACTGAGATAATTCGATAAGAAAAATGTCGGGTTTTCTTGATTCCGCAAATTAAGTTTGTTATATCGCAGACAGTGTTTTCTCGCCTAGCATCCGTAAAGAATCCTTGTAAGTAGCTATTGTTGTGTTTAGCAGTTTTACTCAGCCCACAATAAATAAAAAGTTATACATGTTTGTCGCAAATTGTGAATATCGAAACGCTTTTCGCCGTTTGGAAGCACTGTCATGAATAGTCATGAAGTTTTTATGGTATTTTCAGCGGATTTCATATTACGAAGATTGCATGTGATCCTTGTAAACTCATGGACACTCGCAAGTAACGGTTTGGTCGGAGTTTTAGTTTAGTTTTAGTTTTGACAGTCAGCAGGCAACGGGCATCACGCTTGGATATTTTAGCGGTTTAAGGTTAATACGGTTTAAACTTAATAAACAAGACTGGTGATCACTTAACTTAAACCAGATAATACGAATTTTAAAAGAATAAATAACAAAAAATTCCAGATAAAAAGAATTCGTTAAGGAATCGCTTCTCGGATTTCGGTTAATGAGATAGAAAATTTGCTAAAATTTTATAAATATATAAAATGGAGAGTAGAATATGCGAATTTTTGTTTACAGTTATCCATTAGCATAAGCGCTTCAGTCTGTCACCAAGCTACAAAAATCTCAGCTCTGAATATTGAAAGGGTATGATCGCGTAGCGACTCGGTAAATGCCTGCAACTTCCGAAAACACGCGTAATTTTAATCCTGAATTTTGCGAGGAATCATGCGATTACCTAAATTCGTTGAATGAGCATGTAATAATTTTGCGAAGAGAAATTCAAACGGGTCGAAACAGCTGTCCCCGGCTGTCAGTTGTTCAGGCAAATTTTACTTTTTAACTGAGTATAAAAAGAAACTTTAATGTACTCGCTGTATCTATATAATTCTTAAATTTGCAGTCCGCCGCGATATTTCTTCAATTCACTAATAATACCTCATTTCAGTTAATACTGCGTTAAATTACGATCGAGTAACTTTCATTTATAGTACACCAGCAAAGAGTAACAAATTTTCTTAGAAATTTGGGTCGGCTAAAACAAAACAGATCAGTCTCGATCCGTATACTGATTAGGCCAGCTTGTTGTATCTGTTATTTTGCTGTTAACAAGTTACAATTGAGGTCCATACTTTCAGAGCCACGTTACATTTAGAATTTTACGCCTTAATACCAGAAATTAAACACCCATGTTTTAGCGTAAAAATACTGCAAGAGTGGGGTGGGTAAGAGTATGCTACAGTAAAGACCATCAAAAGTATATTTCAACATAACCTAAATTTTGACATTTTATAACAGAGAATGGGCCAATTCTCACCCATTGCTAAATTATGAACGGATTTATCCCTATCACTTAGCTACTCTCGAAGACTCCAGCGGTGAGACTTCATGTAATCGTAAAAGGGGAGTTGCGATATTTATAACGTATATTGCTTTGTAGTTCAACTTGAAAGTGCCTCAGCCTAAATTGCTCTCCTTTGCATACGAGTGGGCTAAAAAAAGGACCGGGCCTACAGACCTAAAGGCTAGCTATACGACCCTGCCCAGTTTATATTAAGAATAGCCCGCTCTTGGTCGACCTCCTTACTCGCTCAATTGTATAGTCGGTTGTGATCAGTTTTGCTCTGGAAAAATCGGTTCAGCCGACATTTTATATCCATTGCATATTTATGTCACCGACACACGTAACCGATTTCCTGGTCTTTCTTTGCTTTGCTTCTCTCGTGGAGTCGTCGTTTAAATAGACTTTTTTCGACTTTTTTGTAAATAAAGCCCATCTTAAATAAATACAAGCTTTTATTTTTTTATCAATAATCCGTAATGATTCTCCTCTTTGTAAGAACAAAACCTTGCAATAGACTACTATGTGGACAACGTTTCATTGCGTGCCGTGTTTTCGCGAGAGGTTTACATAGACTTTATCTAGAGTTTGTCACCCGTTTGCCAAAAGTTCCTATTTTTTCTAATAGTCTCCGAGGCACAGTTCGGCGGTGCTGCCAATGGAAAAAGACCCTCAACGGCACTTGACGATGAAAGGGAAACGACAATGAGGGAATGATCTTTGCTCCATTACGTTTCAACTAAATTCAGCTCTGTTTTACTTGCGAACAAGTGACTTGTATGGTTTTATGACTTCTCTCTTTCTAAACTAAAAGGTATTATATGCCATGCCACCCATCGTGCTAGCCAAGAATTGTTTTCATTTCCAGTGTACATGTAATTAGCATTTGATTTGGTTGCGCATTACTGCGACTTGTGATTGGATAATAGAAACCCCGTGCCACTTTACTTCGCGTGCTTCCGGTTACACGTACTTACTTCGTGTTTTGATTGGCTCACTGCATTGTTTTTTTGGCTTTGTAATTAGGAAGAGTAATTACCTAGTTTTCGTTCTACGACAGTCAATTTGAAAGCTATATGCTATATGATATGCTATGTTATGCTATGTTATGCTTTGCTATGCTTTGCTATATGCTATGCTATGCTATGCTATGCTATATGCTATGCTATTCTATGCTATGCTATGCTATGCTATGCTATGCTATGCTATGCTATGCTATGCTATGCTATGCTATGCTATGCTATGCTATGCTATGTTATGGCCTCGTGCGAGACCACTCAAATGTAAATCACATGATGGTTTCGCACGGAGAATCGTTTGGTCACTGATGCAAAATGAAACTCGGAAATGGCCTGTTGTAAAATTTTATTAATTCCTTGTCTCTTTTGGCCGAGAAACTGGAAACTGGACAGTTAACCATTTATCTAAAACTGCTGAATTAAAAGGGGAATTAAAACTTCTTACTTAATTGGAAAGAAAGCCTGGGAACTAACACTTACTGTAAACTAACCAAAAGCATAGCTGTACCCCTTCTTAGGCAAGAATCTTTTTTTTATGCATGTCCCAGGAGGGATATAGGTTGCAGCGACATGAAGCAAACAAA
Organism: Meandrina meandrites; assembly: GCA_963693305.1. Taxonomy (NCBI): domain Eukaryota; kingdom Metazoa; phylum Cnidaria; class Anthozoa; order Scleractinia; family Meandrinidae; genus Meandrina; species Meandrina meandrites. The sequence goes on from OY855915.1 coordinate 16,778,100, forward strand.
ATCACATGTACACACGCAAAAAAAAATGTAGCCGCACGGAAACATTTCGCAGCAACACGTTCCATTCTGCCTGCGACATATCACTTCCCTCTTCCCTACCACATATAATTCTCGCGTGTGTACGCCTAATTGAAGAAATGTTGACCCTGCGAAAAGCATAAATCATCGACGATATGATCCAATAAGAATAGGATTCTGGATGACAACATTGGTAAGCTTAGTAATTTTCCATTTGTTGATAATCAAGATATTTTCTCAAGAGCATAATTTATGCACATGACGTATCATGTTTATGCTGTCGCAAACGAGGATTATTTTTTCCGATTTCCCAGTAAACATTTGGGTCGCATCGTTCTTGGTTTACGCCTTTTTAAGGGTCAGCGTTTCTTCAATCAAGTGTACACATGTTGAGTGTTGTTAAAAATCCTGGTTAGAAATTCCCTCGTGTGCTGTAGTAACCTTTGCTTGTACAACAAAAACGTCCATTGAATTCGACCCTGGCGCGACTATAAAATCACTTCAGTGCTTGAAAACTTATCATTGCTCATCATAATGCTAATCAACATTTCATTATGATTTTGTGATAAGAGCAGTCTCTACTTTCGCTGAATTTCGGTTTAGATTTCTGCATCAAAAAGACGCTAATGCTGTTCGTGACCTGCATGGCACTGATTTGTTTGGTTTTATAATATTTACATTCCGATTTGGTGCAATTATGAGTAATTTAGTAATTCAAAATTCATCGTAAAAAGCTTTTCATAGAGTTTAAAATTCCTAAACGTTGTGTCCTAAGCAGCAAATTAAACTTTATCATTTTTTTGGAAGCTATACAGAATCAATATGTAACGTTCGAGAGCTTTTTAGCGGCCATTTTCCTTTTCTCTTTCTTTCGCCTAAAGCTCAACTATTTTGAAGAAATAGCCTGTTCGTCGTATTTTACTATAATACAATTTTGAATGTTCCTGTAGAGATATGGAACAGATATTACAAGCCTTAAGACCCGAGTACGACAATTTTCCGAAGTTTCAACGAACCGATCCGTTTGTGAAGCGATGAAAAAGGGCTGTTCTCAACGTGTCATTTTGGTGGGAAAAACATCGAAGCCCTCGTAATCTTAAAGTAGCTACGGCGCTTATACTTTTACAATCACGAAATAGCATTATTATCCTCCAGCAACGGTACTCCGCGCTCGCCAATCATGTTGCTCTCAAAAAGTATTAAATGAATCTTTTCAGTAGTTCGCGGGAAACATGCAGTAACCTTATTGCGGTTTTCAATAACATGCGAACTCTGAAGTTCACAGCCTAACTAACGAGTGCGTTTTTCACTGCCGTCAATCATAATTATGGCGACAGCTAAGGAACCTTGAAAAACAGAAACAAACAAAATGGATCGAAATCTACCAATCACAACTGACAGACGTGACCTTTTGACCCGGCTGAAGTGGACTTCTGTTTCCTGAGAGGTCCGCTTAGATGATTGACGGCAGCGAAAAACGTAAACCGTTGGTTGAGGTTTCAATCTCAGAGTTCACATGTTGTTGAAAACCGCAATAACTTTATCGCACTCGGATGTTAAGGCCTCTATTGGTTTCTGACCGAGCTTTGCGGCATCGCATGAATCAACTTCTCCCAGAACCACTTGTCGCTTACACTGAGATACGTATTAGTGCGCATGTACAACTTCATTTCGTCATCAAGCTCGGCTAGGTTGACGTCATCAAACAAAATAATTATTAGTTTAAGACGATCTTCCAGCACTTTGTGATGTGCTGTACGAAACTCCAGCATGCACCACTCGCTCTCTAAGAAGTGGCGAGATAGCACCATGAGCATGCGCTTACTGTGTTCGACGCTGTTCAAAATGTTCCTCACAATAGGTGCACCAACTTCAAAGTCGCGGTGATGCATGCAGAGTTTGTAAGGAGGCTGGCGATTTTCCAGTCGCTCTTGCAGAGTATTTTCGACCCACTGGCGTTCCTTTTCGCTGTACGATACGAACGCGTCGTATGTCTTATTGTTTAAATCCGAGTCATCTATGAGGTCGAACTGGTGCCAATTGAAGTTGGCATACATGAAGGCTTTTAATACTCTTCGGTACTTGTACAGTAGGATGAAAATAATTAAATTCATGACTAGCAAACTTCCAAGGGTAACAGCAATGATTGTGGACGTTTTTTCCTTTATGATAGTCGTTTTATTGGCTACAGTTTTGCTGTATTCCGCCGTTCCATTGCAACCAAAATTCTCGTCGGGCAAAGTATAGATTGCTTTCACTCCTTCCGCTTTGGCCTCCGACTCACATAGAACGTTTTCGATCTGTTCAACTTGATGCCTGTGATTGAGTTTCTGTAACCAGTTCTTCATCCATTTTAAATTGCAGCTGCACTTAAATGCATTATCATGCAAGGCAATGTTTGTGAAACGAATGCTCTCGATACTTCTTGGCAGGCTTGTCAAATTGTTCCGATCGACATGCAGAATTCTGATCCTTTTTAATTTACTCACCGTCATCGCATCTAAATGTTGGATCTTGTTACGCGTCAAATACAAAGCGAACAAGTTTTTCAAGTAAGGATACGCTGGAATTTCTCTGATATTGTTGTTTTTTAAGTTAAGCTCAATCAGAGGACCATGTGGCAATATTCTTGGTACTTCGGTAAGGTTTCTTCCCTCGCAATCAATGACGATAGTTTGATCCAAACATCGCTGGAAACAAGAACATTCAACGGGGCAATACTTTGGCCTCTTTTGTGCAATAACATTATTCTTGTTAATGTCCAGGATGTTTTTGTCTTTTAGTTCTTCTGGCCAGGCACACTTCCATGTTTCAAACCGTGATTTCCAGGCAGGATTATTTTTCAAGAGGGTTTCTATCTTGTGCTTGATGGCTAATATACTACAATCACAGGTTAAATCATTCCCTACAAAGTCGATCTCGTATGTTTCAAGAAAGCGAGAAATCTTCCGTTGGTTTACTTCACTTAAGCGTCGAATTTCCAACGTAGTGAAGTTGTTATTTGATAGATTGAGCAGTTTGGGCCTGGAGTCTATAACAGAAAAGTTACTGGTAAATGATTCTTCACTAAAGCTTTCGACAACGTTGAGGAGGTCTTGAAAAGTCAACGTATTGTTGGAGAGATCAATCTTCGACACATTCCTTAAGCGAAATATAGCAAAGGGGAAGTAGGTGAGGTGATTGTTTTGAAGGTAAATCTCTTGCAAAACAGAGTCATTCGAGAAAGCGCCTTCTTCGATTTTGTCAAGTTTGTTCCCTTCTAAGTGTAGCACCTCGAGTTTGTTTAATGTGTCAAAAAATCCACCTGAGACACGTTTTATGCTGTTGTGATCTAAAGTTATCTTCTTGATATTTTTTAAGTCTTTAAATATTTCCGGTGGGACAAATGAAATATTGTTTTCTCCAAGTCGAATTTCCAGCAATGAGTTTAACCCGTGGAGCAGCTGCGGGGGTAAATCTCTCAACTTGTTCTTGCTAAGATCAATCGCTTGAATTCCGCTCAAATTGCGAAAACAGGCTGGCCCCACCTTTCGCAAGCCATTTCTCGTAAGAGAAAGTTTGTGCAGAAATCCTTTAAACTGGTGCGTTGCTAAATCTTCGATGCTGTTAGCATCCAATCTCAAAATGCGGCAATAAATGTTTGCATCAATATCGATACCTTCTCGGTTCTTAATCTCATCGTTGAAAGCTCTGCTCCTTTGTAAACCACTAGGCAACTCTAGAATAGAATTGGACCAAGGAAAGTCCGGTGGGTGTTTCAAATTGTTTGACTGCAAGTGAAGAGCTTGTAACAAAGGCATTGTCGTTCGCAGTTCTTCTGGAATTATCTCAAGTGACAAATTTGACAGTACAATTTCAGCCATTCTTGGCCATATATTCTTGGCACTAGAAAGCGTGTCCAATATTTTTCTATTGGAACTGTTATAAAATGCGATGGCTGACAGTGTATTTATGTCCCTTTCCAAAGTTCCAGAATCCTTTTTAAGGTGTGGGTTGTCGCCATCAATGCCTCCTCTAAACTCCACGCTAAGCAAATCGGTCGCGTTTGACCAAACAGCGAGATTTTGTTCCGAAACGATGCATGGTCCAGCGAACACCAAATTTGACAAAACATTTTTGTTGATCAAGGTATGCAAATTAGTAAAATCTAGCTCTATCGGTGAGCAGCACCTTATATCTACTGTCAAAGACGACAAAGTGTTATTTGTAACTCTTGCATGCAGCACAGCAGCAATGTCAAAGTGGTATTTTATTCGTGGTTGCTCGCTTTTAATCTCACAACATACCTGATTACTAAAAATTTCGTTACCTTCTCTGGTCTCATAAGAAGATAAACGGGTGTTAAAATGGCACTGCATAATTTCTTCAGTGTTTTCGCTATCGTCGTGGCCAGTAGAGGACATTACCAGTAGCAGACAAACCAAAGTTTGACAAAGGACAAGGCCGTGCGCCATCTTCAACTGTGGAGACCCAGTCGGCCAACTACAACACGTCTGGTAAATAGCTGCAATTGTTACATAATTTGCAATTAAGAATCATTGCCATCGTTACTTTGCCAAAGCAGTGAATGCCGGCAAGGGATTTAAATAAAACCATTTTTTAAAAATAAAAGTTGGCTTACCAGAAACTAAATTTGTCTTCTTCACGGATTTTCTGTGGTGTTTTGACTTTCGGACGATATAACTGCACTTGGCTAAAACTGCAAGACACACAGCAGAACGGAATCATACTCTTGTGGTCCGATATTCTCAACTTTATAAGTAAACAGTCACTGAGATAAATATAAACAATTGAATCACTGTACAAAAATGCGGCAATAATACATAGCATGTTTACCTCTCATGCACACAGCCGGTTTAACGGCTGTTTTGCCCATTATTTTAATTCACCTGTAATTGCTTCCGTAATAAATACAGCCGTTTCAGTACAGTTAAATGCAAATAATCACAAAACAAAAATTTTGGTTCTCATTGTATCTTATTCTGGTCGAGAAGATTTTCGATCTTCCGTCAAGACGACAAACAAAACACAATGTTCAAAGGCAGCCCCCTTCACGCACCTCCCCCATCCCCCCCTAATCCTAATCCCCCGCACCTCCCTTCTAATCTAGCCAGTTATTCGGACTATCTTGGTGGATTTGGTTTTCTGCATGTGTTGTGTTGTTCTCCCATTTGCTTGGGTTTTAAATTTTATCGTGACAAGAAAGGCCAATTTACTCGACCCCATTTGGACTTGATGTTAAAATGTTCGCCCGGGGATCGTGTATAGAACAAAATTTCCGCATGTAATCGACTAATCCTCCGGTCTATCCTAAGTCATACGATGAGCACCGAGTCTATTTTTTCCAGTTTTGTTTTGATATGTTTTCTCTTAGTTGCTAGGATATTTAAATCACCCGCGACTGGAAATGCCAAAGGTACTTGACCTAGCTCTTCCGGATTTTAATCATTTGTTGTTAAACATAGAAATAATCCAAGTCTATGGTTCGATTTTGCATTAGCATAGGAAGACAAGTTAGTACACGAGAAAATGCGCAACTTACAATCAACTTGCGCCATGCTTCAGTGATGAGTCGAAATTGATTGTATTGCTTACCGAGTAGACGAGAGAATGGTTACTTCCCCAGGCTCGAGAGCGTGGTACTCAAAGTGAGGTTCATTCCGTGTTTATAATTAGTCCTATAACGTAATTGAGGGACTTCACCGAAACTCGCGTGTCGACATCATGTCATGTATGCCACCAAACACGTGACTTTAACCGGAAGACTGAAAAGCACGTACGACAGACACGTTAACCTTGCACGGCACGACTTCGGACAGCTTCGATTTCCACGCACATTTGTCTGAAAGCAGTCAAGAGATTAACAATCTTCTGTAAAGGCTAATGCACACACTCTAAATTGTTTAAAGCCATTTGCCCTACTCATTGCAATGAAAACGTTGGAAATTATTCCGAGATTACGCCACACAAGTATATATAACTTCCTTGTCGCCATACTGTTTCCTTCCTTGTTACCAAAAAATGTTGTTTGTATAATGCACTCTCTGGTTGGTCGCGTACTTTTAGAACAAGATATGTAAACCCAGGAAACACTTCAATTAAACAATGAGCGAGGCGCAGCCGAGTTGACTATCTTTCATAGAACATGAGAGCACGTAGTCTAAATGTTTGAGTAAACACTCTAAAGGATCGCGGTCCAAAACATCATTTTAAGCTAGAAGCCAAAAATAATCTTCCTTTCAAGAGTAACGCGACGCGCTTGTGATCGTGTTCTATCAGCGAAAAAGCAATGGGAGAAGCAATCAGAACACGCCGAGTGTCTACTATAGTCGCTGCTTACATAACCTGATTTAAACACGAATTCTCCCTAACTCACTTATGTTTCTTAAATGCAAACACTTGCGTGAGTTTGGATACTTCGCAGCTTTTGTCGTTCTCTTTAACCTTCACTCCTATTGCACTGGAAATGGAGACGTCTGAACGCAGGCTAATTGCACTCACGAGAACTCCAAAAAAATATTGTCACGCCAACGACTCCGGGGACGAAAACCGCTCGCTCATGCAATTCTAAGAGAAAATTACAAGAGAAAACAAAACCCCGATAAACTGTTGATTCTGGATTAGCGTTAATCGGCTTCGAACAGTTTGGTCCCCGACTCAAGCGCTGAGCCAAGCCGCGGCTCTACGCGGGAACAGTGCCGAAAAATGTATGTAAAATGAAACACAACGTTGTTCGCTAACACGTTTTTGTTCCAGTTTTATTGTTTGCAACAACGGGAACTGTTAAGACTAGACGAGGAAACATTGTTGCAGAAACACTTTTTTTCAAAAGTGTTTCCTCGGCGCAAAAACGCGGAAACATTTGCTGCGGAAGCAAAATGTTTCTGAAAAACCTCAGAAACATTGTTTTTTGTTGTTCTTTTCTCGGAAACAAAATTTGCTTCCGCGACAACTGTTTTGTGTGCGCGCAAATAGAATAACATTAACGGAAATAATGTGTCTGCAAAAATGTTCGTTTTGCCCGGGTCATTGGTAATTTAGGTCATATAAGCATATAAGTCATATAAGCTGCTTGGAAGCCCTTAAGCAGACGAAAAATTAAGGCGTGTTTTATTAGAGAGGTTAAGCATGACGTTTACGGCAAACGGCAAACGGCAAAAATCGAACTTTTGGTGTCTAATTTTAGCCGTTTGTACAATTTAGGGAAATTTTTTGCATTTACTGTGATTAAGGGATTTTTTTCCTATTTTTCGACTGGCTTTATTTAAGTGCTAAAGAAAAAGTGAGCAAAATCAGAATTACTTTTGCCGTTTGCCGTAAACGTCATGCTTAACCTCTCTATTATCTTGAGATCCCGCAAGAGAACGCTTTTCAGGGTTACTTTCACTCGACTAACAGACCTATAACAGACGGCTAGCAAGCTACAAATGACAAAGACGGCCAGAGGGAGATTTATTTAAGCATAAATATGTTATGCTAATAAACAAAAACACACTCCTAGTTACTGAAATTACTGGACTTAGCAGTGTTCAAAACAACGCATTGTGAAAAACACAACAGAACTATTCGTTTTATACGTAGCAAGCACTGCAAAGATAAGGCAGTGTCCGTGTTCCTGTACATACAGATGCGAGCGCAGGCATCAACGCCTGCTAATTTATATTTGAAGACAAAGCATAACAGTGATGTTATCGGTAAATCATCGCAGAAGGAAACACGCCAAAGGTTTTTCACCATTATTATCCAAGAATACGCCACGCTGCTTAGTTACATCTCTGAGCCGTGAAAACTACGGGCTCGGACATCCTTGATCCTGGCAGCTGACCCAATGATAGAGTACCACAGGCTTCATCTCTCATCGCATCCAGAATGGAAATTGTCAATATGAACGGGAACAAACATGAACGACATTCTGTCTAAACAAAACATACTTTGAAGTCACTGTCTTCTTTATATTCTTTGATCAGCGACAGGAACTGACAAAACAAACCTCGTCTCTTAAGTGATGATGACTTGTTTGTGGCGCGCGTGAAATTTACAGTTACAGCGTCAGTGAACAACGATTTATGAAGAGCTTGGATTGAACAGTCTCTCAGACCGCTTCGTTATCAACCTGTGCCTCTTCTTTGTCCTGGGAGAAGAGAAAAATATATTAAGTTTAGAAGAAAGCATTGAATAAATGAAAAACTTCACCGCCACACATGTACCTCGCCAGGATCGACCGGTAGGAGGGCGGACATCATCGTTTGTTTCAAGCTCTTGGACTTATGTCAGTGTTATGTAACAGAAGTCATGAGAGAGATAGGTAACTGAATTCAGGGTTTATAGATCGTTTTCACTGTCACGCAATAAACATTTAAAAACCATTGAGTGAATGAAGTCAAGAAAATGGGATATTATAGAAGGTAAGTAAAGAAGTCAATTCTCCAAGTTTTAAGTGCGCTATCCCAAACTTCAGATATTCATCAAAATGTTTTGCACAAATTTACAGAGCCCAGTATGGATCCGTCATATTGGTGTACCTCCGTGGAACACCAATATGGCGGCGGAAAATACTGTAAACATCTGGAACTTTCTTTGGTCATCTACTGTAAGTCACTGATAATCTGTACTACGCAGATCAACAATTTCATAAACACATTCCCTGCTACTTTTAACATCACAAATGGCAAAAAGTCACAAGATCAATGTATATTTTTTGACAAACACGACCGAAACCGTATGTCACGCACCACCATAACTCTGAAATTCAAAGTGCGCTGGTTTCCAAACGAAGGACGCTACTGAGCTGAAAGTTGCAAACAGATATAATTTTAGTACCTCGTATGCCTGATGTGGATGCAAACGTTGGCATCTCTTTAGTTTTGGATTTTAGTACCTGATGACGTCACGTGAAAACAAACTACAATACTTTCGATCACTAGTTCAGCTAACGTTCATTCCATACGGTCTATTCCACCAAACAGAAAACACCCCTTGTCTTTTATTTCTATTATGTTACGTCAGTTGTGTACGCTTCTCGAATGAGAAGCCTTCTCCACAGTACAATTCCGAGTCTCCGATTCCCCGTCAGATCCAAAACTGTCATTCGGGTCGTCACGCAACACAAATAACGCTTTCGAAGAAGGATTAAGTTCTCTTTTAACCGGCCAACTGTACTTGTCTTGGCATTTACCTTAACTGTGTCCTCAACACACTTCACTACTTCAGTTATCTGCATGCCTTTAAACCCTGCTGCTCCACGGACTGCCTTTGCTTTTCTTAGATCAATGATCAGGTCCTGCCTAAAGAGCGAACAAATATTAACAGAAATATTTGAACATTTGTTTTCAAAATAATTTGATCGCATAACGTGCGCTCGAGAGAGGGAGAAAGGGAATGTCGTTTAGGGTACAGGAAAACGCCAGCTAGGAATATCGGAAAGGCAACAACAGCTTGCAAATTCGAGAAAGAAAATCCCTAACAAATGGCCCAACAGATAAACGTTTACAGCGCAGCCTAAACTGATTAATCGAGAGTTTATAAAGCACTCCAGCGCCCGGTTGCATAAAGCAACTAAAGATTAAGTGGGATTTTGTCGAACTGTTCTCTGTGTCCCAGAATATTTTTTTCACACCCTTATTGTGTTTGCCTTACTCTTCTATCCACCTTCGGCTGATTTATCAATAATAGCGAGCAAGGAAAACTTTCAGAACGCAGAGAATGGTTGCAGATTCTCAGGTAATCTTAAAGTTGCGTTATGCAACCGGACCCCGATAGCCCAAAACAGCGTTTTAAAGCATTGGGAGAAAACTGTTGTTGGGTGCCCATGATTAGAAAGAATTTGGGGTCTGAAAATTCTAAATGGTTATAGAAAATCGTAAATAAAACGATTTAAAACTAAAAAAAAAGTCAACTCATAAAATTTACACAGAAAGTCTTCGAACGCACTTAAATGACAACATACAAAACACTCTCCGCAGTAGGGGGTAGAATGGAAAATATATTGTTCAGAGAAGGCAGGAACAAGTCGGAGGGAAGGTACATGTATGGCTTATTATCGGGATAAATAAATAATTAATAGAGGAGTGGGATGGTGTTCATGGTACACGATGTTGTGATATGTGGGTTTGGGAAGACAGTTTACGTAAGTATTCTTTTCTCATTTTAAGAAATTTTCCTATCCTCACTTTGTGTAATTATCATTTTGAAAAATGTGCATATGGCATCAAACATTTTTGCTCTCTCTCTGGGGAGCGAAGGGGGAGGGGGGGGGGGGGGGGGAGAGAACGTGGGACTATTTTTCCTGGTGCAGCTAATTGGCCTTGCCTCAGCGTTCATATCAGTTTACCTGTCCTTGTTGGGAAACCTCTTACGGAGTGCATCCATCAATTTGTCAAATACAGGTAGCTTGCCTGCTGGAGGGGCAGGAGGGGAGGCTTGGTCAGGATCCTCCTCTGGTACAGGCTCTGTGTTGAGTCCAGGTGGACGCCGGAGCGGTGCACAACTATTTGGTACCCTACTGCCGGCGGGGATATTGGGCTGTACCCCAAGACTGGACAGATATCGGGTTATAACTTGTGTGGGAATACTTTGGAATGGGAACGGTTGGGTAGGAAAGAACGCATTCAGTGGTTGCTGAACAGTGGAGCTTGGCACTGTTGTATCAGCGTTAGGTTCTTGAGAAGACACATGTGGATTACCATCGCGAAAGAATGAAGAGTTCTGTGCTGGAGCACGTCCCTCGGCTTGAGGTGACGGGGAAATAGTTGAACCTCGCAGCTCTCCCCCTGAATTTGACGTCAGAGGTGGTAACAAAGAGTCGTTCACTGGTGGATTTCTAGAGGCTTCTGCTGCCTGTAATGTATTTGAATAAGAACTAGCCTGAGGTGATGTTCTCGGCAGATCTTGCAGTGTAGACGCTGTGGTATGACACTCCGCCCTACTCTTTGGTGTTTGATTTACTTCGATCTCTCCATTGTCTGGTGATTGCAAGCCATTTGCTATTCTACTACCATCAGAATCACCACTGTATTGCCTGCCCAAGCTTGGAGGACTATTTAAGTCAATGTTGCACAGTCTATTCACTCTCCCAGGCGGCGTTGTTCCGCGTGCTTTTTCAACTTGAGTTGGTTTAAATGCAGGGCTTTTTGATTTTCTTTTTGTTTTAACAGTCCATCCACCACAAGCCTCTTCCTCTAGATTCGTTTCCTTGATGACCCTGTTTTCTGCACGACTGTTCAAACTGTTTGAATATAAACAAATGTTTTTAAACATCAAAATATGCCGTTTAAAGGCGAAAGCACTCATCTACTTCCTTAAAATTTCGATTTAGCGCTAATTAAATTTTGTTAGATCATGCGAGGGCGTTAATTGGAGACAGGTCAATTATTTCACTTTTTTATACAACTGTAGTGCGGCATAACCGTGAACTTAGCTAAATCTACCCTTATAGATTAACCTTTATCTAAACAAATAAGACAAATCGTTCTCATTTTTAGCTGACCTCGGTACACTGGGCACTTCTATTGGTCGATGGGAGAATTTGGGGTTCTGATTAACAGCTCCCTTTGCAGCAAGTCAGGTCTCTTAGCATGATGGCCACAAACTGAAAGGCTTTTGGGATTCAGAGTGCTAAAATTATTTAACAATACAACTACGAGCATGAATTCAACGACAGTAAATCACATGTACCGCACGTAACTATGATTCCCCTCACTATTGTGGCCCTACCCTCCTTAAAGTGCCCATAACGTTTTTTATTTCTCAACTGATTTTACATTTCACTCAATGAACTTCTGTGAAAAAATTTTTCGTTTTATCCAAATCGAAGAATTTTTTCGCAGAAGTTCATTGGGTGAAATGTAGAATCAGCTGGGAAATAAAAATTTTTGACGTTGTGGGCACTTTAAAACAACTTGAAAAGAAATCCCCCTACCCTCCCCTAAGGGCTTCCAAGGTACTTATTCCCATGATTACATGTAAATAACAAGAAAAATATCGCCTTTGGTATTTATTCTTTTACACCCGGTATTTTTTTTTTACCACAGTCTACCAACCATGTTTTGCACTCTGCATTGTTATTGGCTTCCAAGAGCGCAGCTTTCATTTCCTCAAGCTGGTCCTCTAAACTCTTGAGCTTCTCTGTTTGTTCTTTCACTATCGATCTCAGGCTCTCCAAGGCAACTTCCTTCAGTTGTAGAGCACCTTTAGTGGATTCCAGTTCTTCATCTTTTGACTTAAGTTCCTTCGATATTCTCTTCATTTCCGTTTCTTTTTGTTTCTTCAGCGTCTTTAGGTCTTTCTTTAGTTTCTGCAAAACATAACAACAATTTCATGAACAAAACATTGGTTTCAAGATCAACGGTTAAAAGGCATTTTTTTCAAGTTGACTACAGTAATTCAAAAATACTCAGAGAAAACTGACGGTGGTCTTACATGTAGGTAAAGAGGGTAACCCTGTGATGGAGTGCATCCCAACCAGGGGAGAGTGGAAATACCTCCTAGTCTAGGGGCTGGCTCTTAACTACCAATTTGTTTCTAAGGCAGGTTTCTAATTGCCATATTTTGGAAATCAGACCTCATATGGATGAACGTTTTGCATGAGTCTGTTCTATTGAAGATTCCTCCAAGAATTTCAAGTCACGGCCATATTTAACGCGTCACGTGACCAGAATAGAAAAGACCCTAAAACTCAAACGGCGGATAGATTTTAAAATTTAAATGAGCGTCGATAGATAAAGGACGTCCACATGCGTAATGTGACGTATCGTTTTTGTGAAATTCGCATTATTATAAGAGTTATGGCGTAATAAACACTCGTATTTACAGACTTTCATCAGTAGCGTTTCCTCTTTTCGCGTAAACGGTAAAAGCATACGTCAGATTATAAGACGGTGACGTTATCTCTGATTCGTAAGAGAAATCGGAACTTTACCTTGTTTCCTTGGAGCTTTAGGCATTTTACATTTTAACGTGCGGTTTGGGACTGGCACTAGTTTCGCACGCGCAATGGTATATTTTTCAAAGCAGGTGTACCCCCAGATAAAATTCATCATTTAGCGTTACAAAAAGCTTCAAAATCGCTTGCTTCAAAATACAGTCTTCAGTAATCCCTTAGCAACTGCTCTGGATCTGTAGTTAAGAGTCTCCCCCCTTAATGCTAATGTAACCGTGATAAGATCCAGACTGATGGACCTCTAGGCCTGAATGCAGACTTGACCTTTCACCGTACACATGTACAGTACATGCATACAACACCCTGTACATGTCAATCAATCAATCAATCAATCAATCAATCAATCAGCCACTTATTAATTTGTCAAATACATTCTAGCCGAGGATAAAAACCCTCTACTAATAGGGGACACATAAATAAATAAATCAAATTATGTAGCAGTATTATGATTTCTTTTTAACAATTCACATGTACATTCTAAATTTTGAGAACCTGACATTGGTACCTCAGTTTCTTCTGTCTTGGTACTGAGCTCCTCTTTCAGCTGCTCCATAACTCTTTTGTGGTTATGCTTTGTATTGGCTGATACATCCTTCTCGTTCTGTAGACTTTCACTGAGTTCCTCGCGGTCTTTTCGTTCCTTAAAGTACAACTCTTTATAGCACATCTCCACGTTATCTCCCGCAGCATTATCATCAAGTTTCCACATAACAAATTCCTCCTCAAAAGCCTCCCTGACAACATCAACTTGAACCTCTGTAGATTGCTTAAACAGGCCAAGGTCTTTCTCACATGTTTGACTATGACAATCTACTGTTGTAACCTCAGTTTGAGTCCCAGCTTGACTGAAAACAATGGCAGTTCTATTCGAACTTGTTGCATTGCGGCCATTCAATATCACCTGAGAATACTCTGCAGAAACTCCTGCCAAGTTTAGTGTGTCAGATGCCACAGTTGATTTTCCAATTTTGATTCCATTTCTCATGGCCAGTTTCTCAAATATGTCCCCTTTTGTTTGTTCTACCATCTGACAAATTTCATCACCAGAATGGCATAAATAGTCATCACTAGTAGCAGGAGAAAGAGATGAATGCGAGGAATTATGTGACCATTTACCACTAGATGCAACTTTGATGCCTTTAAGCCGTGCAATTTCTTGAAACCTGGCAATTTGTGCATCTTCCTCGAATGGATATGTCTCGGTCCAGGACTCACTTTCTTGTACATTATCAGTTGCAAGAGATTCACTACTTTCCGAACAAGAATCCGAAAGCCTTCCAGTGTGGTCCTTGCCCACTTTGATGCCATTAAGCCAAGCCATTTCCTCAAATTTTGCAATCTGTGCATCCTCCTCAGCAAAGTTCAAACTATCCAGGTTTTCTTCTTCAACGTTTCCCGACACTTCCTCTACACTAGGGCTTGTGACTGAGAAAGTTTTGCTTTCTGAAGCAGTGCCAACTTTCATCCCTTTCTGGCAAGCAATTTCTTCAAATGTGACAATCTGCACATCTTCATTCAAAGAAACCATAACATTTTCAGTTTTGACCATGTTCTCCATTGTAGTAACCTCATCATATGTTTTACCTTCATTATTATCTTTCACTCCGGCTTCTTCTGTCATTCCATGTGTCAAGGCCAACTCTTCCTGGTTTTCAACCTTTGATTTGCTGTCACTGTCCTCATCAACACACAATCCTCCTTCTGATTTAACCTCTACAGCTACATCTTCTTCACTGCTCGACTGTGCTAACTCATGCATGTCAGCTTCCCCCAAAGTCCTGCTATGTGTACCAGGTTCATGCTCTAGGTTTGACGCACTGCCTTCATTTCTCGCTGCTAAATCAGCCACATCCATTGCTGTTTGAGGGGTCTGAGCAGGCTTCTCTGCTAGTTGTTTACCCTTTGTGTCCTCATTCACCAATGTATGGGTTTCAATGGTATGTTCTTTTTTTACCACTAAATCAGTGTCTTCTCTGACTTTGATACCACTCATTGCAGCTTTGTTTTTAAAACAGCTAAGTTTATCACTGCTAGATGACTTGGAATTGTTTTCAGTCTCCATCACCACAGAGGCATTATTTTCTTGATCATTAACAGCATTCTGTCCCTCTGTTACAGGCTTCTCATTACTAGCCAGGTTGTACATGTAATAATTTCCCACTGAGGAATGAGAAATACATGCACTTTTTCTTGTTACACTACACCATGGTGTTGATGTAGAACCTGGTGTCAAATTATGGTCTCTATTTAAGTGACCACTCTTTGAGTCATCTGGTGTAGGTGTCCTCCAGCTGTATGCTGTACTGACACCAGATGCATCCTTTGAACCTGCAGATAACATAAAATAGGAATAATAATACAACATGCAGTGTGATCAAATGACAGGGATGAAACTAATTCAATCTTAAAGCGCCCCTGTGCTCAAATTTTGATTTTGATTTTTTTTACATTTTCATGTACTATTGGACTTTCTTACTCATCTTGCAAAATTTCAATCCACTATGAACAATAGAAGTAATTTTTTAATTTTCATTTTCAAGAATTTACGGCCACCATTAATCAACCTTGTTCCAAGGCTTGGTTGCGAATTGGAGAAAGTGACGTCAAAGGATCACAAAGGATCAAAAACATGGCTTGAAATTAAAATAACAAAAAGTATAATTTGAAAATTATGCAAAAAGCAACAAAACCTTTGGACTTGTTCTCCATGCAATTTTCTATACTGATTGTTGTTATAATTTCAACCCACGAGGTATTTTTTGAGCCTTTGACATCGCTTTCTCCCATTCTCAACCAAGCCCTGGAACAAGGTTAATTAATGGCGGCCGGAAATTCTCAGAAAAAAATGTTAAGATAAAATGATTTCTGATGTTCGTAATGGATTGCAATTTGACAAGGTGAGAAAGAATGTCTAATAATAGTAAACGGAAATGTAAAAAAAAAATGAAACTCAAAAATTTGATCACAGGGGCTCTTTAATAACTTAAATTCTAACTTGGACCAAAGGCTTAACAATAGTCAATAACACAGGGGTTTCAATAAGGGCCGGCAGCCGGCGAAACTCGCCGGGTACTCCACACGTTTTCGCCGCCTACTTTGATTAACAACTTACTCGAATTTTACGAATGAGCATGATAAATAATTTGCCACAATTATGAACCGTGGATCGGCCAACATTTAATTTGTTTAGCACAAAAGAAACTTGCCATAATTCTTGGTTAAAATACATCGACTGCAGGGCTCGTAATTGCGACCGATACGGTCGCCAATGCGACTAACATTCCATAAAAATTCGGCTGCAGTCGAGAAAATGGCGACTACGTTTCTGTGTGTTGACGATGAATAACGGACATTTCCCCAGATATTGTGCCCTTCCAGAAAGTTATATCAGAAGATCTTTGCTTCTAAAAAATCAAAAATAAGAAAAGAAGTCAATCCATCCTCTTTCTTTGCTGTAAAAGATTCTATCACATCAGAAAACTTGCAAAAAGCTGACCGTGTCTGAAATCGCCCTATAATGCTTTGCAAGCCCTGGAGCACGTCATGTACATGTATGCCTATGGATTGTGTCTCTTGTTGATTCCTTCGATAGTGGCCACAAAATCTTATATATTGTTGCGTTTGTGTTTACCTTGTGATAAGATTGTTTTGTTTTTCCTTTTGAATATTTATGTATTTAGTCCTTTTTTGGATTAAATTCTTTGAAATGATTTTAAACACTTTTGAACTAAGGCCCTGTTTGATTTTGCAATCTGGCAACTAAAAATTTGCGTTTGGCAACTATTTTGTCTAAAAGATAATTAAAACTGTTAAAAAAATGCTGGAAAATAGAGCATGTATGGTTCTGTCAAAAATGACCTAATTCTTGCCCCAGAATGCAGGAAATGCACTCTAAAAGGCTCTGATTTTAAAAGTTTCCCGGGGGAGCATGCCCCCAGACCCCCCTAGAAGGTTGCACCTGCGGCGCAAGTAACCCCTGCACCGCCTACTTCTACATTTCTGCCGCCTACTTTGATTCTTATTGAAAACCCTGATAACACAAAAGAAATTATTAATATACATGTATTAATTGAAACCTAGTCCTCTATACACACTCAGTCAATTCACATGTATTATCCTTTGATGTCAAAGAATTTCTTTTTTTGAAGGGAGGGGGGGGGGGGGGGGGGGGTTGGAAGTGAAAATTAGCGTATGAATTAGCAGGTGTATGTTTAAGATCCACCACTGGAGATACAGTACTAATACTGCAAGAGTAGGGTCACATGATACCAGTATATGAGTAGTCAAGTCACTTTATTGTGTGGCTACATGCAACTCCACAAAAAGACAAGACATGAGTAGAGTGCACATGTACAGTAAGGCATTGTAGCTTAATTCATAGATTGCCTGCTGCGTCTTGCGAGAGGAATGGTGTTCCAATCCTTTATTGACCAAGCTTGTCTGTCAAGATTTCCACTCAGATATCCTTAACGCATCAGTCAGGTCTAGCTGTACCTATTATTTTTCCTGGGGTATTCACGGGGTATTTTGGCATGTATTAATCCTAGGGGTGGGGTATTTAAAATTTTTTTCACTGCCCAGACACCTACACATATTATGTACCCCGGGATGACCTTGGGAAATTAGACACCATTGTGGTTGTGGGTGCCTTGCACACATGACAGAAAATGTAAACATGTCCTCTACTGACAGTTGTCCAATAGCCTGTTGTCCAATAGCCCGGGGCTAGTGGAATGATTCGTTGGGCTAGCGTCTTTAGATTACTGGTTGCCCGATAGGCAAGCCAGGCAGGCAAGCAATTTTTTTTTATGGCAAACTTCAGAAATGAGCATGGAGCAAACAGTTCGTGAGGGAAAGTGAAACTATACAAATTTTTTTTCTTAGTTCAAATGACCAAGAAATCTAACCGACCAAATCATTTTTTAATGAAAATATCCCAAAAGACAGCAATGACAGTGGCAATGGCCTTGCAGCACACGGAATTATCAGCTGTATTATGGCCTTTCAGCTTTGGAATTTTCGTTCATGTTCAAAATAATTTTGATACATAGTCTGTTGTACATGTAACTGCAACAAGCATTATTTTTTTGTTAAATCAAGCATTTCTATATAAGTGATGTGGAATTAGTTGATCTTTGCTCCACTTTTAATTATTAACTAGCATGTATTTTGCGCAGTAAATAAATTTTATTGTCTTTATTGAATAAATTAATTTCGGGCTACCACCTCAGAGCTTTGGGCTAGTATGTACAATGGAATACCAGCTTTCCAGAAGGGCAAGCTGATTTTTTGATTTTCGTCTCACCCTGTACTGAGGACCTTGTTTCCAAAGACAAATGTTTTGTAGCCAAATACATGTAACTGATCCAACAAGGGTAGTCTGAAGTGTCAGCGGTCTACTATTTCTAACCCCCCACCCCTCTCATTACCCAGGTACATGTACATGGAGGTAACCCTGTGATGGGGTAGCATCCCATCTGGGAGAGGGGGGGGGTGTAGAAATACTCGAAGTTGCCTACTATTACAAAAACTAGGATAAACCCCAGGCTGATGGGCCATTACATATACAGTAGGCCGAAAGCAGACTATGTTTTCACCTCACCAGAGTGTAAATACCTGTAACATACCTGCTGGGCAAACTGTTATTCCATTTCGCTCTGCAATCTTTTTGAAGTCCTCAAAAGTATCGCCTTGTTTAACTGCTCCTGCAGCTGAAATGGAAACAATCATTAAACACAGTCTGATTGATTACCCAACTCTACACAGAAGATTACCTCATAAATGTGCAAAATATGAGCCACCAAGAATTTAACTGTCACACTGATTGGTTTACATGTAAATAAGTCACTTGGTAAACCTTCTCATGTACATGTACCAGACAATAATAAAATTATTATTGCAGTTAAATGCAATTACTGTAAATGGAGTTAACAAGAAAGAGTGCCTGCATTCCCTTGGCAGTCAGCAGTGTACATGTATTGATGTGTGCACGTCCCAGGATTCCATGTATCCTCAAAAGTAACAGGCTATTGTGTTGGTGTTTTGTCCATTTGAGCAAGAAAAATTTTCAACCTAGGTTTTCGTTTGTGAACCACGCGGGTTTCGTCTGTGAACTGCGCGGTTTCGTCTCATTCCTCCCGCATGACCGCAACCCTGATTAAACGCCGGCCTGGTATAAACACCCGGTAAAAATGATTGTTTTTTAAAAACACGCCGGGGGCCTTTAATAGTGGCCCAACATTTATTTAGAGGGTCCCCAATAGGGTTCTTCAATCCCGCCATCCTGACCAAAATTTTTCCTCAATCCTGTAATCCCGGAACAAGCCCCCCGTTTTTTTTTTACTTTTTTTTGCACCTGTTTGCAAGCTATGCCGATAGCAGGGATGAAATGAGTCCAGAATACTGAGAATAATAGCAAGGTTCTAAAACGGTAACTACAAGCTCAGTTGGTAGAGGAGCATCGTAGCGGTATTGTGGAGGTCACGGGTTCAAATCCTGTTGAAACCCTGAATTTTTTTAGGCTTCTTTCTTTGCAATTTTACCGCAAGGATTATTTCTTTACTTTAAAACCTAACAGTTTCCTTGAGCGGTGAAGTTGCGCCCTCAAATTTTTCCTTTCGCAAAAATGAACTTCAGCTCTTCCGTTTTTCATGAAAAAAGAGCTCCACAACTTATAATATCATGTACATCTGGATCATCGCTGTCGGTGTTAGCCAACATCACTAGGATCCGCTAGGACAAGCTTCTCCAAATACTACTCTGTCACTCCCCGTCGACGACCTAAAGCCACACGTGCCGATCAATATACAATAACTTGATACTCGAGATTTTGCAGTCGACAAAAGGTCACTTGTGAATCGAATCCAAAAGATATTATTACGACCAAGGTTCACGGAAACAGACAAGGGGTCACAAAATACCCGCGTGATCGGATCGTGGATACATTTTGCTGGCCAATTTCCGACATTCATGAAGATGACAGGTTGGTTTCGTACATTTTTGTCAACAGACTTCACGAATCACAGCTCTTCAAAATAACATTTCCCGAGTCCCGCTTCGTAAAATCACCAAATCTCGTGTCCCATTCAAAATTACAATCCTGAATCTCGCTCCCCTTTTTCTCCAAAATCCTGAATCCCGGCCTTCAAATAAGCCAAATACCGGATCCCGAAAAACCTATTGGGGACCCTCTATTTATGTTCAAACCAACAAGTTGATTTTCTCATATTAAATAGCACCACTGCAACATACTAGTACACTATGGTGTTTTGATAATCTTAAAAACGTTAATGTAGAACTTAAAACTTTGTACCCATACTTGTTTCTAGTTTTTAAATAATTCTTTGCGTATCCTGATTTGCAACATTCCTGTGCTGTATAAAATGCTGTAACTTTCGGTAATAATCATCCTCAAAGACTCACGGAAAGTTTTACAGGGCAGTACGAAAGGAAAACTCGTTCTGCCTTGACAAACTGCCCTAGGTGTGGGAGGATGGGTGATAATAAATCAATCTGAAAAAAATTTCAGAAAATTGCACTTCATCAATAATAGCCAAGTATATGGGCTACATAAATAAATGCCAGGCCCAGATTTAATGCCGGCTTCAAATGAACACCAGGTCCACAAGACCAATTTTGAAATAAATGCCAGGGGCATTTAATTGAGAAAATATGGTATGTTCCTGAACTCCATTGAGGCTGGCACTGAGCTACATGTACATGCACGTGCTTTATGCAATGGATTTACATTTACAGTACTTGCATATTTTAAGTGTGGGGGAGGGGTGGGGGTACTATACCTAGGTTATCTTGGGGAGGGGGGGGCATAAAAAGTTAAAAGGGGAAAAGTTTAAGGTTAAGTTAAAAAGGAAAAGGATAAAAACAACTGAGGGAGAAGTCAAGCAAGATACATGTATATACCAGTAACACCAACATAACTAAATTAGAGCAATTAGAGCATTATGTTGTCGTTATACACATACCTTTACTGTGATCCATACCAATTCTGATGCCATTTTTTTGTGCAGCAAGCTCAAAGATCATCTCTGCCACATGCTCAGTGGGCCTACCTAGCTGTTCAAGGTCTCTTCTAGTCTTGCTTGTTGTTGGGCTGTCAAAGACAGCCTCAGGAGAAAGGCCAAAAGGAAACAGAGGCTCGACACAGTGAACAGGGGATGAATGATGATCTTGAGTGAAGGGTGTGTAGCCTACTGGAACTGTTGGTCTCACAATAACAGGCACAAACCTAGGTCTTAATTGTAATGGTGGGCAGAACTGCGGATTCATCATTGATTCCTGCAATTACTTGATCTGCTGCTCAAACCCTGACGTCTGCCTTGCTTCTATTCTTGTGAACAGCTGGAAAAAAGAATAGAACATCAAAGAAGAAAAATGATTATTTACATGTAAAAATAATGCTTATGGCAGTCAGGATTTCCATTATCATGCTTTAGAACTGCCACTACTCAAGATTGCACATTATACAATGTACACTGTACAGAAATACATGTTAACTTTACACCCTGGGACAGAGAGATCAGGAAAATTGCATGAACACAGTAAAACCTCTCACACATCAGGTGGCTATGTGAACAAAAATTGACAGCTTTCAGAAGCCTTGTCTGCTGTCTTGATATACATGTAACTGGACTTTGACTGAATTTGAATACAGCAAAAACTTATCACACCTTTTTTGTACATGTATGTTTAGATGGCATACAATTGTCAGGTAATAGTTCTGGTCAAATATAACTTGACACTGTCGCTCGAAACTCAAAAGACTCAAATCAAGCCTGATAACTAGAGTCTCAAGCCAAATGATTCTTTGAAAGCATAGAGTGAGTAGAGTGATTTGAGTGTCAAGTGAAGAAAACAAAAGAGCTTATCATTCAAAAAAATTCAACATTCTTGAAGGTTTCGTTTCCTTTAGGGAGTATTATTATTATTATAATTATCCCTTCATAACAGTAATTTTCACTTTCTGACTTAAAGAAGCAGTACTTGTCTAAGTCTTCCAATCAGTTGAATATTTCTATATCTGTTCTCTGGTGTCTACCATATTTGATTGAGTGAGGGCCATTAGGCACTCTTTAAATGTTCAGTGTTTCAATTGTACAGCATATTTGGGGCAGCGCTTATTTGAAGGCGGTGCTCTTTAAAAAATGGAGCATTGGTAAAATAATAACAAGAAAGAAAGCAATAAGGTGGTTAAAGTAGTTTGAGGTGGTTATAATAATAAATTATTCCTTATTATAACCACCTCAAACTGAAAAAAGTTATAATCAAGAAGAATAATTTTTTGAGGCTGATTTAGATTGAGTTATACAATGTACTGTACAATTGCTTCATTCCATGCCGCGCCTTTGTGGTGGAACTGAATCTGGTGACGTCTCACCTCAGGAGTGCTTGTGCCCAATCCCTTATATGTACTTTACTTTTACTTTCCAGGATTTGGCATTGTCTGTGCTGTTCTTCCATTCCTCATAATTCTAAAATGCTATAAAAGGCCTTTTCCTCTTTACCCTTCTAAGTCTGACTGCCAGCCATTTACTCTATAACCTTGACCGGCTGCCGGTCACATAGCCACAGCATTGATTAAATAGCGCTCCGCGCACTAATGACTCGGCGTGACTCGGACAAACAAATAGCTCTCCGTAAGATCAATGTATGGGAAAGCGGAGTTGACGAGCAATTCGGAGCTACATTAAGCGATTGCTTTCATAATATTATGGCCAGTCTGGCTCAGAATTCCATAGAAGTTGCTCCGAATACTTTAATTATTCCGCTGAGAAGAGCTAAAAGTCCTAAAACGTTGGTTTGAATCTCAAGGTTTGTCGGACAGAGCGGAAGTCTACACATTCCCGCATTAAATTTGCATCCGGCCCTGCCAAATTATACTCATATTAAGAAAAAAAACATATTTGTACGAGAAATTCAGAACATAAGTATTCATTTGTGCAGCACAACAGAGCTGACCATGGTTTTGAACTAATCTGCACTAAGCTGTCATGCAAGGACAAATTAAACAAAGAAGCCCTCGTGCTGCCTTGACCCGGGAGGTCAATTTCATTTCACAAGTTGCCTCGGCAAATGTAAGAAACGGCGAACCCGGGCATCTACAGCTGCAGTCTGTGACGATTAGGGGAATAAAATCAGCTTTATTAAAATTAAAGTACTTCAAACTGTAACGGTTTAACTGATTTTATCATCACAAAAGCGTCTGAATAGCGTAAAATTCTCGCCCTCTATCTCTATCATTCGCCCCAACAGATAAACCCTCGCGCTTGTGCCGTCAAATTCGGGAATTTCAGGCATTCGATGTTCTTTCCAGGGTCTGAATGAAGCAAACATACATATGTAGTATTATTCGCATGCCATTTCTCCGTATTGTACTGGTAAGTCACTACCCTCCTTTATTTTTCACGGCACCTTGAGTAATTTTGTAGTGGGACGTCATTGCCGGATCCTCAAATAATTTTTCAATTTTAGTTATTTTTTCGATACCTTGAATCTGAGAGTGTCTCTTATCTACCATGATTCAAGTCTATCAAAAGTCTAAGCCACGAATATTTCCTTTCTCAACTTTTTTCTTGTCTAGAGTGCGTCGCTGGTTTCGGGAAAGGTATGAATACTCTCTGTCCCGAATTCTCCAACTCGTTTAGCGATTCCGGCCAACAGCAGTATTTGGTGCCCACCATTTCTCTTATTTCTAGAACGATAAACCGAAGAATTGACTAAAATTTTCGCTTTTAGGTTCACAACCGCGGCTCCCACTCATACATTTGCTTTAGCTTGATCGCAGTGTTTGTCTGACTCTACGCGGGAGGTCTCATGGAATCTCACGCTGACAAATCTATTCTTAGTAATAGTGCGCTTCGCTATTGACTGTTCTGCAAATTGCACATACCCAAACCCACATTTGCCAGTATGTTAAGATTTAAAACCTTAAAAAGACTTTAAAATTGACATAGCTGAAGTAAGAAAAAGATTATCTGGTCAACATCCTCCCCACATGTGCGCCATTTTTGATAAAAACAGAAGAAACCCCTCTGTCAGTACCAAACTGCTTGAAATTCATACAAATTATGTACATGTAGCACTGGCCTGAAACTTGGACATGACCAATTAATTATAACCTGTGTTGCTAGGCGATTTCCATAAATGCAAAGAGTGCATTTCCAAACTTTAGAAGGCCCAGCTCAGACATCATGCTGCTGTGCCAAACTAAATAACTTCAGGAATTAGTTCAACAAAAGCATGGCAGAAGTATGACGTCTGAAGCAAACTAAAAATTAAGTTTGGCAAAGCAATTAAGTTCGACAAGCTCTGCCGTGCTACACGATTCTGGCACGGCAGTAATTCAAAATGTTACGCTTCTGCCATGCCAAACAAAATTCATAAATTATATTAAATGTATTTTGACCAGGGTAGTTACAGCGCCAGTTTTGCTTGATTACCGCTGACTAATATTTTTGTTACGTGACTTCAATCAGTAAATCCTGAATTTGGCACGACTCTGACACGACGCCTAAATCAGAGTCGTGTTTGTGTCGTACTACAGTCAAACCTATTGAAATTAAGATCGGCACGGCAAGAGCACGACGTCTGAACTTGGCCTAAGAAGTTAATTGTAATGTCACAGAGCCTGCCCCTGACATGAAAGATACTCGCATGTCCGACAAAAGGAGTACAATGTAAACAAACTTCAAGGTAAAATCTGTTAGAAAAACAGTGATATTAAAGACTCATAACTTATAAGAAGTTGAATTCGCAGATAGCTTAGGCTTACAGCCCTCAATGCACGTTTTGTTTCTCCAAAAACAAAAACACACGAAAAGTTTAGCTTACGTAAGCAAAAATATAAACACTGAGGATGCCAAACAATGAACAAAGCCGTTTTACATTGCAAGCATAGTTTGCGTTCAGACAAATACAACTAATACTTGAAACGGTTTTATAGTTTCGTAAAAGCCAGGGGTAAAAGCACAAGTCCCTCTCGAATAAGGCCTGCTTTAATCCATCGCTTTCCAAGTTACGCCTAGAAGTAAGCTCACGCAAAACATGACAACTGCGACATGCGGGTGATCTATCGACTGTTGGATGAAATACACGTTACAACGCCGCAAATTGAGTAGAATATTACCTGCTTTGTACTAACGTGGTAACTCTTCTCTAATCGTTACATTTGCAGGACGCAGAAATGTGTTCTGAACGATAAACAGCCGCCAGTAATAAAGCACTCGGACCGGAAGGTCCCACCTTGCATTTGTGCGTGTCACGTTTGCGATTGCCGCGCTTGGTGACCTTTGATCTAAAATTTTCCCGCGCTTTTCGTTACACTGCGCATGCCCGCTCTGAAGACGAAAAAACAGCGATCCCCCCACGGTTTGTAACTTGGACTTCGTCGACTTAAAAGCCTTTCGTAACTTTTTGTTCTGGGTTCCTCTTTTTCTCAACGTCAATCCTAAAAAATCTCCTTCATCCCCGATAAGTCACAACAAAACTACTAACCAAAACCAAAACAAACTCCTCAAATTGCAAAATTTATTGACCTTCAAAAAAGGTCTCTAATAACTGGGTCTAAGCGCGACGACGAGCAACCCCGCCCCTCCCATATAAGATTTGAAATTTCCTAAGAACTAAGGAACAAATATTCCTGCCAGTACTGGGCTTTGAAAAACTTTCTGAAAGAGCTGAGAGAAAGAGATCGTTTATTTTTTGCTGTTAAAATCGAATCGACTACAATCGATAGCGGTAACAGAATAAGAAGGTGCCATTCAGTGACAATTGAATAATTGAACTGAAATAGTTTTTGTTTTTGAAAATTTACGTTTTGAACGGAACAATCATTTCTAAAGATCTCTAAAACTGCACTCTTCCTTCTAAGACCTCTACATTAGGATTGCGGCCTCTCTCTTCTTTTCTCTTTCTTTTTCGTTTCCTTTTTTTTTTCCTTGGCCCTTTCAACTTCTGTTTCATTGTTCTCTTTTTTCGTCCTTACTTTAATTTTATTCGTGTATTTAATGTGCATGTCTCTGTAATTAGTAATTAAAAATAAGTATTAATACATTGTATTAGGATTAAGATGCATTGTAGTGTTGTACGTAGTGTAAGCGCCGTACTGTTGTAAGTAGTGTAGCTAATGATTTGTAAGTACAGTGGAACCCCGTTAATACGGACACCAAGGGGACAGGCCAAATTGTCCGTATTAACGGGGTGTCCGTATTAAGCGGGGTCTCAGAAAAAAAGTCACGGATACATGTTTTCTCGACGCAAAGACGAAGGCAAACGTTTTTACGGCAACTGAACGTTGTTTAATCGTCCTGTAACTGTAACAGATGAAACTGTGAACTCTCTGACTAAAATTAATAGTTTTTACGACAACCTTACGATCTAGTCATACACTCGAACTAAACTTTAATAAACTCAACAGTGGAATTATTTGACAATGTCGCAACTTTACTATGTACAAGAAATAAAACGCATTTTAACAGCAACAGAACATTTTCTATAAAGTTTCCTTTGTAACTGAAATTCGTAACCGTTCTTAAACTCTACCAATTCATTTGAAAAAGTCGGTAACTTTACTTTGCACGGAAGCTTTTAGCTTGCGACAAAAAGCGATAGCTACAACAAAAGGCAAAGAAAGTGAAACGGTCAAACACCGGAAGTCACGCTTTTAAGCTTCTCTTTGTAATAAAATGGTTTTTACTCTACGAATTCTGTCATTATTTGACCAGAGAAAGTTATGAAAGTTGTGAAAGTTATGCATGTAGTTGCGTGTCGAAAATTTATGAAACGATGACGGTTTCGACCTCGGGAACTGGGTGGTATGTCCCCGTATAAAATATTTTTTAAGTATTCTCCACGCGGGTTCGGTCCAGATGTAGAAATATTGTTCTCTTCCTTATTTCTGTTTGCATGAGAACCAATTGCAAGACTTTCTATCGGTCCACACGTGGAATAAATATGTCTACATCTGGGCATTACACTTAGCCAGAAAAAAATGCGGTTTATTGACATGACTTTAAATTTGCTTTGATAGGTTGATATTATATTATATAAATTTTGGTTAGCCTAAAAGCGGACCTTCCCAGTTAGTTTTAATGGCTTTTATTAATTCTGAATTTATGCGATAATACCACTTAAAGTATTGTTAAAGTTTATTGCTCAAAGAAGAAAGGAAGAAAAAAACGCGAATTTTTAAAACCAGTTTAAATGAAAGTATGTTGTGCGTCTTAAGCTAATATTAAGGTACTTGGAAATGTATTTAAGATTTAACCTGATTATGACAGTACAAAGGTGCTCGCCAGGACAATTTGAACTCCGCCATTTTGTCCACTATTTTGAAGGCTTGGCTGCAAAGCATGACGTCACTGTGCAAGTTCGAGGGTCGGACGACAAAAATTACAGTTCAATGTGCACTTCTGTGATGTTCTAAGAAAACACCCAGATACATATAAAGAAGCAGATGCTTTCATCGATTACCTCCAGCAAATGGAGCGTTTCTCAGTGAATGTCTGGCATGGCGGCGCGAATTTGCCAAAACTGAGTCAATGCCATGATTGTTCAGATCAACTTGAAGAAGAATTGAATTGAGAGAATTGCTTTGAAAGTGATTGCTGCCTCTAACTTTGGATCCGATAAAACATAAACAAGAGTTGAAAAAAGTTAGTGTACCGACCATATTTCCACGTTAAATACACCTTATTCGATGGTTTAGCATATAATACGCGCCGATATTTTGCGAGTTGCGTAGCATTTTTCCGAGCCCCGAAGGGGCGAGGAAAAATACGAGCAATGAGCAAAATGTCCGCTCGTATTATATGTTAAACCATCGAATAAGTGATTTATTATTCCACTAAAAAAGAAAGTTTTGCTCGGCCATTTTGTCGCTCCGCTTTCAGTCCATATTTTTGCCCTGTTCTACAGTGTAATAACGTGGCATATTTTGTGCATTCTTTTGCCCTAATATGGTAAAATGGCGCAATAGTGGAATAATAAAGTACTGTAAACATACGGCTTGTAAGCGAATTGCTGGTTTTCACTGTCACGCCTCAAAAAAGCAAATCCAAAACTATTGAGTGAAAAAATTCAAGAATACTGTAGGCTGTAGAAAATTATCAAATATTCTGTTTGTCCAAGTCTCGGGTTTGTACGATATTCCGTACTCGAGTTATCCGCAACAATTTGCCACACAAATTTACAAAGCACAGTATGGGCACCAACATGGCGGCCGGAAATCAAAGAATAAATCTCGAATTCACTTCTGTTATAAAAGGCAGTCAGATCACTTTCGTGAACAAGTAAACATTCACATAAATACTTCTCGCAAAACCTCAACTGTTCAGGTAGTTAAAACCACAGGATGAGGCATTTTTTTTAGCATACGTGACATCTTTCTGGCGGCCATCTTGATGTCGTGTGGCGTGAAATTCCGAAATTCAAAATGGTCTACCTTAAAGACGGCGGTTGCTATCGAGCTAAAAACCTTCAACAAGATAAGATATACATTAAGGATATCTAATAGCCAGTGAAGAATAAAAACTCAGGGGTCTTGCGATTATGGATTTTAGAATTTTGATGACGTCACGTGAAAACCAACAATTAGGCCGTTTTCGTATTCTCGGTATCGAACTGGAACTAGCTTGCAATTGAGGCTAATGTGGGTAAATCTTTTCTAATGCAAATGAGATGAAGCTGTTTTTAATGATATTCCCCCCGCATTAGCCTCCATTGCATGCTAGTTCCAGTTCAAAACCGAGAGTACGAAACTAGCCTATTGTCAGAGAGGCGAAGCGAAGGTAAACTGAAAAGTGAAATCGACATACATGTTTATGTACATTCTGGAGACACTCTCGAGTATGTATATAAATATTCTAAATTTGCTCCGTTTCAAGTTGTAGCATGAAACTTTTGCATGAAAATAATTTAGTTTGAATAGAACATGGTACAAATCGATAAGCTGTACCTGGTGATTGCTATGTTGATGAATTTACCGAGTTCAGACGGAAATCAGGAAATTTAGTGTGACAGCCGACAAATGAAATGGCCCATTATTGACTTAGGGCGATAATGGGTTTTATGCTGAGGCGGAGCCTTATCTTATCTTACGGTACAGCCTGCAGAGGTAGATAGCCATAACGATAATGAGCTAGACACCACACGCAGAGCAAGTTATAAATTCGTGAGCTCTGCTATCCCTCGCCCCTTCTTCTGCCAACGCCGATCGTGATAGCTGTTTAGATTTCGAAGCGTACTTTACTTTCTTTCGTCGGCTTAGGAATTGAATGGTTTGAAATAAACGCCACGTGAGTGGCCAAATTAATCATTATGTCTCCGTGATTCAGTGATTTCTGGCCGCATGCACGACCGCGATTATAACCATTTCACTGTAGTCTTTTATGCCCTAGGTTTATAAATAGGCGCCACTCTCGGCATAAAGATAGTTCCCGTCATGGAACTGGGGACTAATCGACTTGGGGGCTAAACTACCAGATACCCAACAAAACACAACAAACAACAGTTTCATCTCAACGAAGCTGGGGCTATTTATTAACTTTCAAATACACTGAAATATCATCTTCTGAATACAAAATGACTATTCACCTGAAATAAATTCGTGGCGTCCTTGATCTAGATCTGCTGGCGGCATAAACATTCTCTTTCTTGCTCGCCTTCCAAGTAAACATAAATACCACACTCGCCCACGACATATATTTCTCAAACTCATTAATAATTCATTAAGTTAACTTCCAATCACGAGATGTATACCACATCACGTTCATGCATTTGGATACCCAATGAAAAACAGTGTACCAATCTCCAGTGAGAGTGGTATATACCACTAAAAATATGCACATCGACAACTTTCACAAAACCATGAATATTTATTAGTCCGTAGTAATCTTGAATTTTTTTAACAATACAACTCATGAAATCGGAAATAGTGCTAAATACAGATAGCGTTGGATACTGAATACTATTCACAGTTCATGTAATATTCATTATCCCACGTGATGACTCAGTGGCATTATAAAAGATATGATAATTAATGCAAAGTGTGTCATTTCGCGAAGACATCTAGGAACTGGTCGGCCCTCCCTCCCACCCCTCTTGCTGACTCATCTACTTTTGTGCTCCCTGTCATTTCTGCTCGACAGGAGTCTCCCCACACCTTAATGCTAATGAGTCAGCAGGTGGGATAAGGAACTATTACATAAATTGTTTTGGATGGATATCATTCTTCGTTCTTTTTGCTTTACTTCAATGACAAATTTGCTTTGCCAACAATTCAGAGAGTAGAACGCTTCGAAACCTAATGCAAATTGTAATCTCTAAACGAGCCTCCTGAGAGCATGGAAATTTTTCTCCACCCGAGTTCTTCGCCATTGTTTAAAAACATTAACGCGTATTTGTTTTTATACCTTGTTGACGGGGAATACGGCTTTCTTGACTTAATTCTCTTCCTCGTAAACCATTTTCGGCTCCTAAACCACGCTGCTCCTTCCTCGCTCATGGCTGGGACGCTAATGAATCATGCATGTAATCGTGTTCTTACAGAAAAGGGCAAAAATTTGACACTGCATAATTTCCTAGTGCTTTATTTGACAAAACATGTCATTGCGTAATTTCCTATTGTTGCATGCATTTGATGAGAAGCCAGCTCAAAAACTCGTGCTTCGTTTTCATGGCGGACGTTCGTCAAACACCTCGGAACACTCGCACTCGTTTTTGATCTATGACCTTCTCGTTTCGTTGATCTGTTAGCTCAACTGCGTCCTCTTCGAATCCTGAGCTTTTCTAGCCATAATGTACGTTTACTACAGTTGTCAATAAGAAAGATTTGGTTAGGCAACGTGAAGTGCACAGAACTGCACAAAACGTTGAACTCAAGAAATTTGCAAGTCCGCAGTGACGTAAAAACACGTAACTGATATTCCTTTTTTGGAAGTATCCGTTCAAAATGGCGGACGTTCGTCAATTTGGAAGGAAAAATTCGCTTTTACTTGCTGTTTTCTACAAATCTAAGTTATTTCTATGATTTCCAGTGGTTACATAAAATAAAAATTCTAGTTCTTTCGTTGTCGTTTTTAAAAGTGTTGGAAAGTTCGGGGAATTAGCCGCGAGAGGTAACCAGGACTCTGTAGAAATCGTCTTCTTCTTTTCTTTATTGTCTTCTAGCCAACTACAGTCTTTTGCTGTCTTCTTCTTAATGCTTACTACTGACTACTTCTGGCAACTACTTCTAACTTTTAAGCGTGAAGGTTCATCAACTATATAGCAAAATTGTAGACATGTTTTGGTACGAATCTTGGTGACCTTGGAAAACTTGAGACAATTCTGAGACTTACTTAAGGAAGCGAATACAAACAGACCTACATGAAAAACCAACACAAAGAGTAAACGACCAATGACAAACTTGGAAGAACTAAAACTAATAGAACACGAAACTATAACAGGAACCTTTGCGGAGGTCCAAACCAAGGTCAGTAGACAAACCCAAACATGACCACCGATGGAAACTATTGTGCAAACTAAGACCAACAACTTAAAGTCTCTGTGCGGGCTGTCCGGCACTTAAATCACAAGATTCCCACGGTAACTACAAAATTAGAAACAATTGGCCATGAGGTAAAAATACTCTATTCTCAAAAATAATATTACGCTTCATAACAAAAGACTTTGTAACTAACAGCGCTATATTGAATTGGGTTCCTCGTGCACGCCTCTAAATTTAAAACTTCGAGTCGTCGAAATTCAAAAGCTTCAATCTAGCTTTTGCTGATTTTTACAGAGGTTGTCTATTTACCGAGTTAGGATTTCGAGTTAGATTTCGAATTGCATTTTCAAATTGGATTTTCAAGTTGGATTTTCGAGTTGAACACAACAACAGGAGAAATGTACGACGGCGAACCGCCTAGAGAACAACCCACCGGAACAGCGAGGATCGAAATGCACAAATCACTGCTGTTAAAAATCAACCAATCACAGCGGACCATCGTGCTTTATTAGGTTACACCAGTCTACCTTATCACGTGATGGAAATGTATAAGTATGAAACGTCGCGATTTTCATCACAAGTGACTACATCGTGAGACAAACGGTTTACTTTACTATTAGTATTATCCTATAACGAAGATACAATTTTCGAAAGTTTAACGTGGCTCTGACCCTTTTTTTAAACTTGGCAAAAACTAACACTACTACTAGCGAACTAAAAATGAGTTTCCTATGTGAATTGCGATTTTTACATCTCGCACTCGATAACGGCTTGCAACAAACATGCCGCCAACCAAGAACTGGGCAGAGAATGCAAAACAAAGATTAGTTTAAAATTAAACAGCTCAAAGCCTGTTTTGTAATAATAATTAAATAATAATTCCTTGTGTGATGCATTCAATTTTCTAAATGGGATAGTTGCTATCAATTTATTGTTTCCATAAGTTTACCAGACTTCGTTTAATTTTTATCTTTTCCTTTTTCCTCTCTTTCTCCTGCTTGTCTTGTTCTTGCGTTCTCGGCTGCCTGAGCTCTTGGCTACTCTCATTGTCGCTTGGTCCGGGCTTAATGGTTGCTTGAGGCATGCCTCGAACAACACTCGCTTCTCGAGTGCTATCCTAAACTCCAAAAGGCATCCGTGACGTCAAAAAACCCAAAACTGTAAGGTATTCTGAATTTATATCTACACTATGATTAATCGTTTTGCAAGTTTTCAGTCCTGTTGTGTTTTTCGCTTTAAAAATACAGCGTTTTCAATTTCCAAATTTTATACCTTGCGTGACACGAAGATAGTGGCCGCGACAAAGCTGTACTGGTTGAAAAAAGGTCTCCTCTTATGGTTTTCAGCACTTTAAGCATTTAAAGTCTTAGGAGATGTGCTTATACGCATATATACCAGCTCACGAGCGAAGAGAAAGCGCTTTCATCACAAAAGTGAATTTCATATGGTTTGGCCGATTTGCAGCGGCCATGTTGGTGTACCAAAGCTGTACACGGCGTCGCCATAAAAAGCTCTAAAAAGTTGCGTAAAACGTTTTGGCAAACAACGCAGAAACGGCGCACCACAGAGACTTGAGACTTGGAGAAGTTTTTCCAGTGTTAGTCTGTTATAAAATTCATTCATGTCCCTCTCCGAGAAGGAAAAATAAAATTTCTCTGTTGTGGACTGGATCGAGAGTGAAGCCGATAGTTTGACTCGGACGTCGTGCACTTAATATTTACTTCATAGTCTGCATTGAAAATTCTTTGGCGAATAATGGAATTGTAAAACAGTGGTTATTTTCCACCGCTGCAGATTAGGAAAGTCATCGAACCAAAATACCGTAATGAAGATGATATCTCTACTTCGAGTGTATGCCACAACTAATTTTATCCAAACAAGCTAGGGTACCTGGCATCTGAAAATACCATACACCACTTAACAGAGAAGCTGCATGACATTGCTTAAGGTGTCGCTCGTTTGAATCGCAGTAGACCGCTGGATACGGAGGGCGCGAATGGGCCTAATAATCAAAATGGCTGCAAGCGACACCAGTCAATCGTTCCGAGCCATTCTTGGTTTTAGTGCGCTTCGCACGCAAACACTCTAATTCCTGATTCTATGTTACTTTATTGTACGCGATCAATTCAAGTAACTTTATTGACACAAAGAAAGAACGAGCGACTTGTCTATGCTTGAGTCAAAGTAAAACGCTTCTTGCGGAGGCTTCTCTCTACTATAATCTCCACATATCAAGGAATCATACGTTTGGCATTTTTTGGTCCGAAAACTCTTTTCGTTCCGGGTATTGCCTGACGGTGACATGTTTGGAAAGGATGTTGTGCAGGACTTGAGGTATCAGGATTGATTCTAGAAGATTTTGTACATGTTAGCTTTATAAACGCTTCTATGTCTGAACTTCCATATAGTCTATTTTTCTATGTATGACAGGTTGATATGTTTTTTTAATGCAACTGAAAGAATTGAGATCAACGTTCAAAATGACTGAGTAGTAATGAAATTTTCTTTCTACCTGCTAAAAGCAAGCAGGTTTGAATGCCATAAACTTGTCGCAATGGAAGGTTGTACCCCAAACTGAAGCCAGCAGAAATGGTTTCAAGATTGCAATGTGAGTCATATTAAGTGGAATGGGGCCTATTAACTAGCCTCTAAATTTACATTAAGTAAAGGCTGATAGCAGTGGCGGATCCAGACCTTCAACTAAGGAGGGGGCCCGCTTGACTATAAACGTTGATTACTGCGAAGATAATTCCGGCACTTCAAAGAAAATACAATATTTCCGAAAAAATAAGGTTGGGTGCCGGGCCCCCCGGGCCAGTCTCCCCTGGATCCCCCACTGGATAGAATTATATTCAAATTTTTACACGGACGACTACCAACAAATGATTTCCTGACAAAAATAGTAACACAAGGAAATCCTCAGTTCTCTTCCTGCAAAGAAGAACCACAGAAAGTTCTTCACCTTTAACAGCACCCTTTTAGGAAAGCATAGTAGACGACAGATTACAAAGTATAAGAGCAACTGTGTGAAGAGCAGCATTTGTACATTTCTCTAATTCTCTATTACTGTTTTATTTTTCTTTTAAGCGTGGACGGCAAGGAAGTGCGTTTGACATTAGTTTAAGAAACCTCCGCTAAAAGATGGTTTTTAAATTACTTTTTCCAGAATGCTTGCTCATCTCCAGTTATCTCTGTATTATCTTGCAAGCGTCCTTTGAAATATGCAGGTGCGTGCGATGGACTGCTGATGTTACACGATCAACATGACGATGTGAGGTACGCCCCAGTTTTTCCGCTCGAAATTCTTCAATGTTGAGCTAGATCGATCAGAAAGACCATTCATTGACTTTAACAACGCATCGGATAATGAATAGGGTATATTTCGTCGTCTCTCAGACCACAGAGTAAGTATCATGAGCGGAAAATTACGCTAAAATATCGACAGCCAAAGTTTTTCCAAAACTCCGACAATATACATATACCAGGAGGGTTCATTTTTTAGTGGGGGTCAGGGGGTCGGGGGATGAAATGAGAGGAGGGGAGAGGAGAGGAGAGGCGACATCTAGTGTTGGTTGTTTTTATTTTGTCGTAAAGTTTAGTTTATCTTACACATTACATATATATCCCTCCATCAAGTCCTCTGCACAAAAAATGTTCCCCCTCCCTAAAAAAGAACAAATATTTAAAAATTATGAATAATTGTTTTAGTATATACCACACAAGTTGAATAACTAGCGGACCTAAACATTACTTTAGGTACCCGAAGCGACGCGCGAAGCCATTTTGTTTCTCTTCCGCTGCTCGGAAGTGAATAGTACTCGGCTAATCATCTCCGAGCCAGCCAATCAGTGCGCGCTGAAAGTACTATTCACTTGTGTGGTATATATTTCGTGATTCTTCCAGTTTACAGTTGCAAATGAAAACTGCGATTCAATACAATTTTCTAAAATTGCAATTCAATTTTTATAGCTTAAAATTGCAGCAATTTATGCAGCACGAGGAAATACAGCTGCATTAAAAAAGAAACATTAATGGCGACCAACTCTCCTAAACAAAAACATTCTAGAATAGACACTTTGCGTCACTCTTTAAAAGCTCTTTTAATGTTTTAAACGCTTTGTATAGCATGAAGGAAACATTGTTACAGTGAAGCGAATCAACTAAAAACGCTGGCGAATGTTAAACAAAATTGTGGTAACACAAAAAGTCGGTTAATTAAGGCCGCGCATGAGCCTTGCTATCATTATATCTGCATTTATTTTAAGACTATACACGAACGGCGACGACTGAAGCCGACGGCAAACGAAATATTCATGAGAATATATTTGTAAACGTTCTTTGTATAATAATTACGCGTTATTGCTCTCAGCGCTAGCTTTGTCAGTTTTGTGTCCCAAGTGTACGTGTATCATTAAGGATAGGTCAGTAACGTAGGGAATGGCGATGTCAGGCGCTGTGTTATTTTTGTTTGAAATCAATAAATCATTTAAAGTATTCAGTGTTTTTTAAAGTATTTAAAAGCATTTTGAGAAAGCTTATATGTAGCCATATGTAGTGCCTAATATAAAGAAACAGACTGAAGTTGACTTCACAGGGGGGGCTTGAAATAACCTGGCCGTCGGGGACAATAGCGTTACATTGTGTGACACTGAAATGTGATCTAAGCAAAATAAGCATTACGTAAGAGAATTATTGTATCGAGACGTGATATCAAGTGTTGAACTGATTTGTCGCGAAACCTGTTCACGACATATCCTCAGATATAGCGCAGCAGTGTTTTCTCAGTTAAAAGTAGTTATTGGGAATACTCTTGAGAAAAATAGTAGTGCTATTTGCATATCCTACAGGATTGATTGCGTATTGATATTTAGAAGAATTTTGATGTTGAGTGACTGTACGTAAGACTAAAATAATCTTTGGATCGCAACACACGGCTAAACTACTTAAACATGGCTAAGAGTTCTGTAAGGAAACAATCACTGGGATTTTTCAATCTTTCGTTTCAATATGTTTCGTCTCGTTTCTTTTCTTTTAATCTCTTTTAGGAGTAAACCCATTTTTTTTCTTCAGTATCATGAAACCCTGAAAACTATAAAGGGCGAATGATATTTTTGGCAAATGTATCAAAACATGAAGACAAGTGAAAGAAACGAAAATATAGCAAAACAAAATTCTGAACTTCCATCCATCACTGCACATTAGTCTATTGTGATTGTCACTCCGTAACTGATGGCTTGTGACATTGGTTGCTAATTTAGGGTGATGACGTAACGCGTTACCCCATATCACATGATTTTCACTTTCAGATTCAGTTTCCCGTCAGGCTTGCTATGTGAGTAAAGACGTCCATTGCACAGACGGAAAGACATTAAGAGATTCTGGAGTGTCCTAGAAATTTAAAATTGGTCGATCGTGAGTGCATGTACGTACAAGCTCGATATTAATTTGCTAGACAAATGTCAGTAATCGCGAATCATTGAGTCAGCGAGAAAATTTAACACCCTCGGCAGACTCGACGGAACTCAGAAAAGAAATTGACGTTCAGCCATATAATTATTCAAAATAGTATTCAAAATCTGCCAATTCTCTTTCAGCCGTGCACTGGAACAAATAATTTGTCTGTCGAAAGATAATTGGTTCAGTTAATTGCGAGGACGTACCTTCAGCTCTACGCGACATGTCAAAATAACAACAACGTAACGGGGAATAACCCTACTTTCGCTTTCAGCTGGCGTAAAAAAAATACGCCTTCCAAGGATTAGTAAGAGCGAATCATTCGCTTGCTTGTTAGGTGGTGGCTCAGAAAGTGTCGATCACTGAACGACAATGGCCAGAATGTCGACAGATTCGAGTGAGTATATACTGCCGGAGCTGAGTATATGTATTTTCATATCAAGACTTCTCATTTACATGTAATACAAAGCAGAACCAAACTTGACGTGAATTCATGAATCATTTCTTACGCAGTTACAATCTTTTTACAGCTTTAGGACTGAATATTTTCCTGTTGAAAAAGTACATTTATAGTGTAAAGCCCCAAGTAAAGTGCCCTGAAATGGAACAATTTAAGAATACAGAGTCAGTATTAAAGTAAACATTATGTAGACTGCTATGCAAATTTCGTGTCCTGTCTTCGCTTGGCTCGCTGACATCACGCAGATTGGTTTGTTCCGCAGGAAAGTGTATTTTTTTAGGATATTATCCCTGTGAAGTTTAATTTCGCAAAAAAATAAATGATTTTTGAACCACGGATGCATGCGCAAACGTTTGTCGACATTTCAGTTGTGGGTTTTGAAAACACGCGATGCCATCAACACCACGCACGCGATCGATGTGTTATGCGTTAGACTTTTTGTCGCGCCATATTCGTCGATTTTAGCGACATACGAAAAGATGGAACTTCGGCAAGAAATGGTTTACTGTAGGAAATAACAACAGGTATGGACATGGATGGTTAATTCTTACTGAGTCCTGATGTCAACACGTGCACAACTCCAAGCTCCAGTAAATTTATTATCGATAGCTGAATTGTTTCAAAAGCAGTACATGTTTCCTTTGCAATCCTTGTGTTACTTCTGCTGATCACTCTGAGGTATAATATCGTGAACAAAAACTAAAAAAAAATATTTTGTCTATTTTTATATCCTGCAGAATATTTGGAGGAGAATCTAGGTGTTGATCTGACTGTACGAATATAAGACTAAAATAATCTTTGGATCGCACACACAGCTAAGCACACACATCGTTTCGATGTGTTTCGTCTGGTTTCTTTTCTTTTTATCTCTTTTAGGTGTAAAACGTTTGTGTTTTTTTAGTATCAAGGAACCCTGAAACGTTTGAAGAACGATAATATTTTCTGCAAACGTATTAATTGGCTGAAAAGTCAAAACATGAAGACAGGTGAAAGCAACGAAAATATAGTAAGAGAAATTCTAGAACTTTCGTCTATCACTGCACATGAGCTCTGTTATGTTTGTCACTGCGTAACTGACGGCTTGTGACATTAGTTGCTAATTTAGGGCGATGAGGTATCGCATTACCCCATATTCACACGATTTTCACTTTCAGTTTCAGTTTCCGTCTGGTTTGAGTTAAGACATCCATTACGCAGACTGAGAGACCTTAACTGATTCTGAAGTGTCCTAGAATTCAACACTGGTCTATCGTAAGTACATGTACCAAAAACCTCCACATTAATTTGCTATATTAGTGTCAGTAATCGTGGATCACTGGGTCAGCTAGAAAATTAATCGCGCATGGCAAACTCGAGTGAACTCGGAAAGGGAATTGACGTTCAGCCGTATATTCAAATTGTATTCAAAATTTACCTATTCTTTTTCAGCCGTACAAATGATTTGTCTATGGACAGATAATTGGTTCAGTAAATTGCGAAGACATACCTTAAGCCTTTAGCCTGAGGCGACATTTCATAATAACAACAACGTCACAGGGAATAACCCCACTTCCGCTTTCAGCTGGTTGCAAAGAATACGACTACGAAGCAAGTTAGAGTAAATCATTCGCTCGCTGGTTAGATGGTGGTCCAGAAAGTGTCGATCGCTGAACGACAACGACGGATTCGAGTAGAGTATACGCTGCTGGAGTATATGTAGACAAAACATTGCAATACAGAATAAACTAAACGTAAATTCATAAGGTGATTGAAACATTTCTTACGCTCTAGAGTATATTTTTGTTCTTAACTCTGGTGTTTACTTCACAATCTTTTCACAACATTAGAATTTAGTTTTCTGTTGAAATATGTAGCGTTAAGCCCCAATTATAACACCAAATTGAATAAGAAGAAAACATTATTTAGACTGCTATTGAAATTTCGCTTGGTTCGGTGACATCACACAGGATGGTTTGTTCTGCTGGAAAGTGCATTTTTGGAAGATAACCTCCCTCTGAAATATATTGAATTGCGCAACATATAACTTCAAAGCATTCTATAACAAACAAACATGGCTGAGCAAACGTTTGTTGATATTGTATTACACCATTTTACGGCGCGTGTTTATAACAGGCGATCAACGCCACGCACGCGATTGATGTATACATGCGTTTGAATTTTTGTCGGCCATTTTCGGCGAGTTTTAGCAACATACAAACAGAAGAAACTTCGGCATTAAATGGTTTATTGTGTAGGTATGGACAGGGATCATTTGCGGGCCTGTACAGATGTCAACGTACAAATTTTCCCTACTTCTTTTATACATTTATTATTGATATGGAGGATTTTTTTTTTTTTGAAAAGCAGCGCGTTTCCTTGCCGGTCAGTTTCTTAGTTCTCCTGACCTGCATTCTTGATTTTCAGGGTTTATATTGTTTACACTGTAATGAATTAACGCCAAAATGATGAAAATGTCTGCAGTGTCTGAAGGAGAGCTGCATAGTATTGTTTAACGAAAAGACTTCATCTCAAGCCAGACCATTTAACTTTGCTTATTTTGTCAAAAATGTCAAAATAAACAAACTACAATTTTCCTATACATATAATAGAAGTAAATTACTTTCGTTGGATGGGATACTAAATTTAATGAAAAGAAATGTAAGATGACAAGTTAGTCTTTTCTTGATCCAGTCTGTTGCTTTCAAGGAAGGTCACTATTGTTCGAAATGTTCACTAACTTTTATTTTCCTTTCTTCTGAGTAAAGAACAGTGCACTACCGTGAATGACCGTCTGGACTTGACGTCGATTCTGAACTGTGCTCCAATCTATTAGGCGTTTGAGGTATGTATAAGACGTGTCTAATCAGAGATTTAGTAAAAGCATGTATAAACTCGACTTATCTTGGGGAGATGGTTACAGATATATAGGCTGGAGTAAATTGTTTTGTCTGTTTCGTATCTCTTCCTACAGGTCCCCTCTGGTGACTTGTAATGATAAAAAGTGACAATCAAGTTTAGCGGCCTAGTGAGAGCCCCACGAGTTCCAATACGTATTGTACCACAGTTTATAATAGTATCCATTTCTTTTTGCAAATTCAAGTAATTAAAAAGCATGTAGGCATACGTTTTTTATAAAAGGGAAGGTTTGGCCGCATATAAAGCTCCAGCTAAACGATTGAACATTGTGTTTATCACACAAAACGTTCAGTGGCTTGACGCGCAAGTAATGTTTGACCAAGCAATTTAATTTTAGCAACGAATGAGAACTACCAGTGTGTCATCGATACTATTTCCAACAGTGCTCTGAAAGTGACATAAAATGGCTTTATTGGAATATAATCAGGAGCTTAGCCGTAAGGAGCATTTATTTTTAACACACCTCAAAAGAGCAAATTTAAACCGCAAATAGCAGTAATAATAGCGCTTTCTTATTCTTTTCAGCTGGGCCAGCGTAAAATAGAGTTAATCCATTTTTTATACGAACATTTGCCAAACCAACTAAACCCGAGTTAAAGGACGGGTGTATTTTTGCTGCAGGATTTTCTCCAATGGAGTACACAGCGGAACAGTTGAACTATTTTCGAATTTGTTTCATCGCCTTTAACTTGGTTTCCGAAGGACTGCGAAATATCTTCAAACAAGAATGGGATTTCCGTTACAAGACAAGTACGTTTGGAGAGTGGAAAGACACACCACAGAATGGTCGAGACTTTGATAACAACGAATCTCGAAAAAGTCGCAGAAAGAATGCACGATATCTCGCGACTATAAAGATTGGAAACACGGCAGAGTGGGACTGTAGTTGTTTGTTTTTCGCCATCCTTTTCTCAGACAGCATTGGCACAACCCTTAGTGCGGCGATCAGAAGCGATGTGGATGATATTCGTCAAGTCCGAAACGATATTGCTCACATCAGTGAAGCCGAACTTACTGATACAGAGTTCAAGAATCATGTTGATCGAGTGTTGCTTGCGTTTAACTCATTGGGTCTTCCAATCAGTGAAATCGAAACTGTTAAAAACCAGACGAGCTTTCCGACTGCAGAAGTAAATTACTTAAAGATGCAGGCTACTAATCTCCAAGCAGAGTTAAAAAAGACCAAATCGGATTTCCAGGTTGCTCAAAACACAATAAAGACAAAAGAAGATCAGGTTAAAACCCTTGCATCTGATTTACAAGTGGCAGAACACACGATACAGAGAAAAGAAGAACAAGTTGAATGCCTCACACAAGAAATTAATTCTAAAGTTGAGTCGTTCTGCAATCTTACCTTCAAGCCATCTCACGAAATCATTAGACGTTCAAATGACGTCACTAGGATTATGTCAAAAATGCAAGAACTTGAAGGTGAAAGTAACGGAGTGGTCAGCACCATTTATTTATCAGGAAATCCTGGGTGTGGCAAAAGTCAAATTGCTCGTCAGATTGGACAAGAGTTCTTTACAATAAAATCACGCGACAATGAAGGCCTGACATTTGTTGCAACCCTGAATGCAGAAACCCTTGAAACACTAGCTGACTCGTACATCTGTCTGGCGAAACAGTTAGGAATTACGGAATACACTTTGACTAGCCTAGCTACATCGAAAGTAATCAGCCCCAAGGAAATTATTCAGCATCTTCAACGTTTAATTTGTCTAAAGATTAAACTGTTCGCCCAGTGGCTAATTATAGCTGACAACGTTGTTGACCTGTGCTTAGTTCGTAGCTATCTCCCTCAGACCGCTAGTAACGAATGGGGTCACGGTCAAGTGCTGATTACAACTCAAGATAGCAGTTCAATACCAGCAAGTGCTCCTCATACTTACCATGAGTCGCTAAGTGCGGGAATGCAGTCAGATGACGCAGTGGAGCTATTGAAACAAGTATCACAAATGTCAAATGACGAACAAGCAAAGGAAGTTACTGAGACTCTTGAGTTTCAACCCCTTGCCTTAGCAGCTGCTGCGTTTTACGTACAAACAGTTGTGCGCAATGGGTCACCTAGCTACAGCTGGACAAACTACCTGGAAACATTTCGTTGTGGTGAACGTGAAGCAACAGAAGAAGTTCTTGCCAAAGAGAATACAGCTTATCCGAAAACAATGACTACTGCCATTGAAATGGCAATAAACAGAGCTTCAGAAAGTGATCACGTTCTTCGTCAAGCGTTTTCATTTTTCTCACTATGTGCTTCCGAATCTCTTCCAATTGAAGCCGTTGTTAACTTTGTCAAAGTTCGCACTCGTGGACAAGCAGACGAGTTAATTAGAGCGAAGGTTTTAAGATCTTCTTTGATCACTTGTTTGTACAGTAAAGATGGGGCACCCGCCTACTTAAAAGTGCACGGTCTTGTTCATGAAGTGCTCAAGAAAATGTCAACGCTGGATGTTGAGTTCACAGAGAGAGCTGAATGTATATCTAAGGCAATCCAGGTTTTTCACTCTCTGTCTAAATCAGACCATAATCATTTATTTGAAAGTGGGAACGTCGTCGTGAAGTTACGTAAGGTTACGACCCACTGTAAAGTGCTACATGAAATTCTTACCTCTACGTTTCCAGAAACAAGTACTTTAGTGAAGGATTTAACACCCTTAATCGCTCCTTTCGATGTTGTTTCGTGGCTATGCTCAACTGCTTCTCTGTGTTGTGACCTCAGTAATCCAAGTGATGCAAATTTCTTTTCCTCGTCAGCCTGTCACTTTGTTCAGTACATAACCAGCGCACGTAAAGCCGACGTTTTAAAGGCAGACGTTTTCGCTGTGCACGGAAGAGCATTATCAATGTCATGTCAGTATAACTTATCCATTTCATACCATGAAGAAGCCACTAAAATTTATTCTGCCAGTTATGGTGAAGAGCATGCAAAGATAGCAGCAAATTATAACGAATTAGGAGAAGTTTATAGCAAAATTGGAAACCACCACCAAGCACAAGAATACCACGAAAGAGCACTGGTCATTTCAAAAGCGATTTACGGCGAGAAACATGCTGATGTGGCAAGAAGCTATAACAACTTGGGTGGCAATGTTTACTACATCCTTGGACAGCTCAATCAAGCAAAGGAGTACCTTGAAAAGGCACTAATCATCCGCAGAACTATCTTCGCTGAAGAACATGCTGATATAGCAACAACGTACAACAACTTGGGAAATGTTTACTGCGGACTAGCACAGTACAAAAAGGCAAATAAATACCACGAGAAGGCACTTGTCATCCGGAAAAAGATTTACGGTGAGGAACATGCTGATGTGGCAGAAAGTTACAACAATTTGGCAAGTGTTTACAACAGCCTTGCCCAGTACAAGCAAGAAAAAGAGTATCAAGAGAAGGCACTTGTCATCCAGAGAAAGATTTACGGTGAAGAACATGCTGATGTAGCAGGAAGTTACAACAACTTGGGAAGTGTTTACCACAGCCTTGCCCAGTACAAGCAAGCAAAAGAGTATCACGAGAAGGCACTTGTCATCCAGAGAAAGATTTACGGTGAAGAACATGCTGAGGTAGCAATAAGTTACAACAACTTGGGAGGTGTTTACCACAGCCTTGCACAGTACAACCAAGCAAAAGAGTATCGCGTGAAGGCACTTGTCATCCAGCGGAAGATTTACGGTGAAGAACATGCTCATGTAGCAATAAGTTACAACAACTTGGGAAGTATTTACCACAGCCTTGCACAGTACAAGGAAGCAAAAGAGTATCACGAGAAGGCACTTGTCATCAATAGAAAGATTTTCGGTGAGGAACATGATGATGTAGCTACAAGTTACAACAACTTGGGACGTGTTTACCATAGTCTTGCACAGTACAAGCAAGCAAAAGAGTATCACGAGAAGGCACTTGTCATCCAGAGAACGATTTACGGCGAGGAAAATGCTCATGTGGCAAGAAGTTACAACAACTTGGGAAGTGTTTACCACAGCCTTGCCCAGTACAAGCAAGCAAAGGAGTACCACGAGAAGGCACTGGTCCTCCAGAGAAAGAGTTACGGTGAGGAACATGCTGATGTAGCAGGAAGTTACAATAACTTGGGAGGTGTTTACCACAGCCTTGAACAGTACATGCAAGCCAAAGAGTATTACGAGAAAGCACTGGTCATCCAGAGAAATATTTACGGTGAGGAACATGCTAATGTAGCAAGTAGCTACGACAGATTGGGAAGTGTTTATTTCAGCCTTGCACAGTACAACCAAGCAAAAGAGTATGTCGAGAAAGCACTAGTCATCCAGAGAAATATTTACGGTGAGGAACATTCTTATGTTGCAACAAGTTACAGCAACTTGGGAAGCGTTTTCAACCGCCTTACACAGTACAAGGAAGCGAAAGAGTATCACGAGAAGGCACTTGTCATCCAGAGAAATATTTATGGTGAAGAACATGCTGATGTAGCAAGAAGTTACAACATCTTGGGAAATGTTTACCACAGCCTTGCCCAGTACAAGGAAGCAAAAGAGTATCACGAGAAGGCACTTGTCATCGAGAGAAAGCTTTACGGTGAAGAACATGCTGATATAGCAACAATAGACAACGACTTGGAATTTTTTTACCACAGCCTTAACCTTGCACAGTACAAGCAA
Source organism: Meandrina meandrites (assembly GCA_963693305.1). Taxonomy (NCBI): domain Eukaryota; kingdom Metazoa; phylum Cnidaria; class Anthozoa; order Scleractinia; family Meandrinidae; genus Meandrina; species Meandrina meandrites. The sequence continues at coordinate 16,823,006 of OY855915.1, forward strand.
GCAAAAGAGTACCAAATATCCCCCCTTTTTTTTTTCCTTTTTTGTTGGCTTGTTTATTATTACCTGCTTTAGCTGTTTTTAATTGTTATTTTGCTATCTCACAACTTTGTGTCAGTCACTACATTTTGTGAACACTCAACTCAACAGCGAGATGTTGGTGTGTTTTTTGTTGTTTATGGCGATTAAAGAATGATAAAAGAAGCATTCGAATTTTATATAGATTCAGATTAAAGTTTTTGTTCACAGTAATTGCAGTCATGGAGAAAAAGTGAATCGGAGTCAGAGTTGAAGTCTCGCTTTTGTAGTAAAAGATTAAATATAAAAACTTCATACTAAATTGTAAAAAGTGAAATGTGACAACAGTCTGCTCTTAAAATAAACAAGCAGACTCGGACACATTAGCCCTGTTTTCAAACCAGACAATTTTTGCCAGTCATAGAAAAGAAGTTTGATTTCAATCGCAAGTTAAAGTTGTTTATCGCTTATTCGCTTATGCACTTAGGAGTTTAGAGGACACTTGATTGATGCACGCTTAGTATTAAGCAATTCTTAAATGAACCATAGACTTCAAATGGAGCCACTAGCAAACCGAGTGGTTTTACTTCTGAGAAGTTTACTACCTGAACTCTTTGTCTGGCAAAATCATGAATCCTCCACACTCGGCCTCCGGTGTCGCTACGCCAGGAACGAGATTTTTGTGCAATCGATGTATAATAAGGTCTAATGAAACAATTCCGGTTATAACAGGAACCTCATCCAATTTCTTAGAACATTAAGAATTTCAGCTGACTACCAAGCATGTTATGTTCCCGCAGAAACATCTTAACGTCTCAGTTACGTCCCAAGTGTCTTGAAAATTTAAGCAAGGGGAGGGGGAGCAGAATGTTGTTGGTTTGCCGCTTGAATGTAAATTAATGTGAATTCTGAGACGGCTGCATGGAGATTATTTTGCTGGTAATTCTCGTGAGGTAAGTGATTTTTTGTTCATTTCATGGGCCTGATCGATTTCATTACTTTCCATTGAAGCCTCAGTTATTATCCATCTCGTGAGCCGCACATAATATTTTGATGTTTTGAACTGTATGTAGAGTACATTCGCGAATTCGCACAGCAAGACAGTTTTGTTCTGTATCGATTTTATTTCCTACCACAATACAGAAAAAGACTATGATATAACGCCCAAGTTTATTTCTTTCAATTGCATTTTAAAACATTACTTCATGCCCGCCTTAATTTGCAAAATTGACTATATGTAGATTGAGACATAAAAGCGTATATTTAACCTGAATTATATGCAAATCGTCCTGAGATCGCAAGTACTGAACTTCTTTTCCTGATCCAAATATGACGTCGTCAGGAAATACCTGGACCAAAACCATTCGTCATTGTAACACGAAATTCGCCGTGGAAAATGATACTTTTACTTGAGCAACCGTTTTTTTAAATACCGAAATCACATATTTAAGGTGGCCCGCGGCTATTTCTGGGAACGGAGGTGCTCTTTTTTAAATCGAGTTTTCGGCATGTAAACGTTAACCGATTTCTCTGATTTTTGGCAATCGAAATTGTAACACTCCAAATACACTCAAGCTCGATGTACACTCAAAAGCACATGGTTTAATTCTAACACATACTTCATGCAAGTCACACTAAATATATCATCTAACAACTACTTCGTGTAAGTCGCACAGGATATAACAGAAATAACAAATGTTCAAATTTTATAAAGCTTTGAACTTTAGGGCGAACAAAATAAACGAACACGAGATATTAGCGTTTTTAAAAAGATCAATTTATGAAAAAAAAACGCGAATATTTTCCAAACGCGACGATAGATTTTTTTCTCATTAATGTCAACAAATTCAAATTATCCAAGTTTTAATGTGAGCAAGTTTCAACGAAATCGGCTGGGTAGAAATTGCTGCACAGTTGACTGTTGAATTCTTCCTTCAAAATATTATGCTTGTGTATAATTGGGAGCTGTTACAACAACGCTTAAGTAATGCTAAGATCCCATGGATTATTTGAAAGCTTAATGCCAGCTAAAACGTTGCTGAAAAGTATGGAAAGATCGGAAATTCCCAGCAAAAGTTGTAGACAAATGAAGCAGAAGAGGTTTACGGTGCGTAAATTGTGAATTTTAAAATATTCATTTTTTTAGAATTAAAAAAAATCTACCGATTTTTTTCTTTTATTTTCAAGTATGAGGAAATACAGCATATGTGCAAACGGCTTTATCTAGTTCCGTCTGTCTAGTCTCGATGCATACCTTGACTTTGAGTTGCGTAAACAAATAACAAAATTATGAGAAAACTGAAACAAAACCTAGTATATTATATTCAGTTTAAATATTGAAATCAGTCTATGCTTACGATTCGGAAAACAAAAGGTTGCGCGATCTCTAAGAAGTTTACTAATGATCACTATTTCAACGCAACGAATACAAACTGCGCCGATCTTAAAAACTGTTTTACTTTCTCGATAGTTGATGGTTTTCTATCCGATCATCTGACCGAACAATTCTAATAATATCGCCAATGCAGTTTTGCATAATAATACCCTTAATCAGATGTGATTAACTCTTAAGTTCATTTTTCCTAGTGCTGTATAGGTCGTGGCAAACGAAGACACATTATTGGGACACATTTTTCTGAAAGAAATCAGAAACATTTTTTGTGTCCGATGTCCTCCGCCGCTGTTCCGCGCGCGGGGAAACAGGGAAATATTTGTTTCAACAGCAATGTGTCCCGTTTGCCACCGCATTATAAATTCGTTCCAAATTGAGAAACTCAAAAACAAGTTCGGGTTTCCCGCTTTTTGCAGAAAAAGAGTCGAACATAGTTATAAGTTACTGACCTAGCGTTACGTGACCTGTAGCCCGACAATTTGTGTTTCGACTGATATGGCTTTCAACGCATGCGTGGCGCAAGTTCGATTACAAAAAAGGTAAAATTAGTTTTATATCTTATTCCCCTTTTCACTGGGAGGTAGCCTGCGTGCAGACGTCTCCATTTCCTTTGCTTCTCGCGGAAAGGGACGTCTGCGTAACGCCATTCCTAATCGTGTTCCAGTATCCCGCTGTTTCTCCAGAATTCGGGGACCGCGTTCTGATTGGTTTCTTAACAGTAGGCATTGTTAGAATCAACTGTGATTGGCTATCATCGCGAAACATTTAAGATAATTTATGCGGGTTAGATTAAGCGTGGTTTTCTATTGACAGCTCAAAACATGTAGCCTGCGTGCAGACGTCTCCATTTCCTTTGCGTCTCGCGGAAAGGGACGTCTGCGTAACGCCGTTCCAAATCGTGTTCCAGTATCCCGCTGTTCGGGTTTTGAATTTCGCATAAATTATGGTGTTGTTGTTTTTGTTGCAAGGCCATTGAATTGTAACTTCAACCAGAGTTTTAAAACGATCTTTCCGTCTGATCGCTCCAAAATTACCGGTCTAACGAGAGAAATGGGAACTGTTGTGACAGGATGAGCAGTTTTCGCGGGAGTAGATGTGAGTGGCGATGTAAGACTGTTTGGTGAACAAGAAACCGATTCGTCGAGAAGAATTCGCTTATCCGGCGAAACCGATAGCGATTAATCTACACTCTCTTGGAACTCCTTCTTACTGTGAGCCCTGCCTTGAAGGTTTCGAACTGTAATCATTAAAAAGTTCCTCGCCAGTTTTCTTCAAGTTATCATGAAGTCCTCGTCACTTCCGAAGCTTTGCAACACACGATTTACATATACAGGGCGAACTAGAATGAACAATAAACTGCAAACATTACATCAAACTGAAGAGAACTGATTTCTTCGAAAACTGTCCACGACCTTGAACGAGATTTTTGTCGTTGTGGTTCACGATCGGTGAAAAACACAGCACACAATCACTCGTGCTTTGGTCGACATGTTTTTAGCCTGCGTGCAGACGTCTCCATTTCCTTTGCTTCTCGCGGAAAGGGACCGCGAGACGCAAAGGAAGTGGAGACGTCTGCACGCAGGCTACTGGGAGGGGAAGATGAAATAAAACAAAACTTTAGCAGTGGAATAGAAAAAAATCCGGGTTCTTTAATTATTTGCACATGGGTAACTTTGTGTTACCGGGGAGGAGTTGAAAAGAAAGCTGTTTTCATTTAGTTTCTATACAGCTATTTCAATTAACGTTGTCGGATTGAAGCTCAAACCTTAAAGACAAGACCGAAAGGTAGTATGGGCGAAGAAAGAGTGTTCCACGCGTGCTGAATACTAATGAGATACAGCGATATAGCAAACGAGACGTTTTTCGTTTCCTTTCTCTTCAGACATGTTTAGAAAAGATCCTTTTTTGCCTCATTTCATTTAAAAAGAATAATCCAAACCACATAACGGCGAAAGAAAAGATACAAGAAAGGTTTCACGGAAAGAAAAACAAATATTCCACGTGCAAAAATACAAACTTGTAGATTTCCTCAATGGTGATATGCAAATTGCAGTAAATACCCATGGCACCATTCGGTCTTGACTCGTAGGTTTGAAGATTTAATCCGACAACGTTAACTGAAATAGCTGTATATTTTTTTTCCTCCAAGTCTCGCAAATCCGCATGTGTAATTTATATGTAATTGTTTATTTTAATTCTTCTCTTGGTGGTGCATGTTTTCTTTTGATCAATATCGGCAGAATATATCCCAATTTTATTTTCTTTCCTTATTGTGTCGGAGATAATAACGTTAATTAAAATTTGATAAGAGTACCGCGGGTTAATGGTGCGATTAGAGGTCGATGGAATAGGCTAATGAAAAATATGTCCCAGTGACGGAACAGAACAGACAAAGTTTCTTTTGCTTATTAAACTGAGCTACTCAGATGAGCCGCGTTTCGCTGAGCAAAAGTAAAGTGGGATCAGCACGTTTGAAAACACAAACCATTTTTCAAACATTCCAAAACTAACAGAAAAAACCATTAGCTCTAAGTGCACTGATTCATTTTACAAGACATATTTTTAAATGGGTTTAAAGTCAATTAAACACATTTTTGTGGACTGACAAAATGCTTTTAAAGCGTATAATATCCACGCACGAAACAATTAAGTAACCAGCAAAAGGCATTAAAGGAATGACAAGCTAATAATTGAAAAAGCATTACGTTAATTTTAGCGTCAGTAAATTATTGTTAGCGACATAATTACAGGTCACCTAATTGCTTTGTACGAGGTCATTACACAAACTGGCGATGTGATAGCCTTTCAATAAGGTCATAATTTAAAATCAGTTAAGGCTACGTCCTGTTTCTTATGTGAAAGAAAAACGCGTCTTTCACATCAGTACACACATCAGAAGACATCAGGTCCAAGAGTCGACTCGCCTTAGGTTAGTATAGAAGAACCCTTCCTTCCGCCTTGGGATATCGACTCCCTCTTATTGATGTCGCCATCTACAGCACTAGTTCTCTTTCATTCTGATTCACGGCTAAACTGAATATAATTTTGAGGCGCGTAGGTTAACACTGAATACGTAAGTTCACGAGACAGTACTAATGATATTTGTTATATTGCAACCACTGTCGTATACTTGATGATGAACACGATTAAGAAATCAAAAGGTTGTGGGCTAGAATTGTCTTCCTCTTACATACAGTATGTGTATAAACAAAAAAGCCACTAAACTATCAACGTAAAACCTACAATGTAGGGCCGTTCACTCGCTGAAAGCAAAAATATACCTTTTTAATTGCACAATATACCACATTTTAAATGGCCTAAACGGCCCGAGCAACTTCGAGGCAACGATGAAAGAGAAAAAATTAACTGAAAAGAGAAAGAAAACTGAAAACAATTTTTAATCGCAACTAAACTAACACATTATCAGGTTTCCGTATTGAGCCGTTCACTAACTAATGGACATAAATTACCTCATCGAAAATTAAACTGAAGACTTTAGTTTCAAATCTTAACGTAAAAACAATGTATTCAAGACAAACAGTCAAATTTCTTCAAAGTGCACATAACGTCAATTTTTTTTTAGTTCTCAGCTGATTCTACCTTTCACCCAATGAACTTCTGCGACAAAAACTTTTTTTTATGAATTTTTAAAACTTTCAAAATTCTATTTTCTTGTGGTCGACCCCTGCAGCTGATTACAAGAATAACGTGCTCCAGGAATTTACATAAAGACTGATGTTGTTTTCTGGATCATTAACGTTGTTACAAAGAGCGGTAACGCACCTTTCCGGCATTTTGAACTAAATGTAGACTCTGAAGCAAAATTCTCACTTGTTTACAAGTCACGATTCAAATCACGTGTTCCTAAACCTACGTCACCACTCACTTCAAACTGAGGAAGACTGGTGCGAATGGTGGACCAAAATGGCGGCAAATTTGAACGTCTTTAAAAAATTATAAAAAAATAGTGTTTTATTCAAATCGGAAATTTTTTCCGAAAAAGTTGATTGGGTGTTATGAAGAAATAGCTGAGAAAAGAAAAAATTGGTGTTATGAACACTTTAATACGGACCCCAAAGGTACAGGGAAGTGTGTCCGTATAACAGAGGTAGAGTCAAACCTCTCTTTAAGTACATCTCTATAATTCTTTCTGAAATTATCATAACACTAATTAGTGTTAATATTCTTCAACAAAAATTTATTTTTTGTACTGGTCAGATGAAATTTTATGCCATTTTTGCGTGCCAGGATGAAATGAGCCTGTCTAGGGCCAAAGCAATGTTTAAAACCGCGTTCACCAACTCGATTTTTCTATTTAACAATTAGATTATGAGCTCGAGATTTCTATGAGGTGATAGTTGATGAGGCCGCAGGCCTCATCAACTATCACCTCATAGAAATCTCGAGCTCATAATCTAATTGTTTTAGTAGAATTCTGACTGAAATAAACGCAAATAATGGTTTCTAATTATTTTCCTACGCATTATCGTACTTAACGTTTTTACGAAATCGCACGCATTGAATTGTCCTTGGTAAATTTGCAGTTGTTTATGCGCGTGCACCCGTTTTTCAATAATTTCAAGCTTTTAAAGTCAAGAAACCGCTAATGTCCTTCTTTTAGTCTTCTCGAGAATTTTATTATCCATTTACATTTAAACTTCCTTCCAAAACTTCGGAAAAACGATTAAAACGTCGCATTTTGTGGACGACCTTCGGCAACTGCACACTAATGGCTGATAGTGTTCAATAGCTCAGCCAATCACATTGCAGCATTTGCATTAGTGTACTAGTAGAATTCTACTAATAGTCATTAGTAGAATTCTACTAGTATACTGATGCAAATGCTATTACCTCATAGAAATAACGAGCTCATAATCTAATTGTTAATTAGAACAAAGGTAACTCTCGTGATAATAATCCGAAATTAGTGCAAAACACAATTGAATGTATTGCTCGATATTTAGGTTTGCAAACGATCTGCACAAATTAAAAATGATGGAGAAACAGATACAGGTATCGCACTCACCATGATCATTGTTCGCATAAATTGCATTGTCTGTCTGTAACCGGCGTCAAGTCAATTTCCTTTCCGAACATCGATGCCCTGCTAAAACACCCTTTTACCGCAAAAACGTACAAGTTTGAAATATCATTCTTTTGCACTCGACATCTCGCTGGCCCAAATCGCACATGTCGGAATTGCTTTCAGTGGTCGCACTGATCTCGTACCCCGAGTCCCTATGACCTGCGGTCGAAATTAGGGTATCCCGTGCTCTGGATACGAAATTGTGGTTGCACTATAAAAGTCTTTCGAGTATACTTGTGACACCGCTTTTGTTCGTAGAAATTAGTCTGCATACGAGTCTAGTGGCCCATCAGGCCGGAGCTTATCCCGGTTTTATTAACTAGCATGAAGCGACTAGGGGTATTTCTACCCCTCTCTCAGTGGATGGGATGTTAGTCAATCGCAGGGTTACCCCCACAGTAAATCCGTCGGTACCCATTTATACACCTGGGTGGAGAGAGGCACTATGAGAGTAAAGTGTCTTGCCCAAGAACACAACGCAGTGGCCCGGCCAGTGCTCGAACCCGGACTGACCGATCCAGAGTCCAGCGCACTAACCATTAGGCCACCGCGCCTCCCTTTCGTTCACAGGTTGTACTATTGTTATCACTTCTGACCGTGAGTAGGCAGGCAAGCTGCACCATGGTTGTACCCTTGGTGTTGTTCATGTGCTTAACAGCCACATTGACAGGTACATGTAAAGCCACCTCCACCACAAGCCGTGAAATGGCAGAGTTGGGAAAAGCGATAAATCTGCGAAATATTAATTTGCTTGACGACTTTAAAGAACACGAAGCAAGCATCTTTGAGCCTCCGCCTTCCAAATGCATCGTGAAGGCCTCAAATTCCTCAGCCACAAGTTACTTCGATTATTATGCAAACAATAAGGACTTCTATAAAAAATTGGCTGTCCAATCAGGGTTAAGCGCTGAGTTTCAATCCTCTTTTTCGCTGGGCTTTACTCTAGAAGCTGCAGCAAAGAGCACAACTTCAAAGATATCTAAGGTGAGTGGAACGTCATTAATCGTGATGGCATTAAAAGACAAGATCCTCGTGAAAAAAGATTGTTTGGATGATGACCAGATCTCGACGTTAAAGAAACGATTTCTGAAAGCCTTAGAAGAATTGCCGCTAACAATTGAAAAACCATGGCGGAAAAATTCCTGGAAACCCTATCGCGATTTCCTCAAAGCGTATGGCTCCCATGTTATAACCGCCGTTGACCACGGTACGTGCTTTAGACAAATGACATTTGCAGAGAGCTCGGAATCTTACAGTGAGCGAGATCTTCAAGTGAAAGCCTGTGCCTCGTTACCGGGCCCCGCAGCTATCGCATCTGTCTCTGCGTGTGCAAATGTGAGTAAAAGTGAATTATCTAAAGCAAGCAAATTGCGCACAAGCTCTCGAATCTATACCATCGGAGGAAGCAGGGAAACAAATAGCAAGTTAAATCGAGCAATGTCCAAGGAACTGATTCAACAATTTATGAATGAAGCTGACGATTCCCCGGCGTCTGTCCGACACTCTTTGAGAGCGATCTGGAACATTCTGCAAACCCGTTTCAACAAAGGCCATCCAAACAACATCAGAGCTATAAATCTCGAGTACTACTATCTGGGCTATTTGAATTACGGTTGTCGCTACGAAGAAAGTGGAGGAGTGGAGATTCGGAAATTCGATTACACGAGTCAATCTAGCAAGATATACCCCGAGTACAAGTGTTCTCTCGCTTCAGAAGGTTGCCATGACGACAGCGATTGTCACTACAGAGGCTTTTGGTGCTCATGTCGAGGTCTATCGTGTGTTATATACAAATCTGTTGAACAAGACACCGGCGAGTTCAAGCTCACTGCCGAGGCAAACAGCAAAAGTTACAAGAAGCGGAATGGGTGTGGTTGGAAGGGGGTCCCTTTCTTCAGTAAATGTAAATGCAAGAATAAAAATCGTTCCTCGCGGAGAGAGGTATGGTCCTTACCAAGCAAGGATGCCGTTAAAAGCCCGCCAAACAGTGACGTTCATCATCAGCCACAAAGCCTCAATGCAACACGAAACGAAAAAGAGAAAGAATACTGAAGTTGTCTTCTATATTATTTTAGTGTGCTTATTTTATCTCTGACATGCCACATCTTAATATAAAAGGACAGATTAAATAATAATAATAATAATAATAATAATAATAATAATAATAATAATAATAATGATGACGATGATGATGACAAAGATGATAATACTAATAGTGATAATGATTAATTATGATGATGGTTGTTGTTGATGAACATGACTGAAAAATAATTTTCGGCTAAACTTCATGCAATTTATCTATGCAAAGCACAAGATCATGATGGGATTAAAAGTTACATTTACATGGAGTACTGATGCAATAATTAGCCATGTTCTAAACGAGCAGGGGACTGGGTACGAGCATTTTTTCTCTTTGGTACAAATATTCAATATTGATTGAATTGAAAAATGGGGCACGTCATCTGAAAGAGCATCCAAAAATGAGTAAATTCACCAAATTTGACGGTTATTGGTTTAAGCCCAAAGGCATGGTACACTTAGTATGGATTGGAGGGACAGGCGTCCTCCAATCCATACTAAGCTCTCTTATTTTAAAAGTGTACCATGCCTTTGCATTTAAACCAATAACCATCAAATTTGGTAAGTCTTCTAATTTTTGGATGCTCTTTCAGATGACGTGCTCAATTTTCAATTCAATCGATATTGAATATTCATACCAAGAAAAAATATGTTCGTACCCAGTCCCCTGCTCGTTTAGAACATGGCCAATTGCTTGCACTTTTTAAGTCAATCAGGCATCGCTTACACGGATGCGGTTTCCAATCCACACGGTTTCGTGTTATCGAAACCGCATGGGAAACGACACGTTTTCGAAGTTTTCACACATAGCCTATTTAACCGTTTTCCAAGTGTTTAATGTATAAGCCAGCCCTGCACTCCGTGTGAGACTCGCAATGTTTAATCTTCGCGAGCATCCAATTTCGTGCCAAAATGCGTAGCCGTTTCTAAATCGATGCGGTTTTACCGTTTACACGACCAATGAAACCGTATCGTTTTGAAAACGCTCCACTTTTGGTAGCGTTTTCAAAACAATGCGGTCCTAATAACGAATGACGTAACCGCATCGCTTTCGATACGGTTACAAATGAAACCGCGTTCGTGTAAAAGTACCTCAGTCGGTCAGTCGATTGGTCAGCCAGTCAGTTATTCAGTCAGCCAGCCAATTGGTCAGTCACTCAGCCAGCCAGTCAGTTGGTCAATCAGTGAGTCAGTCAGTAAGTCAATCAGTCAGTCAGTCAGTCAGTCAGACGGTCAGTCAGTCAGCCAGTCATTGAGTCAGTCGGTCAATCAGTGAGTCAGTCAGTCAGTCAATCAGTCAGTGAGTCAGTCAGTCAGCCAGTGAATGGAATGAATGAATGCAGTAACTAAATAATCATGTCGAGTCCTCGTACAATTTCTTCACACCAGTTTTATTAGTAGAACTCAGTTAGTAGAAGTCAGTTATTCCGTCAGTCAGCCAATTGGTCAGTGAGTCAGTCAGTCCGTCATTGAGTCAGTCAGTGAGTCAGTCAGTCAGTCAGTCAGTCATTGAGTTAGTCAGTCAGTCAGTGAGTCAGTCAGCCAGTGAATTGAATGAATGGATGCAGAAACTAAATAATCATGTCGAGTCCTCGTACAATTCTTCACACAAGTTTTATTAGTAGAACTCGAACGTAACAGTTCCAATGGCTGAAGCTGGAAGCTATTTACAATGATGCTCATGATAAGCGTGACTTGAGAACAGGTTATAAATGTGCTACACGTATCCTATTGTCTCCTTCGGTGTACACCGTTTTTATAGGAGACTGGTTTTCTGCGATAGTTTCCAATGTAATTCTCATAGTCGTTTAAAAAAACATGGTGACTCAGTTTGCTTGCGCACAAGTCTTCAATATAATACAGACAAAAAAAACCTCACTTCAGGGCTGATATAGACTTCAAAACCCTCAATTCAGGGCTGATGTGGACTTAAAAAACCCTCAGTTCAGGACTGATATGGACTTCTAACCAGCTGCTGCTTTACTCGATGGATAAAATACTGCCCTGTACTTTATTCATCATCAAAGTCACTGTCAGACCCAGACCAATCTCGAGTGTTTTCATTCTCTTTGCCATCGCTATCACTGTCCTCCACAAAATATTTCACAGGAGCTCGAGCTCTTCCAGCTCTTGGAGCTCGACTGGCAACAGCTTTTTGTAGTGGTTCTTCGTCGCTGGAGCTTTCTACTGCTTGTTTGGACTTCTTTGGTGGTGACTTCTTAGGCTGTGTAAAAGGACAGAGGATAAGTTCGAAATTAGATCATCCTGTATTTGCTTCAAGGCTCTATATTCTTACACCTAAATTTAAAACTTTATTTTTGGCAAAGCGTCCTAATCGACTCTTATTTTATCTTATTCCTCTTTGTTAATGTTATTCTTTTATTATAATCTCATCTTACTAATCATGATTTTGCGGTTTTCTTCGATTTAGAACGTAATTTTTGAAGCACTCGCTAAACGATCAAACACTTTTATCCAACATTATCTTGGATGAACCGGCAAAACATCAAGATACTTGAGTAAAGAACAGAAAAATAATGTCAGGGGACAGGGTGGGGAGAGTTCTCAACATTCTGTGATCAAGCGTTTTGGCTGAGACGAAATTTTCATGAATATTGACTAGCTGACAAAGATTTCACTTTGCAAAAACGAACTTGTTGCAGCTTGGAGAAAACCTCAGACATTTTTCTCTTCTTTTATTTTTCAGACTTAAGGCCCGTTTACACAGGCGATTTTTGTCGCGCAACTCAATGCAATTTTTGTCGCACCGAAGTTGCATCAAGTTTTGAACATGTTGGCGCGACAAAAATTGCATTGAGTTGCGCCACAAAAATTGCATCGAGTTGCGCGACAAAAATCGCCTGTGTAAACTGGCCTTTAGGGTGCTTTCCATTATTTTGTCAGAACTAGCTGGCCGGTCCGGTAGTTTTGAATGTGAAATGGGCCTTTTCCACGAGATTTTCGCACAAATCCACCATAACAGTGTATCAGTATAATATTTATGTATTGACTGATTTGACAAGACAAATCTGACCAACAACGGAATTCTGTTCTCGAATATCCAGCTAATTTCCGGTCCTGGCCGGCCAGTTCTGACTACTGGTAAGCGCCTTTACAGGGTTCGTACAAAAAATCGTAACCATTTTTCCAGGACTATTCAAGGACCAAATTGAATTTTCAAGGACCCCCTACCAGGGAGGTAATTTAACAGATGGTATATAAATGCTGTAAATGTGTTTGCTCCATCTCCTTCTCTACATTCTAGTCTTTTCTCGTTATTGGCTGTTTTTACACTCGTGTTTTAGAGTTTGAAGGTGCTTTACACAGGAAAAGAATACCATAGTCTATGCAAAGCAATTTGGTTTCGACGCCACTATTTTTAAAGTTGAAGAAAATTCAAGGACTTTTCAAGGACTTACACAGAAATTCAAGGACTTTTCAAGGAAAAATGGAATTCAAGGACTTTTCAAGGACTCCCCCTAAAATTCAAGGACTTTTCAAGACTGTGCGAACCTTGCTTTAGTCTTCATTTTTCCGTCTGAAAACTGGTTTGCAGGTTTCAATGTTTTTTATTGTTTCAAGAACTTTAGACTCCACGAGCCCTGAGTGTAAGTATCCGTTACATTACCTTTATGGTCTTTCCTTTAGCTGCTGCAGGTTTCTTTGAAGAAGCTATCTCTGAATCAGAGTCTTCGCTGCTGCTATCAAGGACGGCTATTTTCCCTCGTTTGCCTTTCTTAGCAGTCTGTTTCTTTGGCAAGTCAGCATCGGCACTGTCATCTCCAGTGGATCCCTTAGATGAAGTCTGTTTCTTTGCTGCGGCAGATTTCTTCGCCGCCCCTGCAGTTGGCTTGGCTTTGGTAGGCTGTTTCTTTGTAGACGTTTTTGGAACAGTGTCTTCTGAAGTCTCTTTTGCCTGTTAATTCACAAATGTAATGAATATCGCGGCCACCATCACTAATCTTTAAGACTAAAGAGCAGTTTAATGTTTTTGTAGCATTCAAGTTTATTACTCGATTTTGCTTGAACAATTGAAATAGAACTGAACATAGATTTTCAATCAAACTTTGCTATTGGTTGATTATCTTAACAGGGGACTTAACTGTTGAAATAAAAAGGGGGGGGGGGGGGGGGTCACCATATTCGTTTAAGAGCAGAAAGACCTTGTATATGTTGTGGTTCAATTTTATCCTTGGTTCAAATTTTATTTTCCTATGCTTCTAGGTATGATAATAGTTTGAAAACAAGGAAAAAACCTTTTGAACCAACGATAAAACTGAACCACATAATTCCTTAAATTTGTCAGCTTCCAGAAGCGGAAGGGCCTCGAAACGGAATCTCCCAGAGCCGTTGCGTTTCCTGACCGCTGGTTAAGGGGACGCAGGCTCTGGGAACGAGTTTACCTGAAAAAAAGTGTGCCTAGTAGTGGTGTCCGTTAAGTCCAAGCCAAACGGTAACGCAAGTCTACTGGCAAGTGCACGGTGAATTGTCAAAAAAAAAACATTTACATGCTACTGCGCGCGCGGTTATTCAGTACTTGAAGCAATCAACAAGACTTGCGTTGGGTAGCCAAACGGTGAAAAACTCGCGTTGACTTGCGTGCAAATTTGATCTCGACCAAAGTGAACGCAAGTCATCGCCAAACGGAGACGCAAGTTTGGCCAGGCCTTTAGCGAAAGTTTTCCTATACTGCTATCACGCCATACTGAAACAAACTGAGTGAGGCGCCATCTTCATGTTTCTGCGCATCCCAGCTACGCATAATTTCACACGTGATTAGCGCGCGCATTAAAAATGGCGGCTTTCTTTGCGGCTGGACCTCGCCAGAGGTAATTCGTCATTTTTTCGAAAAGGAATACGGTGATCTAGCATTTTTCCTGTTGTTTTGAATTAAGTAATAACTTTCTGTGAAATAAATATGGACCTATTCTTAGAGAAGAATAAGAAAAAATCATCAGAAGCATGAATTTAGCAAGTAATCGTGACTATAATCATGATGATAATTGCATATAAACAAGGTGCTGTTGTTACTCCTAAACGAGCATGGGCAGCCCGCATTTTTATTTCAAAATTTAAGTTCCTATAAGGTAAGCAACCAATAGGCAGAGTTTGAGAGTGCAGGTTCTATTACAGTGGAATGACCTTAACTAACTGGTGTTGTGTAACACTTACTCTGGATTGAAGGGTGTTTGGTGGTTTAGCAGGAGAGAGTTTTTGAATCAGAGCTCGTGTAGCCTGTACGTCACTCTTATCTGACTCGGCATCACTGTCAACGCTTGCTTTATTAGACTGCTTCCCGCTCTTCACGGATGTAACTGTTGAATCATCATCCTCGTCAGAACTTAGCGCGTAGACCTTAGGTTACAAAACAATTCAGTAAGCAAAAGCGTTAACTCACCCTTTGTGTTAACTCACAAAACTAAAGGCCCGGGGGTGGGTACTCTGTATATTTTTGGGTGGGCGTGTGCCGCTGGGACTCTGAAACCCTTACCCTATACCAGACCATGTTCAGCTGATTTTGCAGCCTTATACTAGACCAGACACCGAAAATCCCTACCCTTTCCCAGACTTGCATTTTTTAGAAGTGTATCACTATTAGTGTTTTCAATGGAAACCATCTAACAACGTTGCTGCGAAGATTTTATTCACGATCATGGAAGCCTCTTTCTCTTCCGAGTTTCTAATATTTCTAATTGTTCACACCACTGATCAGTTTCCCAGCAAATGATACCCTATTCTCGACCAAAACTCTCTGATTTCTATACCCTATGCCAGACTAAACTGCTTGAAAACCATACCCTTCACAGCGGCATATACCTATATAGCTCATATATGTATGATATTTATGCATTGACAGGAAAAATCTTACTACCAACAGAATTCTGTTTAACAATTATTCCACGAGCCCGTGTTGGATATGAGATGGTAGATAGTCGACAAGGCGCGTAGCGCCGAGTTGGCTATAACGATCTCATATTCAACAAGCGCGAGTGGAATAATTGTTTTATTAAAAACGCCCAAAAGAATTGCAATATTTGAGCTCCCCAGCTGTTTTCGTTGACGCGCATCGGCTACGAAATTTTTGGTGAATAGTATATGAGCTCATATACCATTGCCTGTTAACCAATCAAATCTCAGGAATTGCAATATACCATTGCTAGTTTTTAATAATACCGAATATACCTAACCATTTAGTTATGATGCCCTGATACTTCTTGTCTGAATTACTATAGAACTCAAACAATAACACTTGGTTTGTATCATTCAAAAGGTTATTTTGATGAGCTTATTTTTGAGATGCATTTGGCTATTCAAAATGCTTGGGCTAATATTTAGAAAGGCTTTTGTGTCTGAAACATTTTGGATCCATTCAATACAGCACAGTAAAACTTAAACTCATACAGTCGCCAAAGGACATCAAAAGAAGTGTCGGAGCTTACGCTAATGACATATACACAACAAGCCTTAAAATTGGAGCAGAGAGGAGGAGGAGGGGGGGGGGGAATCCCTGGAGTTTTGCATTGAGATTGGGGCCCTTATCAAGAAATTTAAGCTACATGGAATAAAAACCACAAACTACAGAAAACAAAACAATCGCTCGCAAATAGCTGCTTCCCTGAATGCTGAGGACGTTTAGGGGGGGGGGGGGGGGGGGGGGATTTGTAGTTAGATAATATTTTATTATCAAAATTTAACAATACAGTTGAATCCCGATTTCTTGAACATCCACGGAAAATGAAAATTCATTTGACAAATCGGGGGTAAAATTTCAGTGTGTGACTTCGTGAAACAAATGCAAAGGAAGCTACCTCAGGAGGTTCAAGAAAATGGGATTCTGGTGTATTCAAGCTAAGGCCTATCGCTGGTCACAGGCTCTAACAACAACCTCTGCTGCACAAACCTTAGGAGCAGTAGTTCTAGCTGTCCTCTTAACAGGTGGTGGCCCATCCTCCTCATCACTGAACTGCATAATAAAGTCATCATCACTATCTGCTTTCTTTGCTTTGTCAGCAGCTTTCTTCTTTGAACTGAACATCTCCAGAGTGGTCTGCTTCTTGGATCTTGAAGCACTACTGCCAGCTGACTCCGTGCCACTACCGGCTGAACAGGAGGATGAACTGGGCAGTTTTTGACGCTGTGCCAGTCTGTCAGCGAGCGACTTCACAGGAGGAGCTGTATCTCCCTCGTCAAACTCCCACGAGTCGTCACTCTTCTCTGCTTTCTTGCTAGCTGCTGCCTCCTTGTTCTTGCCTTCTGCGGCTTTCTTCTTCTGTTTGTCTTCAGGATCAGCAGCAGGCTTCTTTGCTGGAGCTTTTGGTTTATTGTCCAGTTTCTTTGCAGGCTTTGAAGGTTTCTTTTTCTGCTGCTGTGAACGCCCTCCTTTGGGTTTTACGCACATTTCTTGGTCTTCTCTTTCCTGTTGCTCAACTCGCTGAAAAAAATAATGACAACAGTAGTACATCAAAAATCAACAGTGATTCAATAAATATCCACATCTGAAAACCATTTATTAGTACAATTTCTCCCTCACTCATTTCCTGAGCCATTCTCTTTTTCAAGGAATACAGACATTGGAATGACGCCGCATCACGCCACATGAGAGCTACATCAAATTTGTGCCAAGGTCGCAAAATAACAGTAACCAGCCATTGTGTTACTGGCACGGAAATTACCTTTTTAATCTCTTTATGAGAATTCTTAGACTGCCCCCATGGTAGTCTCCAGAATGAGCAAGTTTTCAGGCTAATGAAAGCACAATTGTTTCGAAAATTGCTTTTGAGATTTAAATTCAAGCTGAGTCTTACAACTAGATAAGTGTAAGTGGAGTGTTGAAATGGTCAGTGATCTCACCACTAGTGGCTTGTGAGCCACCTTTTTTGTTCTTACCAAATTTTGACATCATCTATGATCCAGCATTGTCCACACATGTGTGTTAAGGAGGCTCACAATGGTTTCCAGCACTTTTCCAGTTCTTAAACTTTGATGGGTCAGTACTACAAATCGTTATCATTTGCTGCTACAATAATGATATCAAACAAATGTGCAATCATTGCTGAACAAGTTATAGCCATTTTCATGATGTCATTGCTTACCATAGCAACAGTTTAGCCTGTTAAAAACACCCTTAATTTTGCCTTTAAGTGCTTATAACTCAAAAACGAGCACGGTGACCCCCATTTTTTTATTATTGAATAATGATTAGCATGTTGAGATGCAACTTTTTACAAAGTTAAAAAAATTTCTATCTAGCGGTTTCAGAGCCACCTTAAATTTCCGAAAATTTAAGGTGGCTCTGAAACTGCTCGATAGAAATTTTTTTAACTTTGTAAAAAGTTGCATCTCAACATGCTAATCATTATTCAATAATAAAAAATGGGGGTCACCGTGCTCGTTTTTGAGTTATAAGCACTTAAGGACGTTCGTGCGAAAATCTTCCAACATTGACTTTTTTCTAAAACTTTCACCAGTGTGAGTTTATGGGTTACTCATGTCAGAAATGTAAAAAAATTGGGGGGTCACCGAATTCGTTTCGGAGATAAGATGTCCAAAAGATCACCTTAAGATCTCACAAATCAGCCTTCGTTTCTGACAATCGCGACAGTGTCTGTTTGCCCAAAAATAATGTGAATAAGTTCATGAAATGCAATTTTCTTGTCCAAGTATTGTTTAAGGGGATCTATTAAGCAAATTGATTCAACTGGTGATGTTCCTTTAAAAAATCTAATCGTTTAGTGATCACATTTGTACTCGCCTGGCAGTTGAAAGATGGGCAAGATTTGATGTCGCGTGGGCAAAAAAATTAGAAATTTGTAGACTTCCTACATTGACTTTTTGCTCATTTTTTTACAATCTGTCAAGAATCTAAAAACAAAGCTGCCTATCAAAAAAAAATTGGGATCATTTGAGAGAGTAAACTGCGAGCAAAGTTATCGCAACAGCTACCAGTTTGGAAAGTTTTCTCAGCGCGCGCGCTCGATGCATGACGTGGCGTGACGTTGCGACATGAATTACGTGTGCACTAAGGATGCGCAAAAACAATTAGCGCGAACGTCCTTAAAGGCAAAATTAAGGGTGTTTTAAACAGACTAAACTGTTGCTATGGTAACCAATGACGTCATAAAAATGACCACAACTTGTTCAGCAATGTTCAGAAATTTGTTTGATATCATTATTGTAGCAGCAACTGATAAAAATTTGTAGTACTGACCCATCAAAGTTTAAGAACTGGAAAAGTACTGGAAACCATTGTGAGCCTCCTTAAGTAAAGGCAAAGGCACAAAATAACCCATGTATGAACTGGCGTGAGGTAAGCACAAGCACAAGTTATGCTTTGTTCAACAGAATTCCTGAACTACTGCCCTTCTGCTTGTGCTTATTGCACAAGTATGACCCACTCACATCATTATCTAAGATGCACAGCAAAATGAAATGTATTTGTTTCATAGTTTTGGACGAACTCACCTTCAACTCTTCCAAGAAAAGATCAAGGTCCTCTGTCCAGAGGTCCTGTGGGGATTTGCCCCGTAATGTCTCTAGTTCGTCCATCTAAATAACAAAATAGATTGGATTACTGTTGGGAGAAGCACTCAATGACTTGCAACCTTCAATCGCTAGAGGTTTAGAGGTATGGATTTTTGGCCGCGGGGGGGGGGGGGGGGGGGGGGGGGGGCCGAGGGTTTGGAGTCCCATATGAAATGGACGGGGATGCTCGTGGGAAATTTTGAATTTAACCCCTAAAAGAGACCAATCTGGGTGTGGCCGAACGTTATGCAGACCCCTAAAAGAGTAAATATAACGAATCAAAATTCTTTCTTTTTTGTTATTTCTTCGCGTGCAACCCTAAACGAGACCTTTACGGCTAAAAATAATGACATTTTGCCCAGAGCACCCTAAGCAAGACCAAAATCCGAAATTTACACCCCTAAGCGAGACGACGAGCATCCCCGTCCATTTCATATGGGAGTCCCCCCCCCCCCCCCCCCCGGGGATTTTGGTCCCTTCAGGACTGGAGTAGCCTGCGAACGAAGACGTATTTCCGGCTGTCGTTTGTCTCCGCCAATGACAAACAACCCTGCCATGCTGCCACCACTGTACATCAGAAAAACGAGTTAAATGCAGAGAAAGATCCTCTAAAATTGACATCCCTATATGCCCCAGTTTGGCTGATCTTAAAAACTACTGCAAAACCACCAACCTTATTATCTCGTTCTTTGAGGAGTTCTTCCTTCTTTTCTTTGGAAAGAGAAAGCATGGACATAGATAACAAATAGTTGAAGTCTGGGCCACCAGCACTTGAGGCAGAGCTGCTTGCCACACTCGAGGCATCATCAACGTCTCCTTCTTCAGGAGCATCTGATTTTTGAAGCTCTTTCCAAGCTTTGATCGGGTCAGATGGGTATCCATGCTGCACCAGGGTTGTGATGATATCACGCTTGGTTCTGTTTTCTGCATGAAAAAAAATGAAAACTTTCTGTGATGGCTGACAAGTTAAGGAGAGCTCACTGAGAGTACAGCAGTGGGCTGAGATGAGAGGAAACCAATAAAGCCTGAATAACACTCAATAATTATTGTACGCCATGACACTTTAGGTTTTGATCAGTCTGTCTGTAAGTCAGTGAACCACTTTTGTGGACTTTGCACTACATGGTCACCTCTTTCAGGCTTGTAACAAAGTATGTAGGATCTAGGATCAGTGATCCAAGGCTTGCAGCAATGGGATCCAGGATCAAGCCAAAATACAGGATCAGAACAGGACTATTTTTCTTTTAACAGGATCATTGCATTTATTTTTGGGATCATGGATCTAAAAAAATGGTTTAAAACGGAATCATTGAAGAAATGACCTCATTAGGACTCTTACATATAAACTACAATACAAACAAACATTTTTCCCCTTTCTTTTTATATCAGGAGCAACCATTAAAATGCTCATATGATCAAATTTTTTATTTTCAATTTTACATTTTCATGTACAATTATTAGACTTTCTTACTCATCTTGCCAAATTTCAATCCACTTCATAATTCAGGTAATCCATTTTTTTATCAACTGCAACTAGTGTTAGCCAGGCATCGTTGACAAACGCTTACCAATGACAATTTGTCCCTCAATCTTTTCCAAGATAAATCGAGCTTGACTACTCAGCTTGGATGATTCTGCAGTCAGCATTCCTTCTAGCCATGCCTTTCGTATGGCATACCTTTCTAGACGAAGCTCAAAAAACTCTTTAAGTATGTCTTGTGGCGACTCATACTTGCGCAGACAACCCAAAGCATCAAACAAAACCTGAGATGAAATGAAATATTATTTGAGGTGTAAAGATAACCGCTTGCTCTGCTAGACCATCAACTTACACCACCCTGTAGTCAGAATTTAAACTGTATCCTTTGCAGTATTCTGTGAAAGACTGGTTATGATTACTTTGATTAAGTGCCCAGGGCAGTTATTGGAGAAGGGGGGGAGGTGCATATTTCTTTTTCAACACAAACAGTGGAACAACAACAGATGCTGTAACTGACAGACTCTAACAAAAGAGGTTTGCAAAGTCAAAATGCCATACGCTTGTTGAAAATGTTCGATACTAAAGTATTGCATTCTGGTGAGAAAGCAGACCACACACCTTGGGTGTCACCTTTAGCATATGATGAAGGCATTACTTTCCAGGGGAATGGCTTACCAGTATAGTTATTGAAAGGGGATATTTATTGAAAGAAGGTTACATGTACTTATTATAATCAAATTGTTACTCAACATACAAACATACAAACATACTTTATTCAAGATACACAAGTACAATAATAAGAAAATAAGAAAGACTTAAAAATATGAAAAGGCATCTTGAAAAGGAAGTTAGGAGGTTAGCCCTATATAAAACTCCCTTAAAAAAAGAGCACAAATAAAATTAAAAGGAAAGAAAAAAGAACTGCCTCAGTACATCTACATGTAACTCACCATGTTACTAGTGGAAATTGTACTTTCCAGTTTGAATTTCTTATGCAATCCTGACTGCTCTGCCTCAGCCAACTTATCCTCTGTCATAATCAGTACAAACTTCACCGTGACATCTGTGTGGTATTCCTTGTAATCACTGAAAAGAAATCAACCAACAAATAAAAGGGTCACAAATGCAATTTTTTTTTTTATTTCTTAACTTATATTATGATCGCTGACTGCCCAAAAAGCATAACCAAATCAGTAAATGCATGTAACTAAACATTTTGTGGAAAACGTTTTTCTTTTACTCACGTGAGGATTGGAGGAACTTTCTCTGTACCATGAAGCATTGGTTCCAGCACATTCTCTTTGTAAGCCTGGGTCCATGTGCCAACTGGAAGCTCAGTGATTTCGACAGTCTTGCTGTCAATCACTTCCACATTACCTTGCACAAGGAATTTGTGGGTATCAATTTGGGAAATGGTCCCAGTGAAGTTTTTGTATGAAGGAATCTAAAGATGGATAAGAAAAAAAAAATAGAAAAAACATACATACACTTTATCTTCTCCAAACCAGTATTGTCTTTTTCCAGGCTAAAGGTTACAGGTCATTTGCACCTCCAATACATGCCATCACTGAATACTGAATACTGTAATAATTATGGCTCTTGGTTCATTTCTGCACTGTTTTGGCCATTACATTTAGGACTGTAAGATTTTTGATAATTTGGGTCCGTCATTGTCCAATCATGCAGTGTTTTTTGCAATGCTGGGTAATGACTGTTACTACAGCCATTTAATGCATGCGACTGGTAGAAAGGTAAAAATTCTCACCATCTCTTCAGGTTCCTCTCCATTGATCATTTTCTGCAGATTGCTGACGACCTGCCGCACATCAAAGTTAGGCACCTTGGTACTGTACCCAGTACCAATCCCCTCAGCCCCGTTAATCATAACTGTGGGAAGAATGGGGCAATACCATTCTGGTTCAACAGGCTGGTTGTCGTCAAACAGGTATGTCAGGCTAGGCATGTCATGAGCAGGAAATAGAAGCTTTGTTAAAGGACTCAGCATGGTGAAGATGTAACGGGGGCTAGCAGCATCCTTGCCGCCATGGATACGAGTGCCAAACTGGCCAACTGGCTGCAGAAGGTTGACATTATTGCTGCCGACAAAATTCTGGGCTAAGTTGATGATTGTGCCCATGAGACTTTGCTAGATGAAGAACAAAAACAGCAAGGATTGAAACCAAAACTTGCAGACAAAATTCCATGACCAGAGTACATTCACAATTTTATAGAAGAACTGACCTGCACATCTCCCATGGATTCACAGTTCATAAAATCATTTGAAGTATATCAACAACTGTTGAAATGACTGTTGTATTAAATTTTTCAAATTTTGAATGACTTTTTCTGCCTGTGTCACAGACCAGCCATGGAGATAGTCTGCGAGCTGATCAAGTGACTATCATCTGGCTACATGCAAGTGTAATTTATGTGTAGGCTAGGTGAAAGACAAGACAACACTGGTCAGCATCAATTCTCGGCATGTGATGCAGGGGAGCCTAGTGGTTTTTCAGGGACCCATGCTGCTTTACAGCTCTCCTGTTGATATCAAGCCATTCAACACTTCTTGCTACTCACTGACTCCAACAACTAAAGGTTGAATTTCTCTAAAATATTTACCTCGCCATGGTGGTATGCTGACAGTTCTGCAACTGAACCCGCAAGCTGAGCAACTTTGACTTCTCTTTTGTCATTTCTCTTAAGACACGTGAAGAGAACTTTCCGTTGTCCTGGCTTCAAACCTGAAGTGAAAATAGAAATCAATTCTGGTTAAAGCAATTCTAAATGTAAATAAACAAGGATAACTTCAGTTATAGGTGTAGAAGTTGTCTGAAAGAGAAAAACAATCTGGGCAGATGGGCTGCAATCAAGTGACTCTTCGTTGTAAAGGTGATGTAATCATTACTCACCATCTACCAGACATGGAATTGATCGCTCATTGTCTGCATTTGAAAACAAAACAAGTTCTTTGTTGACAAAATCAGTGTATGAAACAGTCTTTGTGTCTTTCTCATACAAGTACACCTGTGGGAAAACAAAACCAAGAAGCCAATGAAAGGTAGTTTTCACTCAACCCAGTTTGTTTCAGCCTAATCTAAATCAAGGGAGGAAAAAAATCATCCCCTGACTATTTGCTGACTACAAAAATTGAATTGAATTATTGCTCCCAGATTTGGATCATACATGTATATAAACTACAGCCTATTTGACAAGACTTTTGCAGTACAATGTAAATTTGCATTATTTTAATCCACTTTTTTTCCAGAAAAGAAAGCAATACCTGCTATGGTAAACATAATTATCATGTTACAGCGGATTCAGGTTGAGCGTTTAACGGCCTCAGTTGTCGCGTTCGTTGTAATGGTTGAATTGATTGCGTTGCGAGTCAAAATGACAGACGTTGCTAGGCGGGAATGCCAACGTTCTGCCTGGGAAAACCGCAACGTGCTTTTTCCCAGACAGAACGTCGTCATTCCTGCCTAGCAACGTCTGTCATTTTGCCTCGCAACGCAATCAATTCAACCGTTACAACGAACGCGACAACTGAGGCCGTTAAACGCTCAACCTGAATCCGCTATATGTCATTCTATAATGATGACAAATGAAAGCATGTGGAAAGCACCACCACAGCTTGAAAACTACAATCCACAATATACAACGTAGCTTTTGAAAAATCCAGGATGGCCGATGTTGGTTGCTGCAAACCTCATTGTTCACACTGATTTACCTACATGTATTTTCAAGCTTAACTTAGTTGCACAAGGTACATAGCAGGGAACCTGAAGGGTTCTGGTCGCCACCATTGTGACTAACAGTAACTATTGAATCTTGGTTGCCAGGTACATTGCCAACTACATCGCTAGCAACACAGTTCTGCCCTGAACAATATATTATGGAATACTAGGCTTGAATATCGACCTTATCTTATCGTTGAAAGAAAGGTACCGATAATAAAAAATAACAGGGGTGATCATTGCAAGGATTTTCACTTGACAACACACCTCTGGTAGCCCCTGCTGTCTTCTCCATTTGCGTTCTTCCATTGCACGGTTAAGCCAATCTTTTCTGTCATTGACTTTCTTTTTACTGAATGCCTGCAACCAGAAATAAACCCATGGCACTGGTAAAATAAAAGCTCAACAACTCTCTTTGTAACCGAGTGATAAATACATTTTCTGCAGAAAGTAAGCAATTATTTTTTTTGTTGCACTTTATAAACAGCTTTGTTACTATAAAAAATTATTGATTCCAGACATCTGGCTGTACCCTAGGCTCGATTTCTGCCGTCCTCTCGTGTTCAGTCTTTTCGGGGAGGAGCGTGGGCTCATTCTCCGAACAGCAGCTGGTAATCGAGCGTAGCTGTTCCTCCACTGTTGGTTCACTTTTTTTTTTTCTACAAGAGTTTGAGATAGTGGGTTTCAAGTACAGCTCTTTGCATAATTATGATCATGAGCTTCCTTTGAGACTGGGTACATGTACATACCATGAGTATGGCTTCATCGCATGCAGCACCTTCGTGGTGGAACTGAATCTGGTGACGTCTCATGTCAGCAAAGTATTCTTTTGCCTCCTTAGGAGTGCTTGTGCCCAACCCCTTATAGTACTTTACTTTCCAGGATTTGGCATTGTCTGTGCTGTTCTTCCATTCCTCATATTCTGGAATGCTATAGAAGGACTTTTCTTCTTTGCCCTTGCTAACCTGAGTTTAAAATGCAAGCATAAGTAATGTATATTAATAATTATGTACATAAACAAGGAATGAAAGGTGTTACACTTATAATAATATTTGAAAAGTGAAGAATAGTTGCCAACATGTTCAAGGCTGTAAGTAATTTTTTATCACTTTGTTGTAAGCAAGGGAATACAAAGAAATAATTCTGAGTTTCAAGGCAATAGTTGACTGTAAATACTCATTATGAATTGTGATGAGTTTCTCTTTTAACCATTTTCAACTTGAATGTATCCAGTTCTTGAGGACTGATAAATTATTGTAGATGGAAAAGGTGTCCCAGGAATAATGAGTTAAGGTCATTCCTCTGTTTTGCATTGCGCATCCTTACTGCACATGAATTATTGCGTCATTAGCGCGCGCTGTGAGCGCGCGCGCATCAAAGTCGTACTAGATTCCCTATGAGGCTAAGCTCAGCAGGGAAAAGAATGCTTATTTGCTCTTAAACAAGCATGGTGACCTACCTTTTTTTCTGACTAATTTTAACCTACCATTCATTATCTTTTTGTTTGAAGAGTTTGAAAAAAATCATGTGTTCTAAAACCGACTTATTGCTATTAATGTGTTATTCATCCAGATAAAATAATGGCCTCGAGAACACGCACACGAGGAAATATTATTTTAGCCAATTTCCTGTAACACTACGTTTATTTTCCATTAAATATGTATTAAATTGTTCCTTAACGTCAATATAATATGACTACTACGTTATCTAATGGCTTACTTTAGTTATGTGCTTCCTATTCCCATGGAAAGTAGCGTACACTGATCAAATAAACATGCTTTTGTTTGGCGAAATTACAAGGAATTTTGGGGTAACTTGGTTTCATAATATCTCGTTAACGGAGCTGGTGACCTATCTTTTTTATTTTATATTTCGACTTATTGCACGATAAATAACAAATTGTGAAAGTTTGACAAAAATCACGTGTTTAGTTGTATTTCGGAGGAATGACCTTAAGTAGTAGCTTGCCGATTTTGTTCGGACAGCTCAGACAGCATCATCATCTGACCAGTGTGCTGTCAAAGATAATGGGAGCATGCCCTATCAGAAACTCAGAATTATTTAGTAGTAGTAGTAAAACTTTATTTATGCAGGGTGTCCCATTCAGCACAGTGGCTGGTATCCAGAGGGGCCCTGCTAAATACAATTTCTAAAAATATAAAATGTCTAATAGTTTAAAATAGTTATAAAAATAGAGTTAAAAAAACTAATGTCTAGTGGTTAAAATAGTTATATAAAAAGAGTTTAAAAAAATTGAAACGAGTTACAAGCATGAACTGGTAGGGAAAAAAATAGATATCATAAATTAGGTGCTATAAATAAAATGGGCTTTGACATGATTTTTAAAAGAGGAGAGTGATACAGCTTGTTGGATTTTACAAGGTAGTGAATTAAAAAGGGCTGTGCCAGAAAATCTAAAAGTCCGTTTGCCAAGACTAAGTTTGGGTTTTGGTAGATGGAGGTCAGCCTTCCTTCGAGTGTTGTAACCATGTACATTGTAGTTCCTAATGAAATAGTTACTTAAATACTGAGGAACTAAGTTATGCAAACATTTAAAAACTAAAACACATTTGTGTATTTTACGGTTTGTTTCTAAGTCAGTCCACCCTAAAACATTAAAAGTATCTCTAGAAGAGTCACGCTTGAGAATGATACGGGCAGCACGGTTTTGCAACCGCTGCAGACTTTTGCTGGAGCCAACAGACAGTTCACCCCAAGCAGTGTCAGTATAGCTTAAGATTGGCTCAATAAGGGTATTGTAGACACACTTCGCTGCTTTAAGAGTGAGGCAAGATCGTATGCGTGCTAGAAGTCCTAGACGCTTATTAACTTTTTTACAAGT
Organism: Meandrina meandrites; assembly: GCA_963693305.1. Taxonomy (NCBI): domain Eukaryota; kingdom Metazoa; phylum Cnidaria; class Anthozoa; order Scleractinia; family Meandrinidae; genus Meandrina; species Meandrina meandrites. Next base: position 16,850,156 of record OY855915.1, read on the forward strand.
AGTGTCTATATGCTCTTTCCAGTGAAGCTGTTCATCGAGCATAGTCCCAAGGTAAGTGAACTTCGTCACTCTCTCTATGTCCTTGCTTTGAATCTGCAGGACAAAGTCTGAGGTGGTTTGCAGCAATTGTCTTGTTCCAAAGAGTAACCCTTTGGTTTTGCTCTGGTTTAGTATTAGCTTACTGTTCACCAACCACTGCTCAACACGGTTGAGGTCTTCTTGTAAATTTTCCCTGATGTTGCTAACCTCAGATCCAGAATAATAGATAACAGTGTCATCCGCATACATGCTAATCGACGAGTGCAGTAAACATTGAGGCAAATCGTTTATGTGTATCACAAATAATAGAGGCCCCAACAAGGAACCCTGAGGAACACCGAAGTCGAGAGGAAGGCTGGATGATAACTCCTTTCCATATTGAACTCGCTGCGAGCGGGTGGTGAGATAGTTTCTGAACCAGCCGAGACTGTGCCCTCTAACTCCATAGTGCTCTAGCTTGTGAAGGAGACATTTGTGGTCAACAAGATCGAAAGCCTTTTTTAAGTCAATAAAGGCAGCGCCAGTCAACTGTTGTTTGTCCATGTGTTCTAATATGTGATCAACCAAGTGGACAACCGCGGTTTTGGTAGAATGCTTCTTACGGAAGCCGGATTGATATACCGATAGAACTTTGTTAACCTCAAAAAATGCTAACAGTTGAACTTGGACCGCACGTTCCATGACCTTGGAAACGAGGGGGAGAACTGAAATCGGACGATAGTTGTTCTCGTCATCCTTTTTTCCTGCCTTAAAAATGGGAGTTACTTTAGCCTCCTTCCACTGAGATGGGATTTCGCCAGACGAAATTGTGAGGTTTATGAGATAAGTGATTGGCTTGGCTATTACAGAGGATGCGTCTTTGAGGAGTTTTGCGGGGATTTTGTCAAGCCCGGTAGCTTTGGATGATTTTAGCTTTGACAGCTCATGGCGCACGAAACTGGCGCTAACTTCTTGCAGAGTAAAGTCACTGTTAACTCTGGGGGCTAAAATTCTTGGCAAGGTATGGTCTTTGAAGACGCTGCATAGATTCTTTGCAATTGATGAAAAGAACTTGTTAAAGTTCGTTGCCGACATTGTTTCTGATTCTCCGGACGCAGATTTCTTTTGTTTAGGTAAGATCTTGTTTAGTGTTCGCCACATTTCTTTAGAGCTTTGATCATTTGAGAGCTGGCAGGAGTAATAACAACATTTTTCTTTACGCATTTTTGTGTTCACCGCATTACGTAATCTTTTGTAGTTGCTCCAGTGAAGCTCTTTGTTTGTTGACATCGCTTTTTTGTGTTGATGATCACGCTGGTGCATGAGGTCTTTTATTTCTGGCGTTAACCATGGCACGGATCTTCCGCGGACACGGCGCGTGACAACGGGCGCGTGTTCATCGGCCGCTGTGAGAAATAGGTCTTTGAATGACTGCCACGCATCATTAGGAGTTTGGTCAAGTTCTAAGATATCCCATGGGATGCTGTTTAAATCCTCGCAAAACAAAGCGGGGTCGTAATGTTTATAATTCCTGGCCTCAACAATCCTTGGCGGTGGAAGCGGAATTCTGTGAAGTTTCCTAATTCCAAAAATGGCCGAGTGATCGGAAAAACCGATCGGTAATACTCCAGATACATAAAGTTCAGGCTTTGAAGTAAAAAATAAATCAATAAGAGTTCTAGATTTCTTTGTATTCCATTGTTTACAACAAAGTGATAACAAAATACTTACCAGTGCAGCCTTGTACATGTTGGAAACTATTCTATTACGGACAAAACCCAGATCCCTCGGCGAAAGTTATAGAGATTTCACTGGAAATGACTCCCACTTTAACAGACCCTCGCTATTACTGAATAAGGAAACTTTCCTTGTACAAAGATAAGATGTTTTGATGCTCAATAAAGCAGACACTATGAACTTCTCATATATTTTAAATACAGTTAAATATTATTTATTATAATCCATCAAATATTTTTCGCGCGAGCGATTGGTCTAAACACGTCACGTGATGTAGCCAAAACTGGGGAATATCAGATATTCCCCAGTTTTCGAACTTTGCGATTTACGTTCGCACGTTTAGCTTTTATCCCGAGTAAATTGTTAAATGAATAAAACTAAACACTTTAAACAGACTAATAATATTTTGAGCACTGACAGAATTTCTTTGACGTTTAAAAGCTTTGAGAAAAAGTCTCCCAAAATGCGGCCTTGTAAAAAAATATTTGAAGGATAATAAACATAATAGCACCCATTTGGCTTCAAAAATATGCACAGATATTTGTCCTTGGACATTATCTGTTCCTCGAATCTCACAGTTTTCCTCGAGCTTCGCTCTCGGAAAACTGTTCGTTTCTCGGAACAGATAATGTCCACGGACAAATATCCGTGCATATTTTCGCGCCAAATGGAGGCTATTGTTTAGTGTTTAAGGCGTTTGTAGCGTTTAGCGTTGGAGACATTTAGCGTTTGTTGCGTTACTGGCTTTCGTAAGCTTGTCTTGTACATCAGCCCTCCAAGTTTATTTTTTTCCTTAGTGGCCATTTGGCCACTGACTGCTCAAGTTTGGTCGCCAGTGAAAACTTTTAGTCGCTAAATTAAGCTCCGCTTTCAATCATTCTTCTCTATTTTAGTCGCCAGGCTGGTGACTTGGGTTCCAATTAAGTTGCCAGCTCCAAAATTTTAGTCGCCATGGCGACTAAAATGGACTTAACTTGGAGGGTTGTACATGTGTATCCATCCCATGTGCTTTCAGTCTTGGGTTTATCGGTGTGGCGTTCAGTTTAGAGTAGCGTTTTCAAAAGACTTCTCGGATATTTATTTTGGCATCATTTCCTTTAGTAGCTGAACAACAGACTCTCCTTTTTCACCTAAGCTTGTCCCTTTTCCTTACAGACTCATTACAAGAGATGAAACATTCACCATGCATTCCCAATGACTACTTAGCAGTTTCACTAAGTACTGTTGATAAGCTCATCATAGTCTATATTATTTAACATATATGTCTGTTAATGGCAGTTTTATTTCCTCACACCCTGCTATAACAGACTCACACTGCATGTATTACGGGCCGAGGCCCCAGGTGTGTCCACTATAACAAGAGTTACTGTACTTGTAAACTTCATATTACAATCAGAAACCTTTGAGATCTGTGACATGGATCACTCACCTTAACAATAGGAGTAATGAACTCCTCCAAGAATGGTAACCGTGTCAGGCTTGGCCAGTTACTGTGTATGAAGTTAATCAGGAGCCCCTTTATGTGTGAGCCGTCTTGATCCTGATCAGTCATGATCATGATGTGGCCATACCTCAAGCTTTTAAGATCATCTGCAGATGAATACTTCTTGTTGTATTGAAGGCCGACAATCCTGATAAGATTGTTGATCTCTGCGTTTTCAAGAATCTGTAATCACACAATCAAAATGCCAATTTAATTTTGCACTTAAAACAGGCTTGCCCATCTTATAATTTTTGCAGGACAGTATTAACTCAATCAATAAATTGATAGAGAGGGAATGTAGATCTTAAGGCTTGTAAAACACAGGATAATGTTTGACAGAAGCTCATATTTAAATATGACTGTTATTTAAAATTAATTATTTGTTGACTCTGATGACTCTTTCTTTAAAATGTCTTTGTTGTATGAGACTGTATTCTTGGACTTAGTCTTCAACCCCAGCAAGCAAATAATAGTGATAAATTAGGTTTTGCAGGTAATGTATCAACTTTCATCAGAGTTGTGAATAATTATTATTTAAAATTAAGTTTTAACATTTAAATGATGTTTAATGTGAGGGGATATTGCCAGCCCACAGTGGGGCTCCCCGGATATCCCAGTTAGCCATCTCCCATATACACCGGGCAGTTGGTTAATATTAAATAAATATTATTAATGTTATTGCTTTGGTAGCTGACAAAATACTCCAAGGATAACTGTCAAAAAGTGATACAGCTGATGCTGGTCCCAAAAATACATGTATCTGCTTCATAAGGTGTGGATGTAATTATTATTCCGCACCAGGATTGCCAATTTAGAGAGGGAAACAGTATTACCAAATTTTACCACTCTGAGGACCCTGCTCCTCCATCATTATATGTATATTATATTTCATCATATTTTACAGGTAGCATATGATACCACATTTAAAATACCTGCTTGTGCGATGCATCCCTGACATTTAACAACTTGCCACGCAGTGGAAACACACCAAAGTGGTCTCTGCCAACAACACTCAAGCCACTCACAGCCAGCGTCTTGGCTGAGTCTCCCTCAGTCAGAATTAATGTACACTGCTGAGAGTTCCTGCCACCTGCATCATTGGCATCATCAAGTTTAGGAATGCCACGAATTTTACTGTGTTTGCTCTTCTGACATTTCTTGTTGAGTTGAGTCTGCAACAGAATGTATACAGGCTCAGTGCTTCAAGCTCAAGTTTTTCAGAGGTCGCCTGTTGGCGACTTTCTTTTGTAAAATGGTCGCCGCTAGAAAAATTTTGGTCGCCAAAAATCAAGGCGTTTTAAAGCAGGACACCTTATGTTGTCTTACATGAAGTAATACCGCTGACCATTATGAGCCGAATTAAAATCGTTCGAAGAACGTTCCAACGTAGTTATTTTCGTTTGCGTTGAAGAGTTTTTTTGTTGAACTGTTCCAATTATCATGCAGAAAAGTAAATAAAAGATTAAAGAAACAGGTAAGGAAGATAAACATGCAAAACAAGTTTAATTCTTGTACAGTACACTAAAACAATGGAAAGAAATGTGGTTTGCAAACTTTATAGGCGGTTCCATGATCGAAGGCATCAAAACACAATTAGGAGTCTGAGCAATGAGGTATCTTTAATTCAAACAGATAAAGTAAGATAGGCGATTGAAATAGTTGTAATGAAAAGTTTTGTGGTCAAATTTGTTTGGCTTAGTGATTGAACTGCAAAAAAAAATGTTGATGCGTAGCCAGCACTTTGCCTTACACTGGTCGCCAAATTGGCGACCTGTGTGGAAAATGTAGTCGCCAAATTTTATTTCCAATCGCCATGGCGACCAAAATGGTCGCAGCTTGAAGCGCTGACAGGATTATTTTATTTCTTTGCACTAAAGGGACAATTACTGTCGCTTGCATCTAAGCATGAACACGTGAACTGCAAAACATGATGGGTATTAAACCTGGCAAAACATGATGGGTAAAACATGATGGGTATTAAACCGCCAAAACATGATGGGTATTAAACCTGGCATGATTGGTCATCTAACATTTGACGTTTGGCAGACCGTAATGGCAACATTCGCACTGAAAGTTCAACACATGCTGGTTTCAAAATGGTGGAAAGATTGGATATAGAAGACTTCTTCAGAGAAACTGATCCTGATCTGTGTTGATATGCATACGCCTTTTGAGAAAGTGGATTCACTTCCAGTGTTAAGTTCCGCCTGTACTGTACTTGTTTATGATGTTTATGCTGAACATTTTAAGTGCGTTACAGTCTGCTAAACTTCAAATGTTTGATGACCAATCATGCCAGGGTCTACACATGCTTAGGTTCGTCAGGAAGTGTAAAACAAGGTGTTATTAATAATTCAATACCTGTGCTTTAAATTTCACCCAATTCATGATGTGTTCCACTACACCACACTGAGTAACCTACCAAAACAAAAATATATAACTTATTATAATACAAACAATCAATTTTACCATTTTCTTTCAGGGTCCGAAATTGCGACTCACTGGTCGCCAATGCGACCAAAGATTGAGTGTTGGCGACCAGAATTTTAAAACTGGTCGCCAGTAGGCGACTAACATTTTGTCCCCTCGGCATTTGAAATTCCAAGGTAAAAGGGCTTTTTTTAAAAGAAAACATAAAGCTCCCGTGGACAATTGGTAGTAAAACGAAGCGATGATTCTACGATCGCAATATTTACCCAGCGCCATATTGATTCAGCGGCTTCTCCCATTACGGATACCGCAGGCGAAAACGTCGCATGGCGAAATCGTTTTCGCTCTGTTTGGCGTGCGTTTTTCAAAAGACCCGAAAACTTCTCGGGCCCGAAAACGGCCCCGTAAATGCCCCGAAACAGCTTTCGGGCGTTTCTCAAAGCGCACGAGAATTTCGGGCTTGAGAAAACACGTCATTTTTTCCCGTAAACTTTACGGGAGCTCTTGAGCTCCCGAAAACCTTACTCGGGACTGATTTTATCGCCATAAAACTACATCTCCGAAGAACCGTTTCTGGAAATAAAGACGACGAACGCCCTAAACGAAAAGGACATCAGTATAGGACGTGAGGGAGAAAGAGATCTGGCATAATTTGGTGGTTTAATTGACAAATTTCAAAACAAACTCGGGCGCGCCAAGAAGAACTCGCACTTTGCGAAGAGATCGCCGCACGATTTACAAAGGTACTTGATGGTCGACTTTCCCGCCTGAAATTGTTTACAGAAACTGCCAAAATTTATTCAGCATATGAACAACAAGTTCGCCGAAGTCCTGAGCGACAATGATAGCGAAGAATTCAACCAAACTAACTTTACTTGACCAAGTTTCAAGGCTCAAAAACAAGATTACGAAAGTTTATTAGCTCGCGCTTCGTAAATTACAAGCCGGGAATAAAACACAAAAAACGCTTTCAGCACTTACATCAGATCCTTTAGTTGCACACTTAGTTGAATCTATAAGAGGGCCCACATATGTCTTATACACAGAACTTAACAGGATACCAGAATATTTTCAACTAAATGGAAATAATAAGACAAAGAAATCTGAAGCCGTCGCAAGAACATTGACAAACACGCTCATTTAGATGCGACTCTGTTACTGTTGCACGGCTTTTGTGAGTTTTTCCTTTAATAGTTGTATGTATATTGCGTTAAATGAAAACATTTTGTTGAAAGGTTAAATTTTTTGCTTTACTGTAAATCAAGGTAAATTATACCCTGGGTTCCAGAGGGATTGTTTTCATTGGTTTGCGGCAAATTGAGCGGCGAAGCCGCGATTGTGGCGTGGCACGCAAGAAACCAAAATAAAACACTTGTCTTTGGCAACCAAACCCTTCCATTTGGCGACCAAAATTTTTAGGTTAGTCGCCAGTTGGCGCCTTTAGGAAAAAGTTAATTTCGGACCCTGTCTTTGCGAAAAAAACATAATTTATTTTGTACTTTTTGATAACCATCATTTTCCATGACCCACACTTGAATTCCATGACTTTCCAGGTTTTCCATGACCCGTACAAACCCTGATCTACAATCATTTAAAATTTGCCAGAAAATTAACAAACCTGTTTAATAAACTTGTCGCTAAATTCACAAGTCGATCCAAATGCTTTAGCTCTGAGAGTCATATTCTCCTTTGTTTGCGAGTCAAAGCTTGGGTTTTCTATTAAACAGTTGATGAAAACCCACAAATGGTTCTTGATCTGAAAAGGCTTGACTTCCACGCCACCCTTGTTCTTCTTCTTCACTGCAGCCATGAGTTTCTCCGTGATTTGGTCCGTAACATAATTGACATGTGTTCCTCCCTGCAGAAGGATTCCAGGTAACATTGTCAGGGCAAAAGAAAATGGAACAAAAAACTTTCAGAACTGAGGAGTTAGCCCGAAGTTCATATATTTATTCTTAAAATCTCCCGGTTATAAAAACCTCTTTTTAAAGCTTAAGATGACAAAAACGCAAGAAAGGTTGCTTGGCATGCTTATCAGGCAAATTAGCCTAATAAGCCTCATAAGCACCTAACGGCACACCTCATCAAATCACAACACTTTTCTTACCACCTGACTTTCTTTTAGGCAATGTACAAACTGGTATAAAAATCAAATCAAACGCCTAAACACTTTGTTTAAGTGACCATTTGTTTAATGTAGTGCTGTAAATCATAAAACAATTTTCCTTTTTTATACCAAAGGGACTCAAAGTAACTGAAAATGTCTGTTCGTTATATGTGTAATGCATATAAAAAGGACAAAATGTGAAACAAAAGTAAAGTGCAAAATGATATCACAACTGACAATGTTTATAATTATGTACAACTGCCCAAAAAATGGTCACAAAGTTGGACATACTGGTATACCCTTTAGAGAAGAAAATTATATCCAGCCTTGCAGTTTAGTGTACATGTACCTTAGTTGTAGCTATGCTGTTGACAAAGCTAGCTTGCTGGAAGCCTTTCATGCTTGTTGTGACACAAACTTCCCAGCGGTTATTCACTACTTCATGTACAACAGAATTAGAAGGTTTCTTATTCTCTGAGTCCAGTGCTAATTCCTCTTCATCATCTCTGCCTTTTAGATACAGTCCAACGTAGTCTTTGAAGGTCTTAATCTGTTGGAGAAAAATAAACATTACAAAAGAAAAACTCCACAAGCGTGCAGATTGACAGATAATCCTTATAAAGATAATTATGTGCATCATAACAAGAAAGAGGATGCAGTATTCAGTTTCTGTACCAAGTTTGAAAGGAGATGGAATCAACACCTGCTTCAAACAATGCATTCAAACGTTGTGACATTCTGTAAAGCAGGCTCACTTGTTTGGGGTTATGGCAAAGCCACATTGCTGCCTTCACTGGCTTATGAAAGCAGCTTAGCTGCCAACATTCTTACAGTGTACAGGTGTATGTGCAAAAAGAAAGTCTGCTGCAACAGAACATGACTTGACTTTTCCAAACAATGATCATCCTAGTGGCTTATGTAAATGTAAAAAAAAAATAAATGTAAATGTTGTTTATAGTGGTCATGCACTTAGCTTCGAGATAGCTAGTTTAGGCATGCCACTGAAACATAGGAAACAAATAACTTTAAATAACTAAAAAAAAAAAATAAATGTAAAAAAAAAAAAATAAATGTAAATGTTGTTTATAGTGGTCATGCACTTAGCTTCGAGATAGCTAGTTTAGGCATGCCACTGAAACATAGGAAACAAATAACTTAAATAACTTTAAACTTTAATAACTTCATAATAACTTATGAAGAGTTTGTTAGAATTGAACAAAGTCTTCAATGGAACATACCGGTAATTTCTTTCCATTGAGATACACTCCGATTCCTCGGACTGAGCCAGCCACATCATACGCCCTCCTTGTCAACAGTGAAACAGTATCGCTGTCAAGAGTATCCATCTTAAACTTTGCCAAGTCAGGTTTGAATGTAATACAAGTGAAATCCTTTCCACTGAAATCTTTCAAAATTGGCTCTGCAGCTTTCCCCATGTTATTTGTCCAAGTCTATAAACAAAAAATAATAAAATAAGCATAACTATAAGGAAAGAACATTAAATAATGGAGATGAGAATGATGCTGAATTACCTATGGTTTATACAAACTTCCAAATTTGTTTATGACTATTCAAGGACTTGATTTACCCAGTTGGTGTACTGTACCTGTTTAAACCTCTTTCCTGAATCAGAGGAGCATGTTTCCACGACAAACTTTGTGCTAAAAATGTTGCACAGTTTTGCACCATAACCATTACGTCCTCCTGTGACTTTCTTTTCTACATCATTGTAGTTACTGGATGTCAAAAGGTGACCAAAAATCAAAGTCGGCACGAACACCTTTTGTTCCTTGTGCATTTCAACAGGGATACCACGCCCATCGTTCCACACACTGATAGAGTTGTTTTCCCTAAAATTTAAATAAACATAGTTGTAAAACAATGATGTAGAGTGTATATTATAATCTACACACATGTAGACTAGTTATACTTTGCTTTCCTTTTCATTCACCAGCTCAAGCTATTTAACTGACAGATTTTTCAAAGTTGAGGCAACAAATCCTTACAATACATGTATTAGGAACAGTGAATTAAATATTAATTTACCATTACCGAAAAACTGATTTTATGAAAAGGAGTTTTCTTTACGCTGGTCCTAAATTGTGGAATTCCTTGCCTAATTCAATTAAGTCGGCTAAAACTCTTGCAGCCTTTAAAAGAGGAGTGGAAGATAATAATATTCTTGACTTTGATATGTTATTATCTTGTTATTGATAGTCTGTCCCACTTTTTAATCTCTGTTTAAATTTTTAATCTTACTCGGCTTTCATGAAAACCAATATTTAAGAATTGATGGAATTCCGAGTTTAAATAAAGTGTCACTCACTCACTCAAGATGTACATTGAAAAATTTTAATGTTTGTTTCCAGCCTCCACTGTGCTATCTCCAGCTGCAATGTGTATATTTGAGCCTTACATAAAGTAATGTTTACTAGGTTAAGTTAAATGCAATTTAACCAAGTTAATCAACAATGAGTGTGCAGAGAGCTGTCTCAGTGGTTCCTAGCTCTTGCCAGGCTCAGCATTTTACGCTCCTGGACGTTGAAGCGTATCATGGCTGTATTTCAGTGATATTTAGCAAATTCTTCCCTTGTTTATGCTATTACAAGGAATTATACAACATAATAGTACTAAAAATTATGTATAATAAACCTTCACTTACGCATCAATTGTTATTTTAATACAGCCCATGGAAGGATCCCTTTGCTTGTTATCGGCAGCATTAACTTGCAACAGAGAAAACAGTTCATATCAAATATTTTTCACAACTCACTACATGCACATGTTTCTCCCAAATTTTATGCTCAACCACTTACATGTACTCCAGATTGAGACATACTAACACTGTGAAGATATAAATTATCTTCACTATTTATCTAGACTATTTATGAATGTTCTGGTTAGCACAATTCCCTTACTCTACAACTATCAAGCAGGCTGTTAAATGGAAGGTACATGTATATTGCTACAATATTTTATTTTAATAGCGACTTGATGCTACAGACACTGCTACTACGGTACCACCTATTGAACGGAAGGGGAGGACAGGTCTAAGCCTCCCGCTTCCAGTACAGTAACCTGAGATCATGCCCTTCCCCGGTACTTATCACTCTAGGAAAGGAGGGCATGATAAATTTACTTGTTGGATCCCATGTAAAAAAAGCCAGATTCTGGGTTTTTCTCTGATTGATCAAGAAACAATATTGTATGAATCAATGTGGTCTGATTGGCTATGGTATTTCAATGAGGCAACCGGTCAGAAGCTACTGATTATGGCTTAGACAAAGTGTGCTTACAGCGAAGACGTTTATGTTAGTTGAAGCCCCAACAAATTTCAAAGTATAATTCTGTGAAAGCAGAGCTGATCCATCGGGTTTCACAAGATTTATCAAACAATTCCAGAGGTGTTGGTAGATAAATTTGGGAACACCATTTTTACCCTGCTACCAAAGACATTTATAATTCTACAATTTACATGGTGAAGTTTTACTGTCAAACTCAGAAAACCGTGAACACCTGAAATATTTCAGGAATGTTGATTGTCTAGTGCCCAATCAAAATAAAGTTCAGGACACGCAAGCAAACCTCAAAACCACAAACTAATAACCGTTGCTGTTTGCGGTTTAGTTTTCTCGCGCCTGATTGGCTTTTTCCTTGCAACACAATAACATTCCATTAATACTTCTGGTGTTCACGGTTTTCTGAGTTTCACAGTAATACTGGTGGTACATGAACATTGTACAATTATTCCACAGACATTTTTGCGCCTCTTGGAAATCCGAGCCTGAAATTTGAAATCAGAGTCCTGCCAAACCTCCCTCCCCCACCCCTGGGTTGAAGTCTACCCCCCGGACCCGCTCCTGTAATTATCATGCTCGGGATAAAAGAGCAATTTACCAAAGAATTTAGAGTGCCTGCTTACCTAATATTTCATCAAAGATCTTGTACAGACCAGGCACAAATGTTATTTCCTTACTGACAATAGCTCCCATCTCGGCATCATAGACCCACATGCTCTGTTTGATTGGCTCAACAGAACCAATGTAAGTGTCTGGACGGAGCAAAATGTGCTCAAGCTGTGTCTTCTTTTGGTAGATTCTCTCCACCGACATCCGTTTCTTCTTCTTGGTGGCAAATGCATCTTTACTGGCGGGGTCATTATTCATTATCTCCTGTGAAGACGACAATAAATTAATAAAACCATTGCATTTGGTTTTAAACGAAAATGTCGGGGATTAACAGCGATCATCTCAAGGCAAAATTAATGAATAATAACTATTTTGCATCTAACTTGTCAACACATTTTTTTTTTTTGTTTTTTGGCATTCCCTCGATCGACCTTACATATCATGTGCGGTGCGTCCATATCATCGACTTCAAACTTTCATTTCTGCACAAATCAATAAGATAACGACCGCTTGAAACACACTTACACCGTCCCCGATCACTTAAGCGCCATTTCTAAACTTGCATATGTGAGTCACCACCTCAAAAATTAAACATTAATTACAGAATATCGAACAATTTCTACCTTCAAAGGACTCGTTTCGGCAGCCATTGCCAATGCGCTTAGTGTCGACACAAATGGCGGGAAATTGAGATCGCCCTTCTTCTCGCTCCTAAATACGTTCTACTTTGATGCCACTATACAAGACTTTTCTCTATATATCCATCTACCGAAAGCCTTAAAAATTGCGGGCAGAATAGACAGATATTTCGCAGAAAACAGATCTCGATGTCGTCCAGCTCTTCCGTTTGCGAAGCACCACGACTTGTTCGAGGAAACCGCCAGAACCGAAGAACTTTGAAGTAACCAATCAAATTCGAGAAAACTTGACATGTGACTTTTGTTCGTTCCCAAGTCCCACCAACACGGTATTCAACATGGCCGTCAAAATAAGATAAAAAAATCTCTAAAGTCATACAGTCCTGGGCAATTTTTAATCGAGCCTGGCTTTATTTTACGTAAAAGCGGGAATCCATTGTAATTTTTTAAAAGAAACATACTGTAGATTCATTTCATAGATTTCTTAACTAAATGATGGACAAGAACATATGATCGATGCGATCGAGCATGAATTGAACTGAAGCGAAGAATGGGGAGATCGAAATCGAACTTTCATTTAAATTTTAATATTTTATACTATAAGAAAATACCAATGATAATGAACACTGAACATTACCTTACCTTACAGCCGATTCTAGTCTATTTCTAATAATTTTGTTTTAAAATTAATTTGACCTTGAAAAAAATCTTTGTTTTAATATAATAAATTTCGGGCATTCAAAAAGACTCGATCAAGGAATTTTTAATTCAACTAGTTTTATAAAACGTCCAGTACAAGTCTCGCACTAGCACAATTCTCATCATGCTTTAATATTGTTGACAAAAAAAATCGGAGTTTACCTTTTCTTAGAGAGATCTTGAATGTCAGATCCTGTAAACTTCAAGCTTTTTATGTGTTGTAGAACTGGTCATTTATAACCACGTCTGTACACCTGATCATAGCTGCTTCGCATTCTCTAGGCCATTGGATAACTCTTCGCTTTCGTAAAAATATCAAACAAATCCATTTTCAAATTTATCGCCATACCGATTGGCATGTGCTATCATATCAAGTATGCAGAGAGGAGCCTGGGGCAAATTTGCCGGCGAGCTGACCTATACCAAGGGTGGGGGGAGAGAGAGAGGCGGGGAAACGGGAGGGGCGGGGAGGGTACAACAGAAAAAGGTATCTTTATAAGGTTATACGTTTTTAGGGTAATTTAAGTCAGTATCCCTTTCTGTGAAAAATTATTGAGTACCCTTCCTATATCCGCCGAGAATGAACCTCCGCCAAAAGATTGGACACCTTCTTTAGGCAGAATACTCCGTTCGCAGACGTAACTACTTCATACACTAGCTACATTTCTCTTATTTTCTACAATTTCTGGTCCAAATACAAACATTTTACGGGAGGTTTTACGTACTGCAGTGTAAACTACTTTGCCGCATCCAGCCGAGCCAAAATTTCACTTGTGCTTGGACACACGAAGTGCTTATAGCGCGGCGAGTCACGATTGATTTTAATTACTTCTGATTGGTTGAGAAAGTGGCGCAAGATTTGTTTGGGAGAAACAACTAGCCATGGATAATGTCACAGGAAAACATTTGGATATCCCACATCTTCAAGTTAAACGATTATATCTCGACTGTTTTGTGTGCGATTAAGCTCAACTTTAACAGAGACATAAAGGAATCATGAAAGTTTTCGCATGTCGTCTTTTATTTAGTGGATTGATCTTTTCAGCGATGCTAGAGCCCAGCGCCAAATTGCAAAACCTCCAGTGTGTCACGCATGACAATTTTTTTTTTTAATCTAACTTGGCCAGCAAGTTATAATCTTAAATATGTAAAATTTGTACGTGATTAATGCATTCTCTTTTATTTCTAAAAGCGTTCTTTTAGAATTCCACTTATGTCATGACACCCAACAGTATTTGCAGTTTACCTCGCTCAATTGCCAGCTCATTATTCTATATCTGCGCTGAATTCTGAAAAGAATCGGAAAAGTCCAATTTTTTATTTCCGAAGGTGTCCCGACTAAAACACGACTGCTAGCCAGACTGTTCAGTCTGGATTTTTTTTTTGCCTTTTTAACACAAAAGAACGCGAAAGTAAGAAGCTCGCCCTCTGGCGCCTCCCGTTAAATTGCGCTGGCGTCCACTTCTCTCTCGGTTCTTTTTCCCCGTCAGCAATCGAAGAACAATAGATGTAGAGTCTGCGAACAGTTAACTGGTTGGGGGGGGGGGGGGGGGGGGGGTGGCTTTGATCTCTCCAGTACATATTGAGTTGCTAGCTAAAAGGGCTATAAGAAGACAAATCAGGTTTCTAGATCTTACAAAAACTCGGCCTAGTATGTTTTCATTACAAGTTTTTTTAGGCGACACTTCCACATTCTCGTCCCCAGAGGCCGCGCTCCTTCTGGTCTGCGCCAGGAATCGAGACCTCGCTCCCAATTTCTAAGCATGCGCAGAGTACTCGTTCTGTGTTTTTCAGCCAATCAGATTTGTCATATGTGACAATGAGTCCGTGAAGCGCGGTCTTCCGGTTTTGGAGGCGGCCTGAGGTCTCGATTCCTGGCGCAGACCAGAAGGATCGCGCCCTCTGGGGACAAGATTGACACTTCCATAGCCGAAATAAAACTGGTGCTAAAATTGAATAAAACCAAGAACTGGAACGAGAGGACTGAAATATTATCTACTATTAGTGCCGAATGATAAACCGTGAACATTTTCCCAAAGTTTCACAGCCATTCCGTCAAAACTTAAAAAGTTATAACCCATTGTTTGTCATCGAGAAGTGCGCCCGCAATTACTACCGAGTCACCTCATTCAGATGCAGATAAACGACCCCTGAAATGATGCGTTCCTATATCCTATATCTCTTCATGCCATAAGGCACATAAGGCTTTGACATTCTCCTTCCATCCCCGACGGTTTGCTGCGAGGGTTCTAACATTCGCCCATGACTGCCACCCAGCTGTTTTCCTTTCATTTTCAACCATTCTCCTCCATGTTGTTTTGGGTCGGCCCGGCCTTCTTTTCCCTTCTGGCCTCCATTCCAGAGCTGTCACGCAATGTTCCTCTTTGTCTTTCCTCATTATATGTCCAATCCAATTCCATCTTCTACGTCTGATTTCATCGCTCGTTCAAAATGATGCGTTAAAACGTCATTACATTTCGTGTGGGGAAGAGATGTTACATTTTCCTTCAGAAGTATTCACAGTATATCACAGTACTGACTAGGCAAGAAGGCTGTTTGACTTTCAATAAACGTGTATACTGGGATTGTATTGGTGTCGGGGTTTTGATAATCACGTGCCTGTAAACTTTGAATTTATTTTAAAACAGGAAAACGAGGAAGAGTGGACTGATGGTTGCCCTATATACCCGGTATATAAAGCTTCATGGTCATTGTTCGCAAAGATACACTCAGTGTGAGGCGTGAATTGGTTGCAGAGCTCTGTAGATATATATTTATATAAATTTATATATATTGTATTATATATACAACAACAACAACAACAAGCTTTATTTGCATGACTGTAAATTTGTTACAATATTGCAAAAGCCTGGAAGTAATTATTTATATAAAGACCGGTAGCCCCTTTAATATTTGTGCACTGAATTATTGCTGCTTGATGACCATACGGATTTCAAACTAATAAGTTTTGTTAGCACTGTACCCTTTCATACTGTAATTTTTCTTCTTTTCTGTATGTATTTTGTATGTAAAAGTATAGGAGGATTAATTGTACTTTCAAACACGTTTCATGCCTGGTTGTGTAATTTATGCGGTTCTACGGTATCGCATAAATCTTGAACAGTTTAACCGAAAAATGGAGCTCGAAATTACTATAACATTTCTATTAATTCTTTGGCTTAGTGTCAATTTTAAGCGCTTCGGAGGACAAGGGTTTTCTAGCGTTTAGCGAGCAAACAGCATTTGTACTCGGTACAACAAGTTGTTTGTAATTTCGGTTTTCTATTGCGCTTGTAGCCGCGTTGAAGTTAAGTTTCGTGGCAATGTTCTCCCCAATATTCTGCTTTCAACCCATCGTCAAAAATTGCCGTTGGGTCGCTACATCGGCCCATATTCCAACTAAGCATTTGGTCTCATAATAGGCCCAATTTTGGATATCTTTTGGGCAATCGCGTCCTCTCCTCATCTCCGCCATTTTTGACATGTTTCATCTGATCATGATTGAAACTTCCTCGTGAGGTTGTTTCAATCATGTTCAGAATAAACCTGTTCCAATCATGATTCGCACAACGCACCGTCTGATTTGAACACTTTTCATAGCGAAACATGTTTCGTTCGTGAGCAGACTAATAATGTTTCAGCCTAGTGTGAACACAGCTACTGTCAATCACATATAAAGCTAGAACGACCAAGAATTAGCATGGACCATGATGTGTAGGTCTGTTTAATGTACAGGACATAATTTAAAAGTACATGTATTCCCTGAATTTGCAAGAGTGTATGACTGTGTGAAATCCGCCGCCCACTGCGAATGCTCGACTCATTTTTGCCAACGTTTTTAAAGCTCAACTGAAGCCGAAAAAGGACAAAATAAGGAAAATCTGAGTGGATTGCTTGTGTCATTTAAACTTAACCAAACCAACATTGGAGGTAATCAGACGAGTTCCTGTTATTCGACAAGAAGACGTAATTCGAATAAACGACATCTTGTAGATGTGGGACGCGCCCTGCACCTCGAACGCTGAACTTAGAACTGCGTTTCTAAAAACAGAACAAAAGTGATCAAAACAATGCATTTAGCCCTTAACAACAATATAGAGCAAGTGTCAAAATAGCTAGAGGAAGTGTTTAAGTGTTGACGAAGGTTATAACAAGGGCCAGGGGTTATGAGAAATGACCTGATAGCATTATAACCTTGTGAGGCGCGCGCCTTCCTGACTATGAGAAATTAAAATGGACAGCTAAGATCATAAATTTATGGAACAAAGGAATAACTGACCCGTAGCCATTGCACGAAGCGACCTACGCAATTCTAAAAATTAATTTACTTTTGCATACTTAGTTATAAATCTGGAATAATGTTGCATTTTGATTCCAGAAAAGATTTAAAGCCAGGGGCGCTCATCTCTGTTCAAATGGCTTTTCTATGAGCATATTTTCGAAGAGATTTTCCATCGAAAGCGTATTTGCGGTTCAAAAATGGCTCAGCTTATGGAGCCAAAATTTCACTTGTGCTTGGAAACACAAACTGCTTATAGCTTCTGATTGGTTGAGAAAATGGCGCAAGATTTGTTTGGGGGAAACAACTAGCCATGGATAATATCACAGGAAAAAATTTGGTTATCCTACATCTTCAAGTTAAACGATTATATCTCGACTGTTCTGTGTGCGATTAAGCTCAAATTTAACAGAGACATAAAGGAATCATGAAAGTTTTCGCATGTCGTCTTTTATTTGGTGGATTGATCCTTTCAGCGACGCTAGAGCCCAGTGCTAAATTGGAAGACCTCCAGTGTGTCATGCATGATATTTTTTTTTAATTTAAATTTTGCCAGCAAGTTATAATCTTAAATATGTAAAATTTGTACGTGATCAATGCATTCTCTTTTATTTCTAAAAGCGCTCTTTTAGAATTCCACTTCTGTCATGACATACAACAGTATTTCCAGTTTACCTCGCTCAATTGCCAGCTCAAAATTTCTACTATCTGCGCTGAATTCTGACAAGAATCGGAAAAGTCCAAATTTTTTTATTTCCGAAGGTTTCCCGACTAAAACACGACTGCTAGCCAGACTGTTCAGTCTGGAGTTTCTCAGTTGCGTTTTTTAACACAACAAAAGAACGCGCAAGTAAGAAGCTCACCCTGTGGCGCCTCCCGTTAAATTGCGCTGGCGTCCACTTCTCTCTCGGTTCTTTTCCCTGTCAACAATCGAAGAACAGTAGATATAGAGTCTGCGAACAGTCAACTGGTTGGGGAGGGGGCGGGGGGGCATTGATCTCTCCAAGACATACTGAGATGCTAGCTAAAAGGGTTTTAAGGAGACAAATCAGGTTTCTAGCTCTTACAAGAACTCAGCGTAGTATGTTTTCATTACAAGTTTCTTTTAGGCGACACTTCCACATTCTCGTCCCCAGAGGCCGCGCTCCTTCTGGCCTCGCTCCCAATTTCTAAGCATGCGCAGAGTACTCGCTCTGTGTTTTTCAGCCAATCAGATTTGTCATATTTGGCAATGAGTACGTGAATCGCGGACTTCCGGTTTTGGAGGCGGCCAGAGATGTCGCGATTCCTGGCGCAGACCAGAAGGATCGCGGCCTCTGGGGACGAGATAGACACTTCCATAGCCGAAATAAGACTGGTGTTAAAATTGAATAAAACCAAGAACTGGAACGAGAGGACTGAAGCACGATAGAAATCTATATTATTACTCCGAACGATAAGCCGTGTACATTTTCCCAAAGTTTCACAGCCATTGCGTCAAAGCGTAAAAAGTTTAACCCATAGTTTGTCATCGACAAGTGTGCCTGCAATCACTACGAAGTCACCTCATTCAGATGCAGATAAACGACCCATGAAATTATGCGTTAAAACGTCGTCACATTTCGTGTGGGGAAGAGTTGTTACAGTTTGCATCAGAAGTATTCACAGTATATCACAGTACTGACTAGGCAAGAAGGCTGTTTGACTTTCAATAAACGTGTATACTGGGATTGTATTGGTGTCAAGTTTTTGATAATCGCGTGCCAGCATCAACCAGGCCTGTAAACTTTGAATTTATTTTATAACAGGAAAACGAGGAAGAGTGGACTGATGGTTGCCCTATATAAAGCTTCATGGTCATTGTTGGTAAAGATACACGCGGTGTGAGGCGTGAATTGGTTGCAGAGCTCTGTAGATATATATTTAAAGACCGGTAGCCCCTTTAATATTTGTGAAATTGCACTGATTTCAATGCTGCTTGATGACCATACGGATTTCAAACTAATAAGTTTTGTTAGCATTGTACCCTTTCATACCGTAATTTTTCTTCTTTCTGTATGTATTTTGTATGTAAAAGTATAGGAAGATTAATTGTACGATACAAATTTTCACATCAGATCGATGTCAGTTTCAAACACGTTTCATGCCTGGTTGTGTAATTTATGCGGTTCTACGATATCGCATAAATCTTGTACAGTTTAACCGAAAAATGGAGCTCGAAATTATTATAACATTTCCATTAAGTTCTTTTGTTTAGTGTCAATTTTAAGCGCTTCGAAGGACGAGGCTTTCTTGCGTTTAGCGAGCAGACAGCATTTGCGCTCGGTATAACAAGTTGTTTGTAATTTCGGTTTTGTATTGCGCTTGTAGCCGCGTTGATGTTAAGTTACGTGCCGATGTTCTCTCCAATATTCTGCTTTCAACCCATCGTCAAAAATTGGCGTTGTGTCGCCACATCGGCCCATATTTCAACTAAGTATTTGGTCTCATAATAGGCCCAATTTTGGATATCTTTTGGGTACTCGCGTCCTCTCCTCATCTCCGCCATTTTTGACATGTTTCATCTGATCATGATTGAAACTACCTCGTGAGGTTGTTTCAATCATGTTCAGAATAAACCTGTTCCAATCATGATTCGCACAACGCACCGTCTGATTTGAACACTTTTCATAGCGAAACAAGTTTCGTTCGTGAGCAGACTAATCATGTTTCAGCCTAGTGTGAACACAGCTATTGTCAATCACATATAAAGCTAGAACGACTAAGAATTAGCATGGACCATGATGTGTAGGTCTGTTTAATGTACACGACATAATTTAAAAGTACATGTATTCCCTGAATTTGCAAGAGTGTATGAATGTGTGAAATCCACCCACTGCGAATGCTTGACTCATTTTTGCCAACGTTTAAGCTCAACTAAAGCCGAAAACGGACAAAATAAGGAAAATCTGAGTGGACTGCTAGTATCATTTAAACTTAACCAAACCAACATTGGAGGTAATCAGACGAGTTCCTGTTATTCGACAAGAAGACGTAATTCGAATAAACCACATCTTGAAAATGTGGGACGCGCCCTGCACCTCGAACGCTGAACTTAGAACTGCGTTTCTAAAAACAGAACAAAAGTGATCAAAACAAGGCATTTAGCCCTTAACAACAATATAGAGCAAGTGTCAAAATAGCTAGAGGAAGTGTTTAAGTGTTGACGTAGGTTATAACAAGGGCCAGGGGTTATGAGAAATGACCTGATAACATTATAGCCTTGTGAGGCGCGCCCCTTCCTGACTATGAGAATTTAAAATAGACAGCTAAGATCATAAATTTATGGAACAAAGGAATAACTGACCCGCACCCATTGCACGAAGCGACCTACGCGATTCTAAAAATTAATTGACTTTTGCATACTTAGTTATGAATCTGGAATAATGTTGCATTTTGATTCCTGAGAAAAGATTTAAAGCCGTGGGCGCTCATCTCTGTTCAAAAAGGCTTTTCTTTGAGCATATTTTCGAAGAGATTTGCTACCGAAAGGGTATTTGCGGTTTAAAATGGCTCAGCTTATGGAAAGGTATATTTTAAGTCTGAAATATATTAATTAGGTGTACATAATTATATCGGAGCACTATTGGTAAGAAATTTTGGTAAAGCCATCAAGTTTGGTTGTCACGTGAGCGTACGCCCACCCGGCTCGCCCGTAAAGACTTTGGAGCCGGGAGGGGGAGGTGAGTTCAAATTTCTTGCACGATGTTAACTGCCTGAGTTGAAAGAAGCGCGAGAAAAAGTGGGCGAGACAAGAGTTTTCTCCAAAATATTCTTTTTATCATCTTCTCTACCCGGTATTCCGTAAATTTATGACAAACAACAAAGGATTACGGGAACATCCGAACTAATTAATTTTTGCTTATCATTATCAAGAATTCAAAGTGATTGGTTCTTTTAAATAATATTACATACAAAATCTAATAAGACATCTTCGAGAAAAATATTCATAACTGAACGATGCACCAAAAAGAAAGGTTGACGGCCCGAAAGGTAGCCATTCTAAATCTTTCAATCTTTATTTGCTGATGTCTTTAATGTTCTAAAATTTCGGCTATTAACAAGGCTGAAAATGTTATTGAACTGGCCCTAAAAAAATGTTTTATTTTGAAATCATGAATAAATCAATACATTTCTTATAGAATCAAAACGTTCCGTTTTTAACCCGGAAAATGGCATTTTCCGATGTTATTTCCTTTTAAAGTAGTTTTAACTACTTAAAAACCCTTTCAGCCTTATAAATATAGGTATTTAAACCTATAGCGAATATCAGAGACGCCATTTGGGCGTTTCATATCTAATGTCTCTAATGTTATCGTCGGCACTGATATTGGAATAATAATATTCGCTCAGCGTTGTTTTAAAGTTTAATATATTATTTCCGCTGGTTTCCTGTATGGAGAGATGTTACACGTGTAAACGTTTATTTAGATAACCCGAGTTCCGTGAAACGCCTGTATTAATCTTCGCCGCAAATACACAGCGCGGAACATTTGGCGATATATTAAGAAGCTATTTTTACTTTTGTTGATGTTTACATACAAATGAGTGGCTATTTTCAGTTTTTTTTACTACGTCCTGTTTGAAGGTCCTACTTGCGCTAGCAAGTCTATGTATAGTTGTAAATCAGCACTTAAAAACAATTTTCCCACTTGAAAAATGTCAATTTTATATCGTATCAGTTATACTAATTAGGACCTCATAAAACGTATAAAGCCAACGATTTCATTCAGTTCTCCACAAAGAGCTAGTAACGAAGGCTATCACAGAAGAACGAGAAAAACGAAACGAGAAAGCCACATTGCCGCGGTGAGTCATGTTTGAAGCTAGTTTGTAATTAATATTTACAGCTGAGTGAAATAATTTCTCATTTTTCTGTTCGTAAGTAAGGAAAGTTTCTACTGAAGGCCGTTCCATTTCGTTTTACAAACAAACACAAAGGTTGCATGAAAAATTCTATTTTACTCATAAAAAGGCGAGCTGCAAAGAAACTAAATTATCCAAATCGTTTACCTTCAAAGTCAATGAAAATAATTTCATACTAGGATTTCTTCATCTTGGACTGCTGGCAGGAAGCCAGGGGATTTTTTTGCTTAATGATTTATTAGGAGAGATACACGTCTGGGGAAAGGCGACACATTGTCGCTGTTACATGTAATATGTTCTTATGCTCTTTTTCATGTACTTTATATCTGCGGTAAAATAAAATGGTTATTGCAGCAGGGTATTCCAAAATCCTCACTATCGTCACAGATGCGAAATTTAATTCGATGCACCGTTTTCTTGCGCACAGTGCCATTACCCTGTCTCTCGGGTTAATTTGCTTTGAGAATTTGTTTCAGTGTGGTGTAAGAGGAGATAGGCGGATTAAATTCCAATCTCGCCATAGTCACCAGCACGGCCAACAACCACTCATATACATAACACATGCTCTGGCATGAGCCAAACTTCGAACTCTCTTGTAAAATGTTTAGAAATGTTTTAACTTTCTCTTGTTACTGTTTGTTACAGCCTACAATCATCATATGCGCATGCGACATTTGAACAATGCAAATACAAATAAACAGCAAATTTGTGATCAGGCGTTCTTTTTTATGCGACAGAAGGAAAGAGAATGAAAAAAGAACACCTGATCGCATGTTAAAAAACAATCAAAATTTGCGACCTCAGTAGAGCTTGTTACATGGGCAGGTTGCAGACGTTAGAAATTGGCTCTTATAAACATTCAAAGACATGCAAAATAAAATTTTCGGAATTTTTAAACAGATTTTTCGCAAATATGGCAAAAAGGAAAAGATGATATCTAAAAAAATAGCTTTAATACGTGTATGACCGATTTTGTTAAAACTTTGGCTGCCGACGTGACTCACTGCATAAAAATTAATTGTAAAAGTTTCATCAGGGGCTGTACTGCAGGTTTTCGAGAAAAAAAAACAAAATTATAAAGAACTTACTGCTCACTCCCCTCGTAAGCACTTTGGCTGTTTATCTTCTCTTTATAATTTTACACTATATCAATCTGTAGAAGGCTGGGTTCGCAAGCCGAAAAAAAGTACACAAAATTTTAAATCATTCTATGTCGTATCGGTCGACGTGTCTGCTCTTACATTCCTCGTTAAAGATAAGGTTATGAATAACAGTTGCTATTACTAGTTGATTCGCTAGGTTTGCACCGCGCCTTCGACGAATTCCCAGAAGGTGATACCATCGCGCCCGCATGGTCTGAAGACTGCGCGCGTTTCTTTAATAACGCATCAGTTTGCCTTACAGCTTAACTTATCTCTATTTTTTATC
This sequence comes from Meandrina meandrites, assembly GCA_963693305.1. Classification (NCBI taxonomy): domain Eukaryota; kingdom Metazoa; phylum Cnidaria; class Anthozoa; order Scleractinia; family Meandrinidae; genus Meandrina; species Meandrina meandrites. The sequence continues at coordinate 16,873,767 of OY855915.1, forward strand.
TTAGGACGGTCAAGAACAAATGGCAGCGAAAGAAATCCTTCGACTCTTCTCGGCATTGAGCCTGATTGCCTTGGTGCTTGGCCACGGCAGGTTGATAGACCCCGCCAGCAGAAACTCCGCATGGAGATTTTTTCCCAACCGACCGATTCAGTACACAGACAATGAGCTGAACTGTGGTGGCTATAACGTTCAGTGGAGTCAGAACCAAGGGAAATGTGGCGTATGTGGAGACGCGTATCACATTCAAAACCCGCAGTACGTCTTCCCCGGCGTGTACGCGAGGGACGGTTTTATCACCAAGACTTACACAGAGGGCCAACAGATCGAAGTTACCGTTGATATCACTGCAAATCACAAAGGATTCTTCCGCTTTAGCGTGGGCAAGCTCGAGAAGCGTCCCATCACTCAACAGCAATTAAAACACGTTCTGCTGCAGCCCGATGGTTCAAACATATGGCCGCTACACCCGTCAAGAATTGGAAAGTTGAAGATAAAGCTCTTGCTTCCCAAAGGCCTGACATGTGATCACTGCGTGATGCAATGGTGGTGGACTGTGGGCAACAGCTGGGGTTGCGATGGAAACGGCAAATGCGGATTAGGACTGGGAAATGTACAAGAGACTTTCGTCAACTGTGCAGACATTAAGATTAAACCAGCGGGAGGTTCAGGGAGCCCCAACAAGCCCTCCAAGCAAAAGCCCGGCGCGCAGAAACCCGGGGGGAAAAAACCACCGACTAAACCAAGTCAAGGAAATTGCAAAGCCGCAGGGGCGTGGAGAGGTCAGGCTAGCGTGGATGCGTGGTGTCGTGTTAATTGTGCTCAAGGTTTTTGCCCCGCTAGCCACTGTAGATGTACCTAGAAAGCTGCATATTGATTTTTTTTAGCATTAGTGGTTTATATACTGTATAACCTTTTGCTTTTAAATGTGACTGTGTGAAAGTTAGCTTTTTTTCTTCTTATAATTAAGAATAAACTAAGAAGCTTAAATCTGCAGTTCAATAGAATTTAAAATGAGCAATGCTAGTGAATCTGTAAACCTGTTAAAAATAAGGATGGATAGTTAAATGTACTAGAATAGCACAACATTATCACAAGCATAGCAGAAGATTAAATAAAATGGTGACTGGCAGACTTAACAAGCGTTTTTTCTTTATTTTCTTGAAAGAAGAAACAAATGATCGAAAACTAAATAAATGAATAAATAAGGAAGAAAAGTAAGACGAAAGGAAGGGAGGGAGGGTGGCAGAGAGGGAGGAAGGATCAAAGTTTCACAAAAATGTTCCCTTTATGAAAAGATTAAAGGTTCAAATAACCTGAACTACCGCGTTTATCTTTCGCTGGGTGTGTTTTCATCTAATTAAATGTAGTGCAGGGTCAAAAAATAAAGTTTTTCGCATTGGCGAAAACATGATACGTTTATGAAAAATTCTATAAGCTGAAGCCAAGAACGTGTTGACTAATGAGAATAAGGCATCACGTCTGTTAGGCACTTTCGGCGCATTTGAAACAGCTTAACAAAACTATAAAATCGCGGTTGTTTGAAAAATAACTTATTCAAAGAACTGTCAAACCGCGGAAGTTCGAACTTCCACGTTTTGAGGTGATAGAGGTGGCAAAAAATCTCTGCGAGAGCGCAACTTCGCCCATACCCAGAACAACCCTGGTTGCTCAATACCACTCAGAAAAGACGGTTGGTTACACTTCCAACAAATCCAAAGAAATGTGGGGACAATATATGCCACCCTAGTCGGTGTCTTGGGCAAGGTATTTTTTCTCATAGTGCCCCTCTCTCTCTCTCTCTCTCTCTCCTGATGAATAAATGGGCACTGTCAGCTGGTGTAGGGGGGGGGGGGGGGGGGAGGTGTAGGGGTAAACCTGAAATGGACTAGCATCCCATCCAAGGGGGGGGGGGGGGGTGGTAGAACATGCGTCATGCTACAGTAACTGTGGATAACCTTCAGCTTGAAGGTCCATTAGGCTCAAACAGACTTGAGAGAAAAGCAAATCAGGCATAGTTGTCTTCTCTAATAGAGGCCCTGGTTGTTCGATAACTCACTATTTTGTCAACACTTATCCACAAGATAGTGATTCATTGGTGGATAGTGCTATCCACCTTTCTGCCTGATATAACAAGGCACAAAACTGCAAACACCTTCTAATACCATAATTTTATTTTACATAATTAAGTGGCAGACATTGTAAATTTTTAAATGCTGCTTTATCCTTGTGGTTATAAAAAATAACCTATGGGAAAAATATTTAATGGATCTATCTGCATGGTAAAACCACAATATTATGTAATTGGCACATAAAATGTTAATTCAATAATGCGCATGTCAATGCAATCAAGCCTGGTTCACACAAACAACAGAATATAAAGAGATTTTGTTCATTCAATATATTTAATAGATCATACTGCTGACATAACACTGGCTGTGGCATACAATATTTTATTGTTTGCGCAATCTTGTCATTGTTATGTCGCTAGTGTGAGTCAGACTTACAGTGTACATCTTACTTATTTCGAGGCTACTTAGGTCTTTAAATGCTTGATTGCTTCGTTATTTGGAGTACTAATTAAATAATTAAAGCAAGTCTTATTTTGTATGCCACAGTGAAGATCTAATAAGTGTATGTTTTCATGTTTGGGCAAATTAGAGAATTAATTGGCTACTAAAGTACTAGATAGATTTAAAACAAAGACATGACATAAAACAAGGACAAAGCAGCAGCTAGTGAAGTTACATGTTCCCATCCTAAATGGCATCATGCACATTTCATGCCATCAGTGCTCACACCAGTCTGTGTTCCATGCCGAGAACCTAATGTTGTCATTGCTTTATCTATTCTATACAATCAACTCAACACCATCGGGACCGGCTCCAACTGTCCATCTTAAGAGAGCTGTCCGTCTTAAAGGGAGCTTAGTTACAGTAAAATGACTGCAAAATGGCAGGGACAGGACAAACACCAGGTGTCTGTCTTAAAGAGATGTCCCTCTTAAGGTGTCCATTAGGAGAGAGTTGACTGTATCCACATTGCTAACTTTAAAGGGGCTTTGTCAACGATTTTAACAGATTTTTGAAGAGCGGAAACTTATATTGCATCGAAGGAGACCACAAAATAATGGGCCGTTTGTATTGACAGTTGCTATATTAGAGCACCTGGACTGATAACAAGTGTCTTTGGCTGCAGACAGCCAGGTTGGAAATGGATTACAACTTGAAAAGTTGAGGCTAAACTATTCAAGTTGTTTCCACGCATCTTCAAAAAACTGATTTTTATAGCTGTAAATTGATTTCTATGCACAAATTAAGGTTATATCTTTCTTCAGATGTTCAAAGATAACCTTTTTCATGGGTTAAAAGGAGAACAACCAGAGTGTGGCCAATTTAGTTTGAATATGGAATTCTCTAATGTGAATGTATTCAATACATCTAAACACAATGAATTGTTTTTTAGAAAAAATACCAAAATATATACTTACCAGATTAACTATAAGTACTCTACATGTATGGCAAAAGTTGCTATGGCTAAGTGCTTGAAAAAGGTTATCCAATAAATATTGAACAAGACTTGTTCTGTCATAACATAATAGTAATATAATGCTTTTTAGAGGTATGACGTTACCGTTATTTTCAGCACACATACAAGCCTTAAGGTCATTCCCCAGTATTGCACTGCACATCCCTAATGCACATAATTTTGTGCGAATAGCGTGTGCGCATTAAAAGATAGCAGCTTTCTCTTTATGGCGAGACCTCACCAGAGAGGTAAATTGTCTTTTCTCCAAAATGGGTACGGTGACTTATCATTTTTCTCTCTGTAAAATGTATGAGGGCCAATGCTGATTGCAGAGTAAGAAACAAATTATCATACGAAATGTGAATTTAGCAAGCAAACTTGACTATAATCATGGTGAAATTATAAGGATTCATTGCATATAAGCAAGGTGCTGTTGCTCCTAAATGAGCACCGGGACCCCTCATTTTATTTCAAAATTTAACTTCCCAAAATATAAACAATCAATAGCCAGAGTTTGACAAAAATCTCAGTGCAGATTCTATTTCAGTGGAATGACCTTTAAGTGAGCATGCATGCAAATAAAAATTGCATTCGATCCATGAGTGGGTTAATACATGAAATAATTACAACTGCCATGAAAAGCAATATGTGCATGTTATATGATAGTTCTTGATCCCAAGCCTCTTTGAGATGAAGATCAGTGGAAGATCTCTGACTCTAACTTTCTAAAGCTCAATCATTTGTACAGATTATAAACTAAAATCTTTTCCAAATATCTTCTGAACATTAATTTCCAAGATCAAAACTTCTAAGATTTCCAAGGAAGATAAAAACTTATTAAGATGTTTTGACTGTATCCTAAGCACATTTTTTCCAAATTCCATTTACCACTAAAACACACCAATGGAGGAAGCAACAAATACTGGGAAATGTGGTTGAATACAATAGGGTGTGATCATAAAAAACAGCTGTTTGTGACATGAATAGGAGAGTTCGTGACTTACTAATACCTATTCCATGCATTTGCAGTTAAGACATAAATCTCAATGGGTTATTCCAGAAAAAATCCACACACCCCCGACGGATGGGGTAGTTTTTTAACCCCCCCTCTCACCTGGATTTCCTGAAGCACAAGACCCCCCCTCCTATCTGGATTTCCAGGACAAAAGACCCCCCTCCCGCCTGGATTTCCATAAAAAAATTATTAGGCTTAAATTTAATTTAAAACATTGGCTGGAAGCTGTCAATCCGACTGAAAATTCCATGACCTTCCTCCGCCAACGATAAATAAAGCAAATGAGTCTTTCAGGATCAAATGACGAATTCACGAACTTCCCGCCACGCGCGTGCGAACCAGTTTTGACAATCAACACGAGAAAACTTTCAGCAAGTCAGGAGATGTCAAGGCAAAAAGTTGTCGAAGATCTAAAAAATGGAAAGAAAGGGAAAATCACAAGTTTTTTCTCCAAGGAGTGAACAGTTTGTGGTAAGTTTAAAATGAGTTTACACTTAAAGCTTGCATACCGTTCGATCAGCTGATCGCGTGATCGATGAATTCGTTGATTTATCCAAGATAGTTTAATTCCAGAATCGTTTTCAACTTCATGGAAACTTATATGCTTTTTAGATGGAAGCGTTTTGATAAAAGGAGGCAAAATGCTCATGGTTTTGCGTTGTTCAGCTCCTCGTTTAGCCGTAAACACGCGAGCAAAAAAGTTGCGGCCATGTTGAAAGTGGGGCCCAGTCTCTCCAGTCAGGCGAGTAGAAATGTGTCAGGCGTTTCACGATCTTCGTTCCACAATGTTGTGACGGGTTCCTCTTTAATTTTGTATCTTGTTTTCGCGTTTTCTGCTATACAAGGACCTGTGAAGGAACTTAGATTATCGTTTATGTCAGGTGAGAAATATATGAACAAAAATATTTCTACTTTTTTCAGGGTCTGAAAGCGCTGAAGTGTCGCCAAGCTAAACGTTTGAAGCGCTTGAATTATCGGTTGAAATGACCCCTGCAGAAGACTTTTTGAAATTCAACCCCCCCCTCCCGCCTGGATTTCCAGAGCCTTTTACCCCCCCTCCCGCGAGAATTTCCAGAATCCCATCCGTCGGGGAGGTGTGGATTTTTTCTGGAACAACCCAATGAACCCATCAGCTTATTTACAAATTTTTAGGGCCATTATTTTGTACCAAGGCTGCAACTACAAGTCTACTGTTAAGAGTTCTCTTTCCTTTCCAGTAATTACTGTTGTTGGTAGATACACATTTATTTTAAAAGGAGAACTACATTTTACGTTTCTCAATACAAGAGAAGGGTTGGTTAAGAAACTACAGCAGGATCCCGATTTCTCGCACCTCCAGGGGAAATGAATAACTGGTTCAAGAAATTTGGGGTAAAATTTCATAGAAGTACTATTCAAGGGTAAAAAAAAAATTTGGTTCAAAAAATTGGGAGTTTCGAGAAACTGAGAGTTTGAGATATTGGGTTTCTACTGTTTGTGCCATAATACAAGTTCTACTGCTATTTTTAACCCTTTAATAAGCCCCAATATCAACATACAAATTCTCCTGACTGATCTCAATACATTTCTTATTGTATAAGTTGGGAGAATTTGTTAAATGATCAAAGCAATTTCCCTTTAGTGGTCATTTTATTAATTCTTATAACCTTCTCTCTTGATGAGGTATTGATATTGTGAGGAGAAATTTGATGTTGGTCACTCTTGGGACTTAAAGGGTTAAAGAGAAGAGAATCAACTGCTGTTATCTACTTCTAAAACACAGTTCACTTATTAAACAGCAGCTACTTGTTAAGTACTCTAGGTTACACTTTCTCCAACTTTGTGGGATAAAATTCAGCTTATAATGATAAATTAATGTAAAAATCACTGGAAATTGAATCTTCAGTCGCTAACGGACCTTATGCAAGATACAACTTCAGGGGGCCAGATAATGCTTCCTTACAATAGTGTTAAATTCATTGCATAAATGTCCCTGTTTCCCATACAAGCTGCAGTTTTTGATTTGACTATGATCTGGCATTGGTACTGTTAATCATAATCCATACCATTAGATGTCTCTGGTCGCTTTGACGGTGGAATCAGATGAGGAGATAGTTCATCTGGTAGATCATCATCATCTAACTTGATTTTTATCAAGTACATCGCCAGAGCAAATTCATCCTCATCGAGCTGTCCATCACGATCAATATCTGCCAGAGTCCATATTTTACCCAGAACAGTGTTTGGCAGTTTTGATTTCACCATTTCCCTCTTAGCAACTGCTCCATTAACCTTCCCACCTTTTGGGCCCAAGCTTTTGAAGATCCTGTCATACTCCTCCTTATGCTCTTCAACAACCCATGCATCAGATCCAGCTCCGAGAGCAGCACCCTGGCAAGCTCCGGATGCAAAGGGATTGTTGGTTGCATGGCTGACGGCAAATGCTCCTCCTCTTACAGATGCATCAATATCAGTTTCCTTCTCCAAGGGTATCATGCCCATCAGTCGTGGAATATCATTGGCCAACATGCGGTCGAGTGATTCAATCAGCTTCATCCTCAATGGGTTGAACTTAGAGAAGTCATACTTGCGCAACTGCTCTTTGAACTTCAAAACAGGAGGGAAATCCCCAGGTGAAATATTGTGTTCCCGTTGGATTTTCATGTACACATCAGAAAGCTTGTTCAGCAACTGCTCCTTTTTCTTGTCTTTGCCAAACACTGCCGGCATTTGGTTTTTAAGCTCAGCTATGACATATGCATGAACCTGTAGAAAAAAACAAAAGAAATTGTAATTTATCCCTTGCAGTGATGCGACAGTAAAATTTCTATGAGTCAAATGAGTCATTGAATCACAAGTCAATGGATGAAATTTTAAATTATAGTTATTTATTAGTTTTTATTTGAAAATAATGCTGCCCTTACTAACTAATAAAAGCTAACCACAAGCAAACCAGCCTGGAACTAACCACAAGCAAACAGAGTGGAACTGGCCATAAGCAAACCAGAGTGGAACTAACTGCAAGCAAACTGGAGTGGAACTAACCACAAGCAAACCAGAATAGAACAAACCGTATGCAAAGTGGAGTGCTTCTAAGCTAACTTGAAAACAGGCAAACCGTGGTTCAATACATAAGAGCCTACTTTGTTAAGAAATCACCTTGTCTCAATGACTCATTAATTCATTTAACTCATAAAACAGGAGACCTCCAGTGATGTTGACTTGGCGGTATATGATTTTGACGGCAGCCCGATTCTTTCCAAAACATCAGAATGTTTGGCATTGATGCATTTCACCCTAAAGATCACTGTGCAATTTCTCCAGCGCTTTTTCATTTATCAGTAGACTTCTTTTTGGATGAAGTTGGTGTTGGAACTAATCAGTTTGTTTATGATAAAATGAAAAAAAAAAAACACTTATCACTGTTGGTAATGAAAAACATTCCCCTGAGCCTTCAAATATTTAATATATCATAAAATAAAAATAAAATGTTTCACCATTGAATAAGGGATTCATTATTCCACTAATAAAATGAAGTTTTGTTCGGCCATTTTGTCACTCCTCTTTCAGTCCGTATTTTTGCCCTGTTCTACAGTGTAATAACGTGGCATATTTTGTGTGTTCTTTTGCCCTAATATGGTAAAATGGCGCAATAGTGGAAAAATAAATACACCTTTGGGAATGATATGCATGGATATTTTGCAAGTTGCATAGTATTTTTCCCAGCCCTGTAGGGCAATGAGCAAAATGTCCAACATATTATATTTTAAACCATCAAATAAAGGATTTATCATTCCACCATTATTAGTCAAAAGTTGGGTCATGGCTCCGCTTTCCATCCATATTTTTGCCCTGTTCTAGTGTAATAACGTGTCCTATATTGCATGTCTTATATGGCAAAATGGCGCAATAGTGGAATGACAAAAGCATACAATCACATATCATGAGAAACCCCTTTCAGCCCCTGTTAAAGTACTACTGGGTCACTTTTCCATCAGCCATAGACACTTTGCATAAATGGCGTCGGCTTTTGAATAGCAATACTTATACATCCTAAGCCTCACATTCACGTAAAAAATCTCATGAGGCTAAAAATCTCATGAGGCTAAGAATGTACAAAGTATTGTCATTCAAATTTGGACGCCATTTATGCAAAGTGTCTATTACAATCTAGCAAATGTTTTTCTCATGAGTGATTGGTCAAAACATGTCACATCATGCAGTCTGGGGAATATCCAAATATCTGGGAAGTATCTGATGTTAGTATATACACACTCAGTGATCTTGGCTATTCCAGCAATCTGATTGGTTCGCTATCTCGGGCTAATGCCGCATTATTCACTCGCTACCGAGTGGATAATGCATTATCCCATAAAACATAAAACAAAATGGCCGGCGTAAACTTGCGTTTCGCTAGCATTTCAGAATCAAAAATAGTTTAAATAAAAGACGACAGCGTGCCAGAAAAAACAAAGAAGGCAACGAACTTTGGCCTAAAAGTTTTTAAAGATAAGTGAAGAAGTCATGTTTTGCAAACAAGTGTTTTTCAGTTTGTTTATCGAGAGAATTACCGTGAATTCGACCTATCGCTAAATAGGGAGCAATTAATCTTCACGACTAAAATTTGTCTCATTACAAGTATTTTTGTAGACTGGTTTGCCTGACAGAACGAATTTCTCACCGAAATCGAGGAAATGGAAAAAGAAGAATTGAAGTTTTATATGTCCGCAAGAAAACAAGACAGGTCATATTACAACAAGACAACACTCACCTCAATTCGAGCCGCCATTGACAGGCACCTTCGCAACGATCCAAACAACAAGCCTTTCTCGACAACTTCGAAAACTTTGATTGATCAGTTATCAATTTCCAAGCAGACTTTCAATTAAAGTTGCTGATTTGAACTGTGTAAAAGGACCATTTTGACGAGGAGTTTATCAAAGATTGTGTATTTGCCATGTTACAAGAATCTGTAAATAGTTTTGTACTGTTTTGTACGTGTTTCACGCATGAATTGAGACGTCAAATTAGACGTCAATAAAATTGCCTTTCATTGGTTTCCTTTTGAAAATGTCTAGATTGTCTGTTTTGAGATCACTTCGTGTGTATATACTAAAACAATTATTCTTTTCAATCTCGGTGAATAGCGGCAGAATATTTACCGAGCCGCGTAGCGGCGAGGTAAATATTCTGCCACTATTCACCTCGATTTCAAAGAATAATTGTTAAATATCACCCCAATGATATTCCCCACTTTTGAAAAGGAGGAGGGAGGGAGAGGGGGTGGGGAGGGAAGGGGAAGTGCACAACAAAGTTTGTTGCCATGTCATGTGTCACTTTTGACTTCCATACTTTCGAATTCAAATGGTTTCCACAGCCGGTATCAATTTCCATGGTTTCAAAACGAACTTTTCTTTACATTAACTCAATTAACTTATCGAAATAAAAATGAAAATGACTCCACAATATTGATCGTACAAACCTTGGCCAAACGTGCTCTCTTGATGAAGTCATTCAGCTTCCTCAGTGCAGCATTCCTCGGAAGGGTTTGAATATCCGCAAAGAGATCGTTGGCTTCGTACTCGAACAGCTTTCGATTTTCATCGATTTGAAGAGGCTGATCCCAGAAAGACCCGATAAAAACACGGGCAACTTCTGGCGTGTTGATAACTTTGCCAAGAGACCACATCAGCGCTCCATAGACACGCATCAGCTGTTGTGTAGTGACCATATCAGCTTTGTTGAGCACGATTCGAATCTTGTCATCGTAGTCTCGAAGCACTTCGATACCACGCTGAAATTCGTCTGAAATATCAAGCTTATGCGCATCGAATAGAAGAATTATTCGATCGCAGCGTTCGGCGAACCATTTTAGAATTCCAGTGAAATCGTATCCACGAGCTACACTCTGCTTTTCACCCGACAAAATACCTGGGGTATCCACAATCGTTATGCTCTCAAGGACGGCGCTTGGAAGCTCGGAACAGCAAAACCTGTTCAGAAAGGCATTCCCAAATGAACTGAGAGTACGGAACGGTTTCTTGGGGTCCACAATCAATGCATTTCCCGGCACGACCTGTTCGTTTTCGCCGTGCATGACTGCTATGAAACTGTCGGTTGTCGGTTCGGGGCCGATACGAATGCCTGGAAACTCTCGTTCTAACAGATAGCGAATGAACGTCGTTTTACCAGTAGAATACTGGCCAACTAATAACACCATGGGCTTAGCCACAAAGTCAGGTTCAGACATAGCCGGCGAGTGGAAATCATTGAAAAGGTAGGCCTCTTCGAGCGGTTTCAGGTTCTTGAAGTAAAGTTTCTTCAAGCCGTCTACGACAGAGTTGAAGACCTGCGGGTTCTTGTGAGCATCGTGCTTTTTCATCCACGTAAACATAGCGGCGATATTTTAAGGCAGAAGACGGTAGACGTCTTTTGAACGTATGACCACGAGGAAATTTTTGATTTTGATTTGTTTTCGAGGTAAAACGTGTGAAAGGAAACGCCGCCCAGTCGCTCCCTTCCAATCCTGAACAGCTGAGAGCATGCGCACTGACCACTCCCCCAGTTCTTTGCTCGCACAGTGACGTCACTAGTCTATATTTAGAAACTGAGGGAGCTCGTTAGATACCGGTTGAAAGCACGTGCATGGAAAATATGTCACTTCTAAATGTATCAAGATTTAAGAAGATCTCGCATAACAAAATAAATGCTTCTCACATGGTCGGGCCTATCTGACTTTATTCAGTAATTTTTTTTCAATTATTTAGTCAACTATGGTGAAACAAGCGCGACAACAAGAGTCCTCTTGAAAAATTTTTAATCAAAATTTATACTATGATAATCAATTAAATTTATGGCTCATTTTGACATTTTGTCAAGGGTATATAACGCGGTCTCTGGGAACAAGACTGCATTTTGTCGCTTTTTAAATAGAACACAGAAATTAATTACCATCGTCCTTCACTTTTATTTTTTGCCCACCCCTTCCTCTATATCTACATGTAGTTAAACATTAACTGCCATTGTATGTATATCCTAATATCAGACGAGTCTTTCGACTGCAAAAGAGAGCGGCCAGGGTAATATTGGATGTTAAAACAGCAAGGGATGAACGAACTGTTGACCTATTTAATAAGTTGGACTGGTTGCCCTTCTATGAAGAAATCAATGTTAACAAGCTATGCCTTATCTTTAAATGTCTACATGGTCAATGCCCAGAATACATATCTAGTAAGTTGATACGTGTGAGTGACGTATCGGTAAGATCCTCGCGTTATGGTCACCTCACGCTACGATGCCCCAAGAGCAACAGAGCGACAGAAGGGGGGAAAACTTTTGCTTCTATATCAACTTCATTATGGAATTCCCTACCTCCTAACATAAGATCATGTGAAAGCATTAATATTTTTAAAGAGAAATGCATGAAGCTTATAAAGATGGGGTATGCAAATATTGAACATTTCCCAATTTCATAGTGTCTTTTTACTCTTTTTATTGCATGCACTAACAAGATTTTAGTTCATTTTATTGATATTAGCAATTTTACCAGTTTTATACTCATTATTATTCATAGTTAGATATTTTTAAAATTATTGTAATTTATATTTTAATTGTTTAAGCGAGGGCCACAGGTTTGTCAGTCAGCGACTGTAAAGTGTTTTAACCCTCATTAAATAAAGTTACTTACTTACTTACTTACTTATCCCTATTCAAATTTTAGAGCCGTTATTTTCACATTGTACTGGCCCTGAAGAAGACTAGCTATGCTAGTTGAAATATTGGCCACTAAATTTTGCCCTTCTGCCGTAGTACCAGCCTTGCAATCATGTTTTTGCCTGAATGCTTCAGGCTGCTCATCTTTCAGTGAGCAGTAATTCCTGTTAGAAGAGGTGCCCCTCCTTCACCTCACCCCCACCCCCACCCCCACCCCCGTGTGGGGAGATTGAAAACAGCAATGCTTAATTGTGTGTAGACCGTCCACGACTTCTAATTGTCTGCTTAGAAGTAAGCTCCTAAAGTGCCCCAAAGTATACCTGTGCATGACAGTATATTTTAACATTAAAAAACAACGGCGGTGTTGTTTGGTTACGTCGCCGAATGCTTCGGTGTCTATTAAAAGGCGTGCACAGGCAGTTCATCCGGTGATGTAGACTGCAGACATGGTTAGCATGGTTGCTGCGGACATCAGTTTTCAATTTTCCCTGACTTTTCTCAAAACTGGTCAATTTTCTTGACTCACAACAAAATTCCACAACTTCTCCGACCATTTCCCGGCCTTTGGGAACCCTAACGTTTGAATTTCACTTTGAGTTTTGGACTAGCACCAAATCCAGAGCGAGCTCGAGTACTAGTCAAGCCCGGACCAAACAAGAATGAGAATTGATGAGAGCTCAAGCTCTCGCTCTCAGTTGGCCCGAAACTCTCATGTGCTCTCATCGCCTTTGAACGTCCTCAAGTTTTTCATGAAAGTCATTGAGAGTTTTCTCCCGTATGTAGTCCGGCGCTCTTGACGGGCTCTCGACGACTCTCGTTCTCGTTTGGCCCGAGTTGATGATAGTCGATGAGAGTTGACGGAAACCCTTATGAGAGTCAACTTTCATCATCTCTCATCCTCGTTTGGCCTGGGATTGGTCATTTGCGAAAATCGTTTGAGATGGTTTAGTTCTCTGTATTTTGTCCTTTGAGAATTAAACGCCTTGTAAAAACACGGATAAACACCCTGAAAAAAAAAACAAAAAAAAAAAAACCAGTTTCATACCAAAACGTATAGCAATGTTCCTGTCATATGTTTTATGAATCTATTCTGCATGAGTCACAAATTTAGTTTACAATCAAAAATATTGTTGCACACAAGGTTTATTGTAAATTTCTTATTATTAAAATAGGGTTTTTACAAATACAAAATTGATAGAAATCACGCTGATACTATTAGATGCAACTATTACATCTAGCATGTGTTACTTTTTCTTTTTTCCATAACCGTGCAAGAAAGTGGTTGTCAGTTGTTCATAAATCAGCTTCATTTATATATATAATCATTTCAGTCAATGTTGATCATTCGCAGTGATTACGTGACCAAGCATAATATACAATTTATCACACACCAAGAATAGTAGAAACTATAGTTATGTATAATATTTTGAACACTACAATATAAATTAGTACGAATAAAAAATTTTCACTTTCATTCATGATAATTTCCTTCTACGTTGTCTTTTGGTTGGTATATTCTGCTCATTCCAAAATATTGATTCTAACTGAGCCTTAACTTGTTCAAATTGAGAGGAATGTAATTCTCTTCTCTTAGACTAGCATTAAAACGGCAGCAATCGCTGCCACTCTGTCGATATTTTAATACCACAAACTCTTTCATTTCTTAATTTGTTTCCGGAAAAATATATTTAAAACTCAACAGCAAACTCGGTACAATAGAGCCCCGCTCCATTCTGTGTTATCTTAGCTCAATCAGCCATATTTTAAATGACTGGCTATTCGTTAGCCGGTTTGTTATGAAGTTCTTCTTCCAGTTGTTTAACTTCATCCAATATATGCTGATGTTCTTCAAGAAGTTCCTGATACTCTTTCATCTTTCGTTCTCCTATTTCCTCCAATTCCTGGGTGAAGACAAGAGAAGTGTTCACTTGTTAAAAGATCTCTTGATCGTATAATTCTTACATTTCCATGCAATCTCTTGGAGAAAATGTTTGGCAGGAGACAGTTGTAGACAATACCTGTGATGATATGGGCTTTCGTCAATAAGCACTCATTACTGAATGTGTTATCAAAGCAGGCCGTAAACCGTTTGACTTACATTGTAAGCCCAGGATCCTTCCCCCCGCTTATGAGCACCACACCCCCTAGTCCAGTTCTGGCTCTCTCTCTGTCACGCAATGCTACGTGACAGAGAGAGGGCAAGAACTGGGCTACACATCTCTGTGTTATAGGTCAATCGGTCTGCTAACAGAAGAATAAATGGAAAAAAATTCCAGAAATGGGCAAACCTGCCCCCTGCCCCCCCCCCCCCTCCCCAACCCGGTTATAAGCCCTCCCGGCAGAGAGTTCTCTAACGTCTCACAAAGCATTGTACTTCAAATGTACATAGTCGATGAACATTAGTTTCAAACAAAGTGCAGATCAAAGAGCTTTATAATAGCGGCCTTTATATCAGTTATCAGGGCTTTTGAAGTCGATTCATTCTATCGCTAATAAGTTCCCCGAATATAGGTTTCCCGAGTTATATACTTGTTCTATTTACTGTGAACTGAATGATCCGTAACACACCTCAATTTGCTTTGCAGCCAGCTGTTCACTTTCAAGGTCTAAAAAAAGCAAAGATAATAACAGAAAGACCTTAGTAAGAAGGCAATGTTCACCTCTGTATTCACAGGCGACCCAGACGTTGTATTTGTACTGAAATAATGTCACCTTTTAAAAAGACCTTATGCTAATTTCTGACAAACCCCTATTAAGCGGCCAACCTCTATTAAGTGGCCAGTTGCTATTTCCCGATGGTGGCCGCTTAATAGGGGTTCTACTGTATTGATGTTAAGACAATGTCTGAGAATGCTTCGAAAATTGCTCTAAAGAATTTGAATAAAAATGTGTTACCTTATGTTTGCCTTCCGTTATTTTGATGTCTCTGTGTTCTAGGAGTGGGTTTAAAGCCGTTTAAAAGAGTTTGACTTTTGTTGGACCTCAGAAAGTAGATCTCAAGGCAAACATAGGGTACGACATTTTTATTCTAATTATTTTCTACATGTACTATTGAGAGCAATTTTCGAAGCATTCCCACGTAAGGTAATCGCCAATATCCATATGCCACGTTGATTAAATTTTTTGTTCGTACTTTAATAATCTGTCGAGAATTTGAAGAGACAGTTGTCTATCAAAAAATATGGGGACACTTTCCGTTTAAGAGGGTAAACTGCAAGCGAAGTAAACGTGACGGCTGCCAGCCCTGAAAATGTATGTTTGGATTTCTTTCTGAGCACGCGTGCTCGCGTACTGAATACAACACAAATTAACAACTTTACTTACCTCTTTTGTTATAGTCGTAGATCTCCAAGCCACCTTCCAATCCTCCGTCTGTCGTCAAACTTAACCGAATTCCTCTTGTTACAATCTCCTCAAGAGCACTTTCATTTTTACTGTTTCCCTCCTGATTCAGCGATATCTCTTCCTCGCCTAAATTGTTACTTGCAGAATTTCCCGAAAGCACATCGTGTTCATTACCTGGAGAACTCTCAGTAACCATGGTAACGTCCTCAAGAGGGTATTCCACTTCAGAGTCGACACTTTCGACATCCAGTTTCCCTAACAAATCACTCTTGCCATCAACCAGTGCAGGAGTATGGTTGGGCGTGGTGCCTTTAAAAGGACCCGGAGAGATAAATGGAGCAGGTATGGAATTTTGCATTAAAGCATCTGGACCAACATCCGCAGCACCACTGCTGGGCTTAGTCAGTTTAGAAGTTGCTCCTGCAGTGAGTGCGCCATTTTTGTTTCCTGGACGACTAAGTTCTGGTATATTCATTGGATTGAAGTTTATTACAGTGGGTGCAGCTGTGCTATTTGAAGCGCGAGAATGCCGCATGACTGCTTTGGAATTTCTATTGCTATAGATGTACGGTACATGGTACGCTGGCTTTTGTTGTTTAGCAGGTGTCGTTATGCCAATGTCGGATCTGATATATGGAAGCGGAATCAGTATGGGCCGGGTGTTGTTCCTGGTCAGGGAAGCAACAGGACTAATGAGAAAAATGGAAAATTATTACACAATTATCAGACATTACAAAATTAAATAACAATTCATTGTTTTCCTCTTTATATTTTTCTCGTATGTTCTCAAACTGATGACTGTAACAATTCATCAAGTTAAAACAAAGGAGACGGTGGTTTGGATATGTATAAATTAGCATTAGATTTTTTAAGATTTTTTTCTCCGTTTACTCCTTAGTTTTAGTTTCGATTGAGAAGAAATATCAAACACTCGAGAGAGTGTTTCATCACATTTCCAAACACCTCGAAGTTCGTCAAAAATACTCTGTTGCACGTCATATTTTTAACTCTCTTCTCGGTGTTTGGAAAATTATGTGATGAAACACACTCTCTCGTATTTAATATATAACTTAAAATCCACTTTTAATTTGGTGATGTAAACCCTAATCGAATAATTGGTGAACCAGTGCTACAAAAATTTAAAATTATCTCTTACTTTCAGAGAATAAAAGGAAATAACTTGCTCACACTTGTTTGACGATGATGCATCAAGAAATGAACACGTGTCTGTTAAGAGCAAGTTGAAGCCCTCTAAACCTGACAATTAGACTTCTCTAAGTTGCGTTAACAACAGTTATTTGTTCTGAAACTTACTCTGAATCAGGAAATGAACATGATCCATTTTCCTCGTTCTTTGTCTTCTCAATATCATTCGTTTCAACTTTCTCTGCCTTAGCATGGCTATGGTCTTTCGCCCCTTTCTTGACATGTTGACTTATCTTGGGAGTTCTTCGATTGAAAAAAATAATGACTTACAATTAACATTGCTGTAAATTAAAATTTCATACAAATTTATGTAGCTGTTGTGGTTTAATTTATTTCTGGTTTCAATTTTTTTCAAACGAGATTGATACAATAGAAATAAAAATTAAAATGGTTTGAAAAAATTTAACACCACAACTTTAAGGGGGGAGGGAGTCCTTAACTATAGATCTAGAGCAGTTGCTAAGGAATTGCTGAAGCCAGTTTTGACGGCAAGCTATTGTGGAGCGCAATGGTGATTTTCTTTGGGTGGGTGGGTGGGTGGGTGAGGGGGGGGCACCTGCTTTGAAAAAATTGACACTGAGCTGAGGTAACTAGTGCCAGTCGCAAACCATATGTAGCATTAAGCTTGTGGACATTCTTTATCATTCTTTTTAAGGCAAAAACAAAGGTACCAAAATAAAAACTCGTAGCATGTTAACAGTTTCAATACAGTTAAGAAGAACTTATAAAAAATGTAGCCCTCAAGCTGACCCCGCAAGAGAAAAATGAATTTGAAGTTATCCAAATTTTGGTCATTAAGCATTTTTACAAGGTTTGACATGAGGTTTCCTGAGAATGCTTAACTGCAGGGTAACTTATAATATTATATAAATGAATTACAGAGATGCTTCAAACAGTATACAAAACGTTACTGTTCTTTGAGTAGATTTTTAGTAAATAATTATTATTATTATTGGACTTATTGCTCGACCTTCAGCAGAATCCATGGCTTCCCGTTCATATACATCCGCAGTTCATGTATGAATCATTTCATATATATTATGTCATTGTTGTAAATTATGTTAACATAGTAAGTAATGTTAGCGCTGTAAGTAAAGTTAGTATTGCAACTTATAATAATGATAATGATAATAATAATAGCAATAACATTAGGCACAAGACGAAAACTTCTGAAAATAATCTGCTCAGACAAGAGGCAATTTTAGGAGGATTTTTAAGATGGTCTGGTAGTTCAGCTTAGTCATTTCTATCGTATAATTTTGTTATTAGCCTGCAATGGCCTTGGGAGTTGCAAACGTACATGTAGAGGGTGGAGACCAAGACAAGAGTACAAGATATTAGAACAAACATCTAGAAAAAAAAAACATATACCTCAGCTGCACTGGTGCAGAAGTGTTTATATACTGAACAGGTACTCTTTTTCCATCTCTTCGACTTGGATACAGTAAACTGTATAGTGACTCCATCTTCCCCTGTACACATAGCAGTACAAATTTAAATTTAAGCAAGCCGCTTTTATAATAATAATGGAAAATGACATGTATACAAGGAACATAACATACTATACATATGAAACAATTCAATACTTCTAGATCTGTCCAAAGTTAGTAGAGGGGACTGGTTATGAAAGCTGGCGAACTTCAAAGAAATAACTCTTTGTTATGGTTTTTGTGTCGTCACATGACATTGAAGGTGCACAAGCAAAATTTCAAGATGGCGTCCCGAGTGACAAGTCTATTCGAAGCGTGGTTGAATCCACTGTGAAAGTTGGCTTGTTCCGGTTGAAATGAGGAAAAAATCGTTAATTGCTATACCAGGTGATAATTGTGCTGTCTTCGACTGTGGATCGTGCAGAAGGAGAAGAGGGATCGACATTTGGAAGCTATTCACACCAACATTTAGAGGCACACATAGGAAATGGAGGAAAGGCTGGCTGAACAAAATAGCCGAGTCGAGAGTGATAGGGTACTGTTAACTATGATCTGTCCAACTGAAGTAAAATATTCCAAAACACATACATGCAACTCAATTTCTAAAAAAATGTTACTTAACAGCTCATCAAAATCAAAATCAAAAGCAGCCTCTCTGTGGAATGAGTTGCAGCCTGAACAAATTCATGTCTAATTTCAAGTGCCTACTTAGGCAAATGCTTATGAATGTCTCTTGAAGCTAGGATTCTAAATATTTAAATGTTATATTTTATGTTTACTGTCATGTATTAGCTTACTGTGATTTTCCTTTTATTCATTGTAACACGACTCTGAAAAGCCCGTTGGGATGAGCAAATAAAATAATATTTTTGCACATATGTAAAGCTGTCATACAGGTTTTTGTTTACTTACACGGCACACTCTCTGATAGACTTCCCCAAGTCCTGCAAGCTCTGCCTGAATAGTTTCTTTCTCAACATCAGATATAATTCTGCTTTGTTTGGCTTTGAGCTCCAATGATGGTGGAATGTCATCTTCGAGATCACCTTCCAGCGGTCTATTTGGTGGGGTTGAATAAACTGACCTCCTGTTATCATAAAATCACAAATGGACATGTCAGTGGATACTGGTCATGTCACACATCATTGAGCGGGTTTTACTTGAGTGTCCAGAGTGATTTTAGCTGTTTGGTTTCATATTACAACACTTTGTTATTGGTTTGAAAAACTCATGCTACTTTTTCAACTAGTCAGAGGTAAAAACAAAAGCTATCATGACCTACTAGTTAACTGACATGTTTTCCTGGCTGTGCACGCAGGCTACAAACATAAAAAATTCCATTAACTAAGCAATGTACCTGGCTGTGGGCACAGGCTGTATTTTTACAAATATATGTACCTACCTTGCCAAATTTTTCAGATTGTACACTGTTGAAGTTGCAGGGGGAGGGGGTGGTGGCTCAGTTGAACGGCACATTCTTATCATTCTCGGTTTGGCACGCTGTTGAATGAATATAGGGGTTTCAAAATGTTTTGAAGTAGGTGCCAGCAACTGGAAGAGTAGGAGGCTGTGACAATGCAAGTTAGCTTGTTTGTCGCAAGGTGATTGCTTTGACCAGAGTAACTGGCAACATATAATCAAGTAGCTGGTGAAAACCCTGGATATAAGATACAGAGTTACACATTTTTAAAAACAGGTAAGTAAATTTAAATATAACATAGTGCAAATGGATGGATGGTTAGTGTGCTAGACTCTGGATCGAGCGGTCCAGGTTTGAGCCCTGGCCGGCGTCACTGCCTTGAGTTCTTGAGCAAGACACATTACACTTACAGTGCATCTCTCCACCCATGCCTGGTGTAAATGGGTATCAGTGAATTATATACTGAGAGTAACCCTGTGATGGACTAGCATCCCACCCAGGAGGGAGTAGAAATACTCTGAGTCACTTACACTGCAGGATAACTCCCAGTCTGATAGGCCACTAGGCTCGAACACAGTAGTGGCTTAAGCTCATACAAATGGATGTTAGTTGTACTAGTGAGGTCTGTTAGGGGTTTTGAATGATCATATATCATTTGAGACCCATTAAGACAACTGCAATATTATTTATTAATGTGGGAGGAAAATAATATTATGTAGTCAGATTTGTAAATGTTGATGCAAG
Organism: Meandrina meandrites; assembly: GCA_963693305.1. Lineage (NCBI taxonomy): Eukaryota > Metazoa > Cnidaria > Anthozoa > Scleractinia > Meandrinidae > Meandrina > Meandrina meandrites. Next base: position 16,894,144 of record OY855915.1, read on the forward strand.
TCACAAACCTTGATTTGTGAAGCAGAAAATCCAGTCTTCTCGGCAGCCTTGGGTAATTTGAATGGGTCTGGCCTCCTCCTCTATAAACCAACATGAAAAAAAATTAAGATGCAAAAGTCACAATGCACTAGAAAACAGGAAAAACTAATTGGTTAATATTTTCTAACTCATTAGTACTTAAGAATACTTCCTGTTGTGGGCTTAACTTAAGGTGGCTTACTACAGTTGTTATGAGGCAAGAGCGTGCGCTATGATTCGGCTGCCTGACGTCAATATCGCTCGCGCTCGCAAAACTTTCGTGAGCAACACTAAAGGAAACGAAAACAGGTTTGAACCCTTTCTTTGAACGTTAACAGTTTCAGAAAGTTTCAGAAGGTTTTAGACATGTCATAGGACGAAAACAATACTACAGATAGGTTGACGAACAACCGACAGAGGCGTTCTAATTCGCTTTTTTATCGCTGATAACGTGTGGCGTCATACAAGCGCGCGCTCAAATAATAGGGCATGCGCAATTCGATTCTTGTCGGAGGTCGTAAAATCCTGACTTCGGCTCAAAATATCTCAAAAACCTACCGTACGACCCATAATGAAATTTTCACAATTAATTTTTCGTGGTGAATCGCGTCAACTGTCAAAATCTAAAAAAAATCTGTAAGACAGATTTTGAGCTATTTTTAAAAAAGCCAAAAAACCACATTTTCCTATTTTGCCAAAAACTGTCTTACAGATTTTTAATTTATTTTGCATGAATGTTTTATCTGATTCAATTTCTAATTTCTGAATTTTTGAGGTAGGGTTGTACGGGCAGATTTTGAGAAAAACGCCATTGAAACTACTAGTGCCCAGTCTCCTCTTAAGCACTCGGATATTGATTTTGGTTGTTTTTTAGCATCTATATTGCTCAAATGTTATATATTGGTTGTAGGATGTAGCAAACAATAACAAGTGAAAGCTAAAACCTTTCTGGACATTTAATTACAGAGTTAAAAGTTGGGCTCATTTACCCCCTCAAAACTGTAGTAAGCCACAGGCCACCTTAATTGGCTGATCAAGATACAGGTGTTTAGGGTGCAGAAGGGAGAGGAAAGGAGGTAGCATGCTTTTAAGTGCTTTCAACAAGCACCAACGGCCGGCAAAAAGCATCAGCTACTTTGCTCAGAGAAGTCAGCTACTTTTTACCCTAAATTGAAGTAATTACTTTATAAGATTCTTCAAACAGTCAGTTATATACTCTACTCAAACCAGTTGCCTTCTTCAAATGTTATTGTAACACTATTTCAACTCTTTTGCTGCATTTTCAATGTGAGATTTTTATTGGTCATTTAGCTCATGGAACCCCTCATGATGTGAAAGATACAAAAACATATTTAAGTGAAATTTCTAGTAAAATTTGAGTCAGACTTTGTGAGATAGTAAACCTAACAGATCTTTTCTGCAAGCTAGATTCTTTCTTATTCTTGTAAAAAAAACCCTCAAAACTCTGCAAATATTGCATAAACTAGAGAATCAACAATCTAATGAGTGATGGCTTACATATCGATCATCTTCTGGCCTCTCTTTCACACTGCAAAACTGACCACGTCCCTTCGCAAGGGGTGGAATTGTCCGTTGTGTCCTTCCCACTCGGCCAGGTGAAACTTCATCCTACAGAAAGTCAGAACAAGTTAATCTGGCCAAGCTTCCCAAAACACCTGCATGACCACTGATAACAATGGCCTATAATCTCTACATCATCCAAATTGAATTTGTGGCTGTTTTGCATGTGAGTTCAACCCTCCAAGTTAAGACCATTTTAGTCGCCATGGCGACTAAAATTTTGGAGCTGGCGACTAAATTGCAACCAAAGTCGCCAGTCTGGCGACTAAAATTGAGAAGGAGGATTGAAAGCGTGAGCTTAATTTAGCGACTAAAATATTTCACTGGCGACCAAACTTGAGCAGTTAGTGACCAACTGGCCAGTAAGGGAAAAAATAAACTTGGAGGGTTGGAGTTTATCTGACTAATGGTTGAATACCCACTTACCAAGCTTACATAATGCCCTCCAGGTGGTGTATAAGATGACAGCCCATATGGAACAGTGGCTTGAACAAGACCTTTTGGAGGAAAACCATTAGCAAAATGTACTTGTCTAGTGATAGCATTTGTTTTATTGTCCTTCATCATTGTCAACTGACAAATGCAGCAGCTATCCACATGCTTGTTTTCATCAATTTAAAACTATGTCGCATCTTGTTGATATCTGTGAAAGTAAATTAAAATGAATAAATCAAAATTAGATGTACCCGTAGATCTGATTAACATTTCCAGTAATGAGTTCATTGGTTGGACAGTTTGCGCAATAAAAAAGATTAGAGACAAATGTACACGGTTCTCCCAAAAATTTGAAGTAGACAGAGAATGCTTTGTAGTAGGCAGCACTGAGCATTGAAGCAATATACACATCATGTAGTATTACATGAAATCCAACCACTGACCACTAATGAGCTGAGAATAGTTCGTGTTGCAAGCTCGTTCACGGCATTCACGTGTTTCTTGCTTCATTTTCTTCACGTTTTCAGCCAAATTACATTGTGAGAGATAATTAAAAGGTAACGAAAACCTATAAAACTTTAAGGTTGTTTCACATTTATATTTTTTATCTTAGAAAAATATTATTTATCTCAAGAGTAGCTGGCACACAAAGGACTACTAGATGGTGATATTTTTCACCGGTCACCGGGGCTTACAGAGAACACTGATGCAAGGAAAAAATTAAAAATATAACAGACAGCCTTCTAGACCAGTAGACTGTGAGTAGTCTCTTTCTTTTCCTGGAATGCAATGTGAAAACACAAATTCAAGATCGAGCAGTGAGTGGCTAAACCACAAGCTACAAGAAGCATTAAGCCACTGAAGGGAAAAGAAAGAGACTGTGGAGGAACTTTCTATCTTTTCAAGGTGCCGCCTTTCATGACAATTTGATTGATACTTCAGCCCAGATATCATTTCACAGGAAATTGCTAAAGGAAATGATCACTGATTGCCCATGCTTTTGTGGCTTTGTTTCTGCTTTGTGGATACATGTCACATAAAGTTGTACACTTATTCTGATATCAGTGAGCATTTGCCGTTCCATTCATTATTTGAGGTTCTTTTTAAATCACTGCCATGACTTGTGTGATGGCAGATCATGGTTCCGTCTGATAATCATTTGAATGGTTTCTTCTGTAATATCCAAATTACGATAACATAGCATGCAAGCAAAGAAAAAAGTCTGCTTTTAACATATCAAGAACTGCTACAGTGTTTTACTTTTTCGCAGCTTATTAAGCTCTTTCCAATAAAGCACAAATTCCAATTAACCCCATCAAATTCACACACTTGTATCATCTTTTTGCAGACAGATCACGCAATCTTTCCTCCAAAATGTTGAGTGACAAGGTTCCTCTCTCACACCATCTTTTACCACTGCATGCTCGCTATCTGATCCACCTTAGGTCAAATGCACTCCCCTAATCTTTGGCTACCCATAGTTTACAAAATACAAGCTACTGTTTTGTCATTGAAGCTTCCAATCCAGGACAGTAACAGGTCTCAAAATAAAATCAGTGTTGACAAAAACAACGATTGAATTTTATTTTGATGCTACTGTGTTTGGTCTCTTGCAGGACCACTGAACTTTACTTCCACAACCAATTTAAGGTGGCTCGAAGGGGTTTAGATATTCCCGTCTTTGGTATTCTATTGCAGCTACACCAATAACGTTGAGGTTAAACTTTTAATACAACTTTGTAAAGGTTTTACCAATGAACAAATTTCAGTTGCTATGACGTCAAAATTCGTTGCCATGGCAATGTCATATGAGGTCAAGATACCTTATTTTCTACCGTTTGAGGCTAATAACTTAAAAACTAGACGGTGAAAGTTTTTGTTTTTCATATATGTTTGCCTACTGAGCAAAACAAGCAATTTAACAAAATTTGCGAAAATGTTTCTTTTGTCATTTGGATAAAAATATATCAAAAACAAGAACTTTCACCGAGTAGTTTTTGAGTTATTAGCCTCAAAAGGTCCAAAATAGGGTATCTTTGACCTCATATGACGTTGCCATGGCAACGATTTTTGACGTCACAATGACGTCAATTTGTTCATTGGTAAAACTTGTACAAGTCTGTACTAAAAGATTTTTCTAAAATTTATTGGTATACCTGCGATAGAACACCTAAAACAGGCATGTCTAATTCTGGCTAAACTGTTATGAGCCACCTTAATTTAATTAACAAGTCATCAATTAACAAATCTGCATTTATTAAGTCGCGATCGTCAAGTCGCAAAAAGACTTTACCATTGACAACCACACAGAAAATACCTAGACATTAATTAGAAAGGGATTGTTCCCCTCAGTATGACACAAAATTTAAAACAAAGGATCATGTGTTAGAACTTAATCAATTAAGTCTAGTTTTGGTCAAAACAAGTCAGTGTTTACCAACTCGTAATTAAAACAATCGCTGAATGTGACTCCAGTGTTTGTTTTTAGCATTAAAGTTTTAGCCAAGAAACATAACTCAGACTATGATGCCATAAACAAACTTGGTGTACGAAAACCGGACAATACTTAACTTAGTAGTAGCATGTTCTTTCGCGACAAAAGGAGTTGAAACAACCATAAGAACTTTAGGCCTTACCTTTTGGAATTTTTTGTCACCAACAACAACCATCAACGTGGGGACGGACAACAAACAAGTTGACTTCCAGCCCGGAAAGACTGTCCGATGCTGCAAAGCAATGTGGCTGGTTATTGGCCTTTACCTCCGAGACTGATAAAACTGCTGCCTGACTTTACGCAGTGGTATAACCGTCGAGAGATATAAGTGGTATAAGTGGTATAACCGTCGAGAGATAAATCAGATGTAGCCAAAGTATTGACAAATGGTTGACTTTACGATCTTTGATGCGGAGCAGTTACCACGTGACGTCACAAATTCGATTAGCTTTTGAGCCAGCAATAAAAAATTGTGCGGTTGAGTGTCGTGACACTTACTACCTCGTTTAAAATAGGCACGGAATCTGTACTCCACACACATGGCGGGCATTTTAATGTTCGAAAACTGGTGATGGAGATTTTGCGCTCAAGTTTCCTCAAATCCCTCCCCACTGTCTCCGAAGCGATAAATTCAGCTTCTTTGCTTGCAATTGACGCGGAATTTTCAGGGCTAAATGTGAAATGGGGAGTGGAGAATTCTCTTGACACACCGCAAGAACGTTACTCAAAGCTCAAGGAAGGTTCTAAAGAGTTCATCATTATTCAGTTCGGACTATGTACCTTTACTTGGGATAAGAAAGAAGAGTTGTACATCGCGAAGCCTTTTAACTTTTACATCTTTCCAAAGGTGTGGAATAGGCAATGCCCTGACGTCCGCTTTTTGTGCCAAAGTTCCAGTATTGACTTTCTAACTGAGCACAACTTCGACTTCAACAAGCTTTTTCGTGAAGGAATTTCCTATTTACGCCCCTATGATGAGACGAAATTGAAAGAATATTTTCTCGCCAGGAGCGCGCAAGATTCATTTACTTCAACCCCATTTACCTCCCCCGATTCGACAACTGAAGCAAGTGGAGGATCCTCTCAGAAGACCCCCAAGGCAGCTGTCCCCCCGGAACACAAGGAATTTGTTGAGAAAGCATGCGATAGCATAGAAGAAATGCTTAAAGATCCGGAGGGGAAGGTCACTCAGTTTCCACCATGTAATGGTTATCTAAGAAAGCTGATCTACCAAACTGCTAAACAGAGATTCAAGGCTGGCATTCACATGGAAGCAGCTATGAATGAGAAAAAGGAACGTTTCATTGTGGTAACTAAGGTGAATGAAGATGAAAAAAAGAAAATGGAAGAAGAAAAACAGGCAAAAGAACAAGAGCTGATTGAAAATGCTGTTGGGTTCTCTCAAGTTGTGAAAATGATTTCACAGTCAGGGAAATTGGTTGTTGGACACAACATGTTTCTTGATTTAATTCATATAATTGATCAGTTTTTGTGCCCACTGCCAGAACACTTTGAAGACTTCAAAGCTACCATCAGTGCAGTATTTCCAAGGCTTGTTGACACAAAAGTCATGGCAAACACACAGCCCTTCAGAGATCTCATTCCTTCATCCGTGCTGGCAGATCTTGTGAAGCATGTTTCAAAGAAACCATTCCAGAAAGTGACAGTGCAATTTGACGAGGGGTTCTCTCATTATGGAGAAAGTGACGAGAAAGCTCATGAAGCTGGCTATGATGCTTACATCACAGGACTGGCATTTATTTCCATGTCAAACTACCTTGGTTCATTCCAAGATCCTCCAAAGATCAACGTCCCACCAGATTCTTCCTTGGTTGTTCCATTCACGAACAAAATTTTTGTTATGAGAATGGAGGATGTTCCGTATCTAAACTTGGCAGGGCCTGATCTGAAACCATCCCGTGATCATGTATTCTATTTAACCTTCCCGAGTCACTGGAAGCAAGGAGACATTCTTGACTTGTTCAATAACTTTGGATTTGTGTACATCTCCTGGATCAATAGCACCTCTGCTTTTATTTCACTGGCTCGAAGGGAGAATGCAAACAAAGTGTTAGATGTGCTAGATTGTGAAGGAGAGTGTTATACCATAGTCTCTTATGCTGAGTACAGGCGGCAGTTGCATGATGTGCGTGAAGACAACATTGAATTCGAGAGACATACTCCTCTAAAGAGGCCAAGGTACATAGATGTCAGTTTGAAAACTTCGTCACCCAAAGAAATCCTGGCAGATAAGGCAGAACCCATTGTAAGCAGTGAACCAGAAGAAGGAGAGATAGTTGATGATGAAGAATCACCTGAGCCTGCCAGAAAGAAGCAGAAGAAAGAAGATAAAGTATTTGAAGAACCGGTGGACTGGTGATCTGTGACAGTGTGGTCGTGTTTAGTGTTATTTTCTTTCTATCGAGGGCGGGCAACATTTAAGGAATCCACACAGCGACTTTACCTCCTTCCACAATTTGTTGGTTATAACATGTCTCAATGTCTGGTAATTTTTAGTTTAGGCAGGAAAAAGAAACAGATCTAAACCAGTGGAAATAATGGCTGTAGAACTGTGTAAGACTGTGTACATAGTGATCTAGTGTAAATAAGAGTGATAAACATTCATGACACATGTAATGATAGAACATTTCAAACAGACTGTGTACATTTTAGTGTGCTGTAGTGTAAGTTACACAAAGATTGAACTTGGTGTTGGTTTGTAAAGTATTCAAAGAAAAACAAATTGATCAATACAAACGCATTTGAGTTCTCTTTATGGAAGGTTGGTGATTTACCTAAAGCTAACAAATTCTCTGAAGAGATAGGACATACATTGCTTTTTTGTTATTATTAACCCTATATTGCACTTAGACTGTGAGCAGTTCCCTCTTATTCTTTTGTTGAGCAGAAAAGCAAAACGCAAAAAAAAAAAAAAACAAACAAAAACAAAACAAAGGCAGAGGAAAACACCTTGCATGGTAAATTTTGATTCTTGATCTTTTTTTCACTAGTGCTGAAGAGGACATTTAGTATAATTTAGTAAAAGTTTTACACCCACTTTCAGTGTCACGTGCATCGTGCATAGTGGTTATGGTTTGAAATACATCTCCCGACATCGTCTTTCGACACACCAAACAAACAAGGATCAAAATGCACCAATCACATCCCACTAGTATGACCTTCTGATCTTGTGACTCATTTCCAAGAAGTGACATGAAACGAACACTGGCATGTGATTGGTGTATTTCGATCCTTGTTGAATGATGATGTCAAAAGATGGATCCGATGTCAAAAGATTGGTGCTATGCACGTAACACTGAAAGCGAGTGTAATCTCAGGCAAAAGAAGTTTATAACCCAGTTAGCTCAGTCAAAGACAATGGCTGGACCACAAGTCCACTTACTGTTATTATGAGGTGAAAACTGTAGAACTGATTCAGGTGACTAATAAAGCTGCATTATGTACTTTATAATGCAAATTGATAGACAAGTGTGATGCTCCAAGCAAGTCAGTTGTAGTTTGAGTTTCTTCATTCTCATTATATCAATAATCTGCTTGTACTTGTATTGGGAATCCAGTGATTTAGGGCAGCACGTATGGCACACCCTTTGTTGAAACCAAAGGCCCACCTTCACTCCACCCCTGCCCCTTAAAGCCTATTTCCGAAATCCCCCCTATTGTGTGCAACTGGTGTTTTCATAATGTGTAGAAAATGAATGATCAGCTTTCCAGCAACAGTGGTACTTGAAAGAGCCCATAGGATGATCATACAGTTCAATCCCCCTCCCACCAGTGGATGGCAAGTTATTTTTGCCCCTCCCCCCCCCCCCCCAGCCTGGACTTCCTTGGTCAATATACCCCCCACCTGGATTTTCTTAGCAATAGACCCCCTCCTACCCAGATTTGTAACTTTTTATAGTCTGTAAATTGATGTCAGTTGATGGGTTTACCAAATTTTCTTGCTTGTGCCAGAGATAAAATTCAAAGCTTCGAAAAACCTTGAATAAAATATAACCTACTCTAACCTATACATTAATTTATTTTTTTGTGTGTGCTAGGAAAACTTTTTTCTTTTAGTGATTTTGAAGCCCAGGTATGTTATTGCTTGATTCATATCTTTTGCATAATTTAAAACAAGGCATACATGATGTTATGTTACTGGTCCTTTATTGTAAAAGAAGTAATGGTATAGTTGGAATCTAGAGTCCCACACCCCCTGGTACATAGGGACCATCCATGCAAAAAAAAAAAAAACAAGCTGATTTAAGACTGCGAGCAGTCTCTCCTTGCTTGAAAACCCATGAGGATGAAAATGAAAGCATGATGTTTGAGTGGCAAAGCTTCGCCGCTCGTATATCTTGCTCGCTCGCTTTTATGTTTGTCCCATGGATTTTTAAAGCAAAAGAGCGACTGCTCACAGTCAGAGCTGCTTGATTCTTGTGAGCCTTAACTGAATTTACTATTACTTGTGATAGTGGTAAAAAGAGATTGCAAATGGTCCTTCAAAACTATGCATCTCGCAGAATTTTTTTTTCTCAAATTTCAAAAGAAAGTCTTAGTCTCAGCGTCTCGCAAAGTCTTGGATTTACATTCACCGCCCCTTATAATAAACAGGAGTGCATTACAATTAGTGAACATGAAGACAAAGCACAACTTCAGTTTAGTTACATGTATTTCTTGTTAAACTAATAAAAAATTAAAAGGAAGTTCAAGTGACTGGTTTAGATTGAGTCTACATATTAATCAGTTGAATAACAGCAAACTACGGATTGTCATCTAGGAAGTCCCATAGCCTTATACGTTTTCTTCCGCTCGTAGCTTCGTCTTCTCCCTCTGCACTTTCTTCCAGTTCACTTGCACCAATGAGATTTTCTATAACCACTATTGATAGAACATTGCAGCCCAGGACAGGTGGAAATTTTTCTTGGAAATTTCTTGAAATTTGTGAGCTGAATCTCTTTGTTACTGCTTGGACACTAAAGTAAACAAAAACAATCAGTGATCAAGCTGTACTATTTTATTAGAGTAGCAGATGGAAACTATTTTTAACCCTACCACACACCAGCCAATTTTTCGTTGGCCTATAAAATCTTCACTTGTTTGCTAGTGTGCAGTGAATTCAGTCTACAACAAGATCAGGCTTTGTCAGGCAATATCTGGCAGTGCTAGATCCCAAAATGTCTTGTCAGGCCTTGTTGCCTAGTATGCAGTGGACCAAGACAATTTATCAGGGCTCAGTCACATCATAAACAATTAGAAAGTAATTTTGATTTTGGTTAAGTTGGCTCTGAGCCTAGATGCAGTAAGTGACGTGTATGGCAAGCTGGTAGCCCAACATATTTTGACCTGATTTGACCCTGATTAAAAATCTCATGTTCTACGACAAAAATCAGCTGTGTGGCGGCAGATTTTTTCTAGCTTGAAGTGATTACTCAAAAAGAAAATGGGAAGTGCAAAATGAGAATTACCAACTTCATAAAATCATGCCTACACAATCCAACTCAAAACACATAAGATCTTCAGTTGGCAAAGTATGAACCAGCAAGTCATACAAGCCCTGGTCAGCCTAGAAAACAGTCTAGTTAGCCTACTGTAAGGAGCACTCTGGTTAGCCTAAGATAGCTAAGAAGTGTTTGCCTAGCTGGTTTATTGAAGTTGGAGGATTCTGGCTTGTTTGGCTTGCTTGCTGGTAAGCTTAATTAAATAGCACTCCAGTTAGCCTAAGTGGATCATCTTTACTACAGATAGTCTTGTCGGATATATTGGTTGAAACATCAGCTGATGATCGGCTGACATATTTGGTTGAGAGTCAGCCAATAGTTGGTCTACACTTGGCCGATAGTCAACTGTCAATAGTCTTGGGTAACAGTTGACCAACTATCGGCCAAGTGTTTACCAACTAGTGACTGACTACTGAGAATCAGCCAATAGTCAGTCGAAAGCCGGTCAACACTTGGCTGATAGTCTACTGACAGATTCCCTACTGACACTTGACTGATAATTGACTGAGACATCAGCAGACTAACCTAATTATAAGAATTAACGATTCTGGCTCCTTTACACTTTGTCTACACTAAAGCACATTCTTCACTCTCCCTTCCTGAAGGACTGGCTTGAAATGGATCTGGACAAAAACTTGGACTGGATAGGCTTCTTGTTTTAGTTTACACATAGCTGCTTTGTTAACTGCTGCAAGTCATTGTCCCTAAGTCTACTGGGAGACGTGGTCTGGGGCCAGGCTGCATTTTATATAGGTTACGCCAAAGATCTTCGGTGTGGATGCCAAAAGTTTGCGGCATACTGGCGACTACGATCGTAGTCGGCGCGTTTGAACCAGCGTACAGATGACTTATTTTATATAAGAATGACAAAGAACCTTGGCGTAGACTTTGAAAACCTAGGCGTATCTTCGACGTTGGATGTGCACGGAATGCACCCTGGGTCTCGGGTTCCATAACCAGCCCTCCCCATACCCCACCACATCAGAGAAGCCAATAACAAGTGCAAGAAGTGCCCCTTCCCTTGGAAAATACCGGGCATTCCCTGGAAAACCCTTTCCGATTTGCCATAACACCCAAAACCCACATGGAATGGATTTCTAAGATTCATCAATCATCACCCAAACTGATAATTTCCCAGCAAAAATTATCAGAGTTTGAGGGAGATCACGGGGTTTAAATGAACGCGAATGCCTTTTTTAATCAAGGAAATTAATATTTAAAGAGTAAGGTCACTCAAAATTTAACAAACAAAAGCATACTCACATGCTAGTTTTACTCGTTTGATGTAAAGAAGATGGACCGAATATCGTCCTCGAACATTGGGCTGTCTGGGTTATACAGTTCTTCGATTTTCTCTACAACATTACGACACAAATAAGCTAAAGGTTATGCAACTCAAATTAGAAAATATCACACAAATTACCGTTAATAAACTCGTGGATTTCCGCAGAGAAAGCAGTGACGAACGACAGCGCGATATGGACGCCATTTTGAAAATTGCTGAGCATGCCCTCAAGTGTAAAACCGCTGGTTTCTACGTGCAATTTGCTGGCTCAATGACGTAAGAAAATGGCGTCCAACATGGCGGGAAGCGTGGGTCTTCTTGTTCTCTTTTTATTTTGTCCACTTTGTTTAGCAGCTAAGCCTAAGACGCCGGTTATCCCTCCAAATCAGCAACTTAGAAATGAAAACTGGGATCGCATGTTAAAAGGAGAGTGGATGGTTAAATTGTAAGTATTTTGTTGACGGGAATAATATTACCTCTTAACTCAATAACTGCCCCTAGGGTTCCGTAAGGTCTCCGTCTGTTCCATTCCCGGGGATCGGAAATGCCCATGTGCTTAATAATTCTTGCGCTTTACTCCGGTTTCCGCAAGTTGAAACGACTAGTTAAACTGCTATAGCCCTTGAACAGGAAGCTAGGCCGTCACAGACCCTCGTTCCCTGGTAACACCCATTTATGCCCCTTGGGGTTGAGGCATTGTGACTCGGTGAGAGTTATGTGTTTGCTAGCCTCTTGAACTTAAGAACTAGGCTCTCACTTCCCAATATTATTCGGCTGTCTGAAAAAAAAAACTAAATTAGGAAGAAAATATACTTAAAGAAATTCATAAAATGAACAGCAGTGAAAGATAAGAAACATTAATTTTACATCTTATACCAAAATGATGGAAAATGCATTATTCTTTTGTCTTCATGTTAACTGTCCCTCATTGCCTCAGTCGCATCTGCAGAGTTCAAAAGAATCTTTGGCTTAAAACAAGGCAACAAGGGCCAGTTAACATAATTATAGGTAAAAGAATAAATTATGTATTTTCTACCATATTTTTGGAATAAGGTGTATTCAAGAACAAATGGCTGCCATGCACATTAGGAAGAATAGCATACTTTTCCATGATTAAAATTGCTCAGTCACTGCTCCAGATAGGTTTCTATATGAAATCTTGTCAAAATAACTGCTACTGGGGTCTTATCATTCAATGCATTTTTCTCTTCCTTTTCAGTGGCTGAGAGCCTAATGACCTGCAAATAACTGCCTACAAAATGTGCATTACTATCTGACAGTGATTTTGCTTCAAATAATATTTGTAGTTCTAAGAAAAATGGCAACTCGTTTTCCAGCTGAGTTGTGGGAGTGCGGTTTGATTAATGTCAACAATAAAAAATAAACACTGTAAGCACCTCAAATATATAGGGAGCTGCATGAATTTTAGCCTGTGATTTACCTCAAAATACCTGCTGGAGATCTGCCGGGAGTTATTGAAAGCACTGCTGATTTCTGCTGTGTGGAAAGAGGTAGTGTAAGAGTTAAGTTTCTTACCTCAACAATGCACGAGTATAGCAAGCACTCAAACTGCAAGGTAAAAGCTAGGTCACATTATTATACATATATTAATGAACCAGTATTTTTTTCTTCAAGCTTTGCTCCTTGGTGCCCAGCTTGTCAACAAGTAGGTCCTGTGTGGTCCACACTGGCTCTTAAAGCTGAAAAACTTGGCATAAATGTTGGAGAAGTTGACACAAATAAGGAACCTGGTAAGTCACTGTTTTGTTATTATGGAAATAAATACACCTTATTTGATGGCTTAACATATAATATGTGTGGATATTTTGTGAGTTACATAGTATTTTTCTGAGCCATGTAGGGGTCAGGAAAAATATGAGCAATGAGCAAAATGTCCACTCGTATTATATGCGAAACCATCAAATAAGGGTTTTTTTATTCAACTAGCCCACAGGGCGTAAACAAGTCAAAGTTTGGGTCATTTAGTCCAGCCATTTTGTTGCTCCACTTTCCATCCGCATTTTTGCCCTGTTCCACAGTGTAATAACATGTCATATTTTGTATGTTCTCTTGACCTAATTTATGTCATCCTCTTCTTTAGTTGCATTTACAGTACTTGAACAAAAGTTATTACTAAATCTTGTGAAAAGTTTCAAACAGTTTTTATGTATACTTCCTTTTTAGTTCTCAGTGGAAGATTCATGGTTTTCTCATTACCAACTATATACCAGTAAGTATGACGGGAAAAAAATTAAAAAATAATTAATGTTTAATATCAATAAATGTTTAATATCATAATTGCAAACGAGTAAATCCCTCTGTGTTCATTTTCCTCAGACATGGTTACTGTCAATATTGATGTCATTGTGAAAGAATTAAATACTTGTTGTTGTTGTTTAGGCAAAGATTAACTAGGCCATCAGTAATTTTTCACCTGCAAGAGATGTAAAGAAAACCTGTGAGCACTGAGCTATTGTTAAGGAATTTTGTCGTCATCGTTTTTTGGTTATTGTAGACAGGGTCATTCTAATAACCCTATTGTTTCTAGTGTAGTCTATATTTTCCTTTTGTCTTTGAAGTGGTACCAACCCAATTATTTTCTAAAAATTAACAACATCACGTGTGGTTCTTAACCTTTAGTGTAAAAGATGGAGAGTTTCGGAAATATGAAGGGCCAAGGTCTCTGAAAGGATTTACAGACTTCATTAGTGATCAGAAATGGAGGGAAATTGAACCAGTTCCATGGTGGAAATCTCCAAGCTCGTATCTGTATGTATATATATAAGATATAAAGTTAAATTTCTGAAGTGTTAACATGAAGACGGGGAGGCAACCATGGACAAAATTGTTGAGAAACTGTAGATGGTTTCCTCCCAAAGTTCGAGCAATAAGCGCAAAAATTAATTACCAGAAATCTTCTCATAGCACAATAACATAAAAGTCTAAAATTTGACAAGGGCTGGTTTTGTTATAATTTTGATTATGACCTGTGTTGATCATTATTTTTTGGCGTGACTTGCACATGTTTGAATTTCTGGATGGTGATCTTTCTATCCACAGCATGGGATGTCTTGGCCTAATGTTCAAGCTTTCTGTGATTTTGAAGGTAACAGTAAGCTTGGTGATAGATGACTCAAGGGGATAGGGTAACCCTTCTACCAGGAACAGCTTTTATTTATATAAACAGGCCTTAAGAATATAATTTGTAAATATACAAATTTACATGACATTTTTGTTGCTTGATAGACTCAATCATTCAGTAATCCATTTAGTTGCGCTTCAAGGTATGGAAATGGAGATAGGTCAAGCATGTGCTAAGCTAAGTTGTAAATGGAATTATTTGACGTCTGATTTGCTGAATTGAGGGTGAAGAGATCTTTGACTAATGGTTATGTTGGGAGTCCCTCTGATTGGAGAAGTCTGGTTTCAAACCCAGTGGTTGATATGTTGTGTTCTTGGACAAGATGCTATACTCTGGGCGGGGATTACTCCCTGTAGTGGACTGTATGGGAAGACTCTGCCCAAAGGCTGTAGGTATATAAAAGGGTAGGGGTTGTACAAGCTAAGCTTCAAAAAGGCAGGACTTGGACTTCAGGGTGGAGCCTTTTGTACTTCCCTGGGCTCTTCACAGCCCATGAATAACACTTTGCCAAGTGGCAAGACTAGCTACGTGGATACTGGGGAATTCTTGGTGCAGTCTGACAAATATTTTGATTTGGGATAATTAATCTGTGACATAATTTGTACCTAATAACATACCCCATTCAGTTAGCCATGCTCCTATAGTTCTTTATGTTTTGATATGTTGGATTATGGAGTGTATTTTACCTTTACCTGAATTTGAAACTAAACAGGGAAAACAGCAGTCAAAGACTGAATGATAGTTGGAGAAGGAATTGATGGTGGATGCCTGGGAATGCAAAGATGCTGCTTTTTTCTAACATACAAGCTTCAAATAACTCCCAAGTCTCCTCCGCAGAGGCCTCTTTTATTTTTTGTAGGGCTGGGAAATAGGGGGAGTTTAAAAGTAAGCACATGGAGCCTGGGAAGAAGGGGAATATTAAGTGATTTTAAAAATGTGAACATATTTATTGTCCTTTGCATGCAGGATACTCATGAACTGCTGACAGTGACCTATGGTCTTCCAGTGTGGGCTTCTTACGCTATATTTGGAGTGTTGACAGTTTTAGTAGGAATTCTACTTGGCGTGGTAAGTTGTTCATTGGAACGGGTAAGACTTAACACAGTCATTGACATCTGAAATGTCCCAAACTGCCCGTGACAAGCGTAGGCCATTTGTTTCACTTCTGATTTCATCACCTTTAACCACAAAACAACTGGTGCTCAAGTTCTGCAGGAAGACGTTCTTTCCAACAATACCCAAAGCAGCGAGATTTGTTGAGTTGAGCATGAAATATGTCAAAAATCCACGGAAATTTGGGTGAAAACTCTGAGAAAAATTACCCTGTTTTACCCTTTGTTATTGTAAGAATTTCCTGTATGGATGTCAAAAATGTCTTTTAAAAAATGTACTTTTTTTAACGTTGAAGAATTTTGACCAATATTTCCAAAAATAATTATGGACCTCATTCAAGTTCATTACTCTCCATTAAATCTCAATACAGCATATTTATCTGACACTGTGCCATTTCATGTTTTCTACTCTCATCAGGGGATAGTGTTTCTGTCAGACTGTATTTTTGGAGCACCTTCATTCCAGTCCACCAAAGTCCCTGCTCAGCCATTAAAGAAAGAGTCTGAAGAAGGGTCTGGTGAAGAGGATGAAGATGATGAAGCAGAGGAAAAGTCGGAAAATAAAAAAGAGCAGAGTGGAGTGAGGAAAAGGGTATGAAATGGTGGCAATTGGCTTACTGAGTTCAATTAGACTCTGTTTAGCTAGGACTTGAGAGATTCTAGTCAGCAAAGAGCAGGAAATCACTCACCGATATATCAGTCATTGGAGTGTTGCATGAGGTGAAGTTCAATTTAACCAAGTTAGCCCACAGTGAGTGTGCAGTCAGGTGTTGTAATGATCAGTGGTTCCTTGCTCTTGACTCTGGCATTATGCTGTGGTGTTAGGTGTTTGTATCATGGCAGTATTTTGTGTGATGTTTAGTGAGTTCACCCCCACCCCCCTCCCTCCCTCTTGCATCCTTTCCATTGATCCAGTCAGTGTGACGGGTGCTTGGGCTTGGGGGCTCATGGCTGCTTTGCGAGGATTGCCAGCCACGGGAGCTGTATCTTGCGAGGATTGCCAGCCACGGGAGCTGTATCTATCATCTAGGGGCAAGGTTAACATTTTAAACTCTCCTTGTCGCATGCCATGCATTTTGCAAGTTAAAAATTACTGCTTCAATGAATCAGCTGATTGTAATTCTTTCTCTTTTTTCTTTGTTAGGTGGCTGCCACAACTGATTAAATACAGCACCACAAGTTGTAATTAATTTTTGTTATTGCAATATGCACTCAGCAAGTCTGATGGCCAGTTTAGTGAATTTGTCATTGCTCAGGCTGATTCAGCTGTCACAGTAAACAGTTGTTTACCAATCCAGAAACTTTTGCCAGACTGAGCATTCAGCTTTTGGTACTAAACATTTTTTATAGAAAGGTTTACACAACTTACAAGTGGCTAATGATTTCCAAAGCAAACAAAGTTTGTGCTAATTTGAAAACTACGTGAAGTACTGAGTTGAACCTTGAAGTTTCTGGAGTGGTTATCTGTGCAAATCATAAGTAGAATGAATTCACTACACCAGGCATGTCACTTTCACCAGGCAACATGAAACAACAAGTTTTAAAACAAGTTTTAAAATGGTCCTTGAATAATTAGTAGAGAAGAGAGGATCAAATGTAGACAAACTTGCAAGGAAGAAGGTTGGGGTGTGTGGCAGCTATTAAAAATATTATGGTATGCTATGGGGAGGCTCTGCCCTCAGATCCAAACGTTGTCCTTTTATAGAGCGTTTTCATATGACGTCATGGCAGGCCATATTGGTGTTCCAAAACAAAGAAATGGTGGCCATATTGGAGTACAATGTACAAAGTCATTCCTCTGGGAATTAAACTTTTACTATTTTAATTATGCAAAATTAGTCTTTTGTTTGAGTAATTCAATATGGCCGCTGGTTACGTGAGTGAAAACGCTCTATATACCAAGTGTGACTTTAATAGAAAATGGTAATAACTACAGTAGGGATGCCACATCTCTTTTCTAAACCTAATTACTTATGAATCAACCATTCAAAGGGTCTGTTCAATGTATTTTGAAAGGCAGTTTTATTTTACCTAAATGACAGTTTTCCTTACTCTTCTCTATATCACAACTTGTGAAATCTCCAAGCTTTTATAATACCTCCAGCGGCGGCCTGAAAAATGCACCCTTTGTGGCCAGAGCTGCCCTACATAGTTCACCGTAGTGAACAGCCCTTGCAAGATGGGCAATCAAGCAGTTCGTAGCTGCTGTGATCTTAATTTATCTTGCACCCTTGTAATTGTACTTTCCCCTCTTAACATGTTTACCATTTTTCTGCAACTTTTCATAAATGTAATGGTTGAGATTAATGTGACTTGGATGTCTTAAGATTTTCCAAGAGTTGTGAATGTGTTCTGAAGATTTTCAATGTTAAAATAACAAAAAATAATCAATTATCTCATCTCCAGGCAAAGCACTTTAAGTTGAAGAGTTGAGCGAAATGCACAAGCTTGTTGGCTGGTCTATAATTCCCAGAAGTATTTTTTTTGGGTCTCCAGAGCAAAAAAATAAATTCAGTTATTTAGAATTTAATTTTGTATAAGTATTTATTGAGTCTCATTCTCTTGTCATCAGACTCATTAATAAATAAGTTCAAATGACAATTCATAAAAGAGGAAGTGGACAAGGAATTCTAAGAAGTTTTGCTGTTTGTAACTTGTATAATTCACTACATTTATTCATGCTACAATAAATTCTTCCTTGTTTTAGTCAGCACTCAACTGTTGAATGTTTTGCACTCGATCCAATAAAATCAATTTTCAGATAACTGACTCAGTCCTGATGTTTAAGGTCAATTTCCCTGTATTGCATTGCGCATCCTAACTGCGCAGAATTTTACGCGTAATTGACGCGCACACATCGACAAAATGGCTGCCTTTTTCTATGCAATGCGGAACACCAACGCCGAGCGCGAAACAAAATCATCGAAGCAAGCAAAACCCATAACCATTGTTAGGCTAACCTGAGTGCAAGGTACACTCCGGCTAGCCTGAATAGCACTTCGTTCATTTGTTTTGGTGTCAGTTTGCTTGCATTCTGCGTTCAGCAAATTACCCCTGCCGTATCAAAATGGGCAGGAAACCCTGACTCGTCCCCAGTTGTCTTCATACAGCGCGCAAGGAGAGCACAGGGAGAGATGGGTTCCGAGAAAGGGGTGCAAGGTGAGATGGGTAGGGAGAAAGCGAAAGAAGTCTTCTCTTCTCTCTTCCTATCATCCCCTGCTCTCCTACCTCGTGCGCAACTCTACCTTTGCCGCGTGTTATATGAAGACGACTGGGGACGAGTCAGCGGGAGACCCATTTCTTTTGGGGGGGGGGGGGGGGGGGGGGTTGTCTGGGGACAATCCTCCCCAGGAGAATTGTGAAAATCTAGACATGCTCTAATGCAATTTGGTGCATTTTGGAACACTTTTTGAGAAGAATCATGTTACCTAGCTTCTTTTTACCTTGTGGCACATAAGGCCTAATTCTGATTTAATATCAAACTGCAGCCCATCTTGCATGAATTTTTTTTCTCTTCGGTTTTGCCTTGCATTAATTTTTTTCGGGACATTTTGCCTTGCATGAATATTCTTCCCACCCCAAACAGAGTGAATTTAAAGAAGGGCAGGGGGTACACACTCTTTCGTACACCACGTGTCATCAGAGGGGGATCGGAATATCCCCCTACACCAACAGAAAGGGGTGGGGGGATAACCATGTAAGGGGTAATATTCATGTGAGCGCTTACGCCATCAGAGGGGGATACCCCCTCATACACCTTCAGAAGGTGGATACCCCCATGCGCCAGCAAAGGGGGGGATACCCCCATACGCTCATTTTCCCCCTAATGGCTTCACTTCCGGCTCTGCTGTTGCTATGTTAATTTGCATTTCAACACCATTTCCGGTTATGTGACGTCATCCCTCGTTATCAATGTAGCATGAAAGCGAGAAGTCTCTGGGGTAACCATACCGCAACCTATTGTGATGTCATTGTAACATGAAAGCGAGGCACCTATGACATCATTGTAACATGAAAGCGAGGCTCATTTCCTTAGCACAAAGGGGTGGCCTTTGATTGATGACGTCACCTGAAGAGTACCTGTCACTCATTTTGATTAATGACATCATTTGACGAGTACCTGTCCGTCATTTTGATTGATGACATGAGTACCTGTCAAAATAGGTCTTGTGTGACCTGCCCATCAAACCCCAGGTGGGTAACCCTTTGATCTCTATCTGTCAATCATTTTGATTGATGATGTCATTTGACGAGTACCTGTCAAAATGGCTGTATATGGGTGGATATGACTACTGACTCAAATTAGTATTGTATT
This sequence comes from Meandrina meandrites, assembly GCA_963693305.1. Classification (NCBI taxonomy): domain Eukaryota; kingdom Metazoa; phylum Cnidaria; class Anthozoa; order Scleractinia; family Meandrinidae; genus Meandrina; species Meandrina meandrites. The sequence continues at coordinate 16,914,027 of OY855915.1, forward strand.
CGGTGCATGTAAAATGCAACGTTATAAACCAGTTCGCAAACAGCACATATGTAATATGATTTTCCCTTGGTTTGCCGGAAGTAACATCAACATACGATCGTTTTCTAATATTTAAAATGAGATTTAATAAAATTTAGCTACAATATCCAAACGTTTCAAGTTTAAAATAAACGGCATGCAATGCATGCAGAAGCAATGGCATTTTACAAGGGGTCTTTAATAATTTTTGTCAAAAATCAACCTAAATAAAAGTAGCTGACAACTTCTGTGTTGAATGATTGTTAGACAAAAGCTGTATTATCTTGAAGCACAACATCCGATGTACGATACAAGGTCAGACGCTGTCTTGAAATTGTTTAGTCTGTTTACACCCGGGGCCCTTTTGTGTTAAAAGAATGTAAAGATTTCTGTTTACTTAATCTGATAAAGCACACGAAATATTATTCGTCTTTTTTGTTTATAGTTTGCATCAATCCTTCTAACTGTTCTAAGTATTCTGCTTTGAGTTCGTGGCGATTTGTTGTCGAGTTGAACTTGACGTTTATTCCCGTACAGCGACCCCGAAAATGCAAAGCAAATAAAAATCAGTACAAAAACAAACTTAGGACACATAATGAAAAGTTCATTAAAAACATGTCCAACAAAGACTTTACTGACTAAGAAACAGCTTTGCTCGCAAAAGGTCTTAAATTTACCAGAGTTTTACACGCTGACCAAAATACATAAACCCACTCCGGTCAGCAGATCTATAGTTTCTGGTAGCGGCCGTGGCCCAACAGAACGAACATCTGTAATTTCGTTGATTCGCTTTTGCAACCTATCGCCATAAAGCAAGAGTCGGCACACATATACTCCGAATCTTTAAAAGATTCTCATGTTACACTGACATCTCACAACTGAGAACAACAAACTCGCTCAAACATTTTCTAAACCTCCAATTGCCGCTTATCGGAAGGACAAGTCTCTGAAATACATTTTAGTGATCAGAGCAAAAATTCCTTCGCGCATCTAACAACAACATTTAGGAGTTATATTCGGTAAGGGTCGAGTGACAATATTACAAAACTTGAGTCCTATTCAGTTCTATGGATTGGTCGATCACATCAGACAACAGATCCGGTCAACTCGCACGAATACATTAAGCGATGACGTCATCGCTTAAAATTTAATAAAACAATTATTCCATTCACGTTTGTTATATATGCAGAGATCATTATAGCCAGCTCATATCCAACGCACGCTCATGGAATAATTGTTAATTAGGCAAGTGTGTCAACAAATTTGGTCTGGAATAAAATCGCAGTGCACGATGGGAAGGTTGGGTTTGTATGGTAGGGGTATACAAGGGTTAAAGGAGACACAGCATTGTAGATTTCAAAACAAAATACACACGAAAAATAACAAAAGAGCTACTGCACTAATGAAAAAAGCAAGCCAAAATTTCAATCTCTTTTATGTTTAATTTTAACTAAATTCAGATCAGAGTGTATTAAATTTATGAGTTCGAGTTAGAAATTTCGAGTAAGAGTTAGAATTACAATTTCGATTTTGAGTTAAAATTTCGAGTTCTAGTTAAAAAGAAGGGCCTGAAAAGTTACTGATTTCGTGATGGAAGACGAAGAAACAGATAAAAAAAGAAAGAAAACGAAAACGAAAAGCCCACAACATGGCATGACATTTTTGCAGTTGGTCACGCATAGTGTCACCCTTATCAACAAATGAAAGCTAACCGCAAGCAAACAGGAGCGGAACTAACCGCAAGCAAACCAGAGTGGAACTTAACCGCAAGCAAACCAGAGTGGAGCTAACCGCAAGCAACTCGATATGTTAACTGGAACTCGAAATTTCTAACTCGAACTCATGAAATCGACAGACCCAACAGATCAGCAAAAGAATTTGTTTATTTACACAACATACATCTATTAGATTGCAGTCATAATGTAAATTACACAGCTAATGTTACAATTCTTTTCCCTTAATTTTCTTTTCACAAAAATAAATAAATAAATAAATAAATAAATAAAGTGTCTTTATTGCAATTGATAAAATACATATCAATAGTTACAATAGTAAAAATATTAGAAAGAGCCAAATACAGGAATAAGGATAAAAATTAAAATATTTACAATATGATGACAATGATATAAGAAGTCTATATATAAAAAAACTAAGAATTAATTGCTAAATTATATCCAAAAGCTAACCTATTACTAAAACTATTCTTAAAACGCTCAGTATTTAGAGGAGGCAATACAATATTTGACCGTAATTGATAAGCAGAACAGTGCCGCTTTGGTAGTAAATTATACAGTGGGTGGTTATCGTCTGCTCTGATTTTTTCAAATAGTGTGCGGTCCGCTTTCTCAAGAAGGTCATGTATATTGATTAATTCAGAAATATATCGTCGCTTGTGGCATCTCTTGAGGAAACACTGTACTGCATTCAGGTCCGATGCACTTGCACCATATACTGGTAGTCCATAAGTTATCTTTGGCAGGACAACAGCTTTGAACAGGTGATCAATATCCTTTTGGCTGTATCCTTCTTTTCTAAGGCTTCTGATTACGTATAAACACCTATTTGCTTCGTATAATTTCGTTTTAACATGCTTAGTAAATTTACAGTCCGACTGGAAAGTAACACCGAGAATAGTTAAAGTGTCGTGCTGACTGATGTGGTGTATTTCGTGGAAAGTATGATGTTGACCTTTCTTTTTAAGAACTAGTTCTTTGCATTTAGAGGTGTTACACTTCATCTGATTAAGAGTTGTCCAGTCCATGAATAATCTAAGAGCATTCTGCGTGTTATCTGTACCGTCCTTGCGAACTGTAATTTGTAGTGTGGAATCATCAGCATACTTATTCAGGTCGATGTTGTCACTGCTATCCCCGGTAATTTCAAGGTCGTTTAGAAATACATTGAAGAGATATGGACCACTGACGCTACCCTGTGTGGTTCCTTTGTTGACATTTTTCCATTCACACACTACGCAGGGGCACCCAACGACCGAATCTTTCCAAAGACGTCAGAAGTGTCGTAAATGGATTTCTCTATGTTCTAGAAGGCTTTTTAGTTAATTTGGAGATGCCCTAAAAAATATTTATCTGTTCGGATATTTAAGGGGAACTTTCGTCGTTTCGAAAATTCTAGGGTCCTTTTTTAAGTCATCCGAAAGTTTTAGCTATCCTGATGGATCTTGTCGAAAGTTCGAGGACACTGAGAGACCATATTTTCACTAGAAAGTTTTAGGGGAAGTTTTTCGTTATACGTGTGCCTATCGAAATTTCGCGAAAATACTAGGCAATATAAATGTTTATCCGAATATTATAGGCGTTAAACCTATTCATCCGAAAACGTTAGGGGGTGTAAATTATACGACAGGCTTTCTTTAACGTGGCGAGGAAGGAGAAGTGATAATACATAATAGGCACGCACTGCTGGCATTTAGAAAGAAGCAAAGCTGAAAACATAGGCTTTTCTTTATATTTCCGTTCTGATCTCACATTTGGTGACGAAACACTGCATATACTGTACAAGGACAAACACCTTTTCTTGTAGGTTTACGAGCGTTTCTGAACCGATCAAGGGATTGTTGTTGGCGTAGGAATCTTTTTATGGTCAAAACCGAATAATTTGATCGTTTTAGATGCTCTGACCACAAAAATAACTTCTCCAATAATCTGATAAGTAGGCTAATGCCGAGCTCAATCACCTCAATTGCCTTTATCTTTCATTAGGTTCAATCACGTACATTCCTGATTACCTCTAATGCTCACCGAAACTTTTAGCAGCTTTTGGAATAATTAAGCCAAACGAAAATTTTAGAGAACAAACAAAACCGTCCGAAAATTATGGGACATGATAAAAGTGAGCACATCAATTCCGAAAATTGTAGGGAAACTTTATGGTTTTCCGAAAAAATTTGAGAAGTCTAGAGCGTCACTGGGAAAAAATTTCGAAATTCTTAGGCGACCTTCCATCCGAACAGATATTTTACCGAAATATTCCGTTGGGTGCCCCTGACTACGTCGTTGCACACAACTCGTTGCATTCTTTCTCCTAGGAAGCTAATATACCAGTTAATTATGTACGGATTCAAGGGGGATTTTTTAAGTTTTTCTACCAGCAGGTTGTGCTTAACGTTGTCAAACGCCTTTCAGAAGTCCATTGAAAAAAGCCTGACTGCAGTGTTAGAACGATTGTCCAATGCTTTGAGGAAGTTGTGTTGCATCTTAATCAGAGCATTAATACAGCTTCCACCAGATCGATAAGCAAATTGTGTAGGGCTGAGGTAACTTTCCAAGTCATCCTTGTTAAAGATTTGATATACAGTTCGCTCAAACACCCTTGCGATTACTGGAGTGATGTTGATGCCTCTGAAGTCTGCGCAATTGACAGGAATATCAATTTTGGGTAGTGGGTTAATGTTAGCTTTCTTCCATGCTTTTGGCCAAGTCTGAGAACCAAGAGATAGATTCCATATTTCCAGCATAACTGGGGCGAATACTGCAGCATGATCTTTCCATATCCAGTAGGGAATATGGTCAGGACCTGTGGCAGTACGTTTAATATTACTCAAAGCGTGGAAAACTTGAGACAAAGTAAGCTGTGGAAGCACGTTCTTCATGTCGTCGGTAATATGAAGAGGACAGGGGGCAATGTATTCCTTGTCCTGACATAATTCTCCAAAATACTTGTTTAAATTGTGAATAAAGGATTGTTCGTAGTTAAAATTAGTCCTGTCTTTTCTGTTCGAGAGCTTGTCTACATTTTTCCACCACATGCCGGATCCTGTTCTGCGGGCTGTCAAAGCCTTTCGATTTTCTTTGATTAGTTGGGCTATTCTTTTGCTAATTTCATTTGCAGAGTCCGGGTTCTTGATTTGTAATTTATTCCTTTTCTTTAGAAGCACTTTAACTAAAGGTGTGATCCAATCTGGATCCCTAGATGACATGCGGACCGTCTTAAACGGAAAGCAGTCGTCCATCATACTATGTATGTCCGATGTTAAACTGTCAACGACGGAATCAACGCATGTACCATAAACCCACTGATGATCGAGTAGTCGCTGATAGAAGGCTATTTTTCGGTGTTCTCTGTAATCGCGTAGCTTGTATTTACATCTTAGGGGTTTGAGCTTCATTCCAGCAGGCAATATAACTCCCTTGTGATCTGTTTTAATTTGTGCATTGATCGGATAGCACGGAGAAAACAAATTATCATAATTTGTCAAACAATTGTCCAAGACAGAATCACCTCTTGTTGGGAAATCGACGAGAGATTTCATACCAGTTGACGTGCTCAATCTTTCGATATTCAAGCGATTCAAATCGCCCCCACAAATGACTAAGCCATCAGGATTAGCTTCCAGAAATTCGTCTATAGTATCGCTTACATAGGCAATCAGTTCGCTTTCCATATAATTCGTAGTCGAAGGATGGTATATTCCGCACATAAGCATTTTGTGGCCAGATGGTAGCTCTATTATAAGACTTAGACACTAAGACTTATCACTGTTACACGAGTTAGCCTCAGTGAACTGTTTTTTTTTTTTACTGAAAGTCATTAGCAACGTAAATGTTGTGTTTCGAATTTTCTTTTCTTTTTTTTTCGGGGGGGGGGGGGGGTGGGGGGGAGGGGGTGGGTGGTAATGTACTACCATAATGGCTTTAAAGCAAAGTAAAATAAAATATAAATCAAGGATAAAATTGAACCACAACATTAACACATAGAAGGGACTTGGGCGTTGATCAACCACATGCTCAAAGAATCTGAAAAGAATCACTATTTATGTAATCCTACTAACCACTAAATACAATTCAGACAGCATTAATGGTGTAACTTTCATTTACTTCATTTGATTCTTGACCTTTCATCTGTTACAATTTCCGAGTTTCCCGTATAAACTGGTAAAGGTATCAGCCAGCTAATAAATACAAAGTGTTTTGTCTTGAGTGTTTTGTCTTAACGTACATGATAGAATGTCAGAAATGTAAGAAACAATACATAGGGGAGACTAAGCGTACACTTCGTGAACGATTCACCGAACACAGACAAGCCACAAATAACCCTAGTCACGCTAACGCTACAGCAGCAGTACCTACACATTTCAACCTGCCGGATCACTCTATTAAAGACATGAAACTCATTCCTCTCGAACTTCAACCAACGAACAATGCTTCTCGTAGAAAAGCTAGAGAAGCCTATTTTATAGAAAAAGGTCAAACACTCACACCACATGGCATCAATCGACGGAATGAACATTAACTAGTCAATTTATTTTATTCATTTTTATTTTCATCTTTTATATATTTGCATGTTATTCCCATTTTTCTTAAATTTTGTTTTGGCTATTCTGGTATTTGTTCAGCGTTGTAAATAGTTATGTATCTTATTTCATTATATCTACATGTAGTTAAACATTAACTGCCATTGTATGTATATCCCTATTCAAATTTTAGAGCCGTTAGTTTCACATTGTACTGGCCCTGAAGAAGACTAGCTCTGCTAGTTGAAATATTGGTCAATAAATTTTGCCCTTTTGCCGTAGTACCAGCCTTGCAATCAATTTGGTTTTATTTAACCAGTACATTAACCAGTTATTCATTAAACAGTTGAGTTAAATAAATGTTCATTTAACTATTAAAAGTCGCTCCGATTTCACTCTGGATGCCAATTTCACTCTGGATCACGTACGCAAAATAGTTGCTTTGCTTCAAGTCTGGAACAGGGTACCTTTTTTGCAATTTTTCTCTGGAACAGGGTCGCAAATTCATCATTTTTACTCTGGAACAGGTCAAGAGTCTCAGGGAGTCAGCGGCTCACCCCCGTAGTAAAATTAAAGGAGTACCCCCCCCCCCCCCCCCCGGGAGTCTGAGCCGGTTCCCTTTATCAGGTCAAGTGGTTTTCCTTGTAGGCAGGTGCGTAAAATTGTAATTGCGTCTCGCTTGCTGTATCTGGCCTCAACTGCGTGCTTAAAATCTGATCTGAATATGGCGTACTCTCTAACGTCTCCATAGAATTACGGCATTTTCGGTTTCTCCATTTTCAAACTGCATGTTTGTGATGTTAAGAGGGAGTTGACTGTACAGTATCCTTTAAAGGTGAGTGGTTTTTGTTTGATGTGAACGTGAAAATTCCTTTAATTTTTCTGTTGAATTTATTTTTTGCAAAGGATATGTAGAGAGAAAGACAATGGAACTTTAACTCACTGTAATCGTGCTAAATCGCTCCAAAAACCACATAGGAGAAATAACAGCAGACAGAGGACTTCAGCGAGGTGATTATTTATTAAAAAACTCGTTCTTATTTTTCATTTAAAGTAGGAGTCGTTATTTCCCATACAAATCCTTATAATTTCGCTGTTACGCAACGTCCGCCGTTACGCCAAAAATTGGCCGCATCTCGCTCTGACCTAATTCCTGCCCACATGAAATTTGAAACTTGGAATTTTATCTGTATTTCAAACCCAGGCCCGTAGCCAGGATTTTTGCTTGGGGGGGGGGGGGGGGGGTGCGTATGAGCCCCTCCGGCGCGAAATGTCGTAGGGGGCTCTGGGGGGTATCCTCCACCAGAAAATTTTCAAAAAAATGGCCGGTTATCTGAGGCCGAATTTCGTGCGTTTTGAAGACAGTTTGTTAGAAAACATAGAAAGGTGAAGGTAGCAAGGACGATAATTCTGGTACATTTTTAAATTCAAAACGTAGTTTTAGAAACAGAACCTTGTAAACATAATATACAATTTATTTAACTAACAATGACGGCAGTTCTTTTAAACGAAGACTGGAAAAAGATAGATATCTTTATTTCGGTGTCAAATGGTAATTACATAAATCAGCCAGAGTCGGTTTGCTGACTATGAACGGCATTAGTCAGAATGTATCGTTAAATTAACCTAAAATCACTCAATTTGGTCAAAATATGCCACACGAATCTTCAAATGGTGGACCTATTGAATGTAAATAGACGAAGTACAGAAATACCATTTCCCTTTATTTATTTATTTATTTATTTATTTATTTATTTATTTATTTATTTATTTATCTATATACTTTTTTCACAAGGAGCGGACTTCCAAGGCTCGTGGGGGGGGGGGGGGGGGAGGGGGGAGGGGGTGCGGACGCACCCGTCGCAGCCCCCTCCCTCCTGGCTACGGGCCTGAAACCAGAGGTGTTTTTTTGTCCTACACCGGAATTGCCCGACCATTTCATCTTTAAACATGAAGGATGTGAGGTATTTATTACGCAAAGATGTTCAAATAAATTTCTGCTCAGGAAAAAGTTGCAGAGGAAATATTGGAATCAGCGGGCCGGGCCCTTGTCGATGTCCACTTTGGCGCGAAAATAGCTGCGATCAGCAGTCAGCGGTTGACAATAAAAGCCTAAGTTTGGCGCGAAAACTGCTCAAAATGGTGGACACGGACAGTTCTCAAAACAGTCAGAAATCTTCGCAATTTAGTCAGTCAGATCTCCCTGAACTTCTTAATCAGTACTATAAAAGGTTATTTCCTTACAAGTACTTTGTTCAGTGGTTATCATATGGAGGAGGTAAGGGTTTTTTATGGAATAATCACACTCAGTATCAACCGTTTGTATTCGATCGATGACGACTTAAAAATTTATTACACCGATGAATGGTTTTCGCTTATAGTTTTGCTGTGTTGATTCCTTAGTACCCAAGACCTATTTTGTACACCGAGAATTCTCTTTCACGCTGAAAGATGATGTTTATCTGCGGTATCAATCGTTTGCGGATCAGCAAGAACTGGAGAAGGAGATTTTGAAACGAAACCCGTACAAGATTGACATCGGCGCTGTGTTCACGCACAAGGTAATCCAACTTGTATTCTCTGTTATTCTTCTCTTTATTTTTATACCTCTTTGTTATTAAATGGCACAGCAAAAAACTAAAAATGAAATTTTAGAATAAATATCTAAAACTCCCAAACTAAGAACATAACATATCTTCTCACCCTCCTGATGCTATAACCTAATGCAAACTTTCGAATAAATTCTCCTCTACATAAGGCAAAGGTAACTGCAAACACTTAAATCCCCCAGTATTTCCCAGCATAACTCCATGGTCTATGCCTGGTGGTGGGGGGGAGAAGGGGCATAGCGGTTAGTGAATTTCCTCATGCTGGGGGTAATCCTGTGATGAACTAGTAGCCCATCCAGGGGGAGTAGAAATGCTCCTAGTTGCTCCATGGTATGGAAACCAGGATAAGATCTCGCCTGATGTTGCACTTGTCTCGAATGCAGACGTTACATTATTTTTTACTCCTAGGAATGTACAGTGTAAATGCACATCTCACCATAGCATTAGCTTTCCGTTCCCAATGCTTGCTCACTGAAGTTGTGTTATTTTTTTCAGCCAAAAGATCACAAAATGATTAAACCTGGAGCCTTCCAGGCTGAAGAGAAAGAGCTAGTATTTGATATTGACATGACAGATTATGATGAAGTCAGGACATGCTGCAAGTGAGTTATCTTCTTGAACCTTAATTCCCTAAAGTGATCAAGTTGTAATCTCTTCTTACGTTGTCAGTAAATTAGTAACGATAATAAAAATCTTATATTAGGAGACTTTCAATCACATAAATGTGGTTTTCAGAAAGGTCCTAACTAAGATTAAAAGAGAAAATAAAACAATAGTAATTAAAATTGAAATAAAGCTACATTGTAAATAAAAAACGAGCTTTAAATTTAATAAATCTACATTTAGAACAAGGAAAGAAAACAACAAAAATACAACAGAAATAATTAACTGAAAAACCTGCTAAGAGTGCTCTGCTGTAAATTTACAATTCTAATTTCTCTATCTAATGAAGTCCAATCTTTCAGAGAGTGATGAAACACTCTCTGCTTACCCCAGTATTTGGTAACATGGGATAATCCAGGCATGACTTTATTCCTTCTGTTATAACTACAATCTTGGACAAAACTAGTTGAAACATACGATTTTCATGCATTTTTCAGAAATGTCCCGACTTGCAAGCGGGTTAAAATATCTTATTCCCCTCCCCCCCTACTCAATGTTGTTTCTTGAGGTTTGCGGTTCGACAGGCTTTGTTTTAAAAACACTAAAGCATTAACAACATTGAAATGGGGGGGGGGGGGGGGGGGGAAGGGTTGCAAAACTGAACTCTGTTGGCTAAATAAGTGGAAATTTGCTAAGTGTTTCAACAGTTTTGTCCAAGATTGTATATGAATGCCCCTGTTTGCAAGTAACTCCATAGGGTACATGATCCATAATTCCATTAATACACTTGTAAACATATAATTATACAGTGAGCTGACAACCAATGGGAATATAGAAAATCATCCATGGGTGATGTTGGCTTGGTACATGTACATTGCTCAGAACTAAATATGAAATGATTGTGATTGATAATTTTGTTACTGCGCTGTTGAAGGTCAAAATGCATTTTTTTTGAGTACTGCCGTCAATCATTATTTTATGGTGACAGCTAAATCTTGAATCTTGATAAACAGAAATAAACAGACTAGTTTGAGAGCTACCAATTAATACCAACAGATGTGACCTTTTGAACTGGTTGAAGTAAACTTCATTTTCCTGAGAGGGCCACTTTGATGATTGACGACAGCAAAAAATGTAACCGTTGGCTTCAGCAAAATTTGCCTGTTGATGATGGATGGATTGTTTGATGGATTTACTTTATTTTAATCGACACAGAGGTGCAGACATTTGCAAGAAGTGCTGGTTGTTTATGGTTGTAGCTATGAAGATAGTGGATTCAGCTCTTGAAAGTAAGTTCTTTCAAAATATAGTGTTTATTCTTGGATGGTGTTAGTATGGTACTAGTACTTTATTTGCTCCTTTGAAGTAAAACCTCAAAAACTCACAGCTTACAGGCAAAAGGCTCAAACACAAAATGTACAATGTAAACTGCACAACAGCAGTCAATACACAATGGGCACAAAAACATGAAATAATTGTTCCTCTTATCACTTATGTTTAAATACACGAACTGGTTAATGTGTGAGTGTGAGGTGGTGATGACCAGTGGGTTTTGAACTGTTTGGCTTTGAGCTTAAAATGACACAAATCCCAAGCGACTTCATGTGAAGGAATCTCATTTCATTGAGCACATCTTGACTAAAGTTCATGGTCACATGATAAATAAAACCTATTACGAGGAGTCAGGAGTGACAGTTTGGAGAAAAGTGGAGTGGAGAAGTAAAGCATGGCCAGAATCTGGCTGCACAAAAGTATCGTATTTGTCAGTGCTGCTTCTGACCTACTCTTCCATCATGCATCATCATCATCATCATCTTCATCATCATCATCACTATTGCCATCAGCCTTTTCATCACCATCCCCATTGTGTCTAATGTGTTTGGCCAGTTGTTTTGTTTACTAATTAATTTATTTGTTTTACCTTGCAGGGGATTTTGGATTCAAACACAGACTGTGGGTCTACAGTGGTCGTCGTGGTGTCCATTGCTGGGTGTGCGATGAACGTGCACGAAAACTTTCCCAGAATGCTCGTTCAGCTATTGCAGAATATCTTAGTGTTATTAAGGTATTATTTTTAACACTGTGTGTTTACTTATAAGTAAATTTAATATTACTTTTTTTACTTACTAAGTATGCTAGTTATTATTTGTCCAATTAGTTTTGGAAGGCCAGCTAATTCCAGTGGCTCTGGTTACAAAAGGTTCCAGAACTCTCTGATAAAATTGTCTAGCCAGCCAGTCACCCAGCTCTGACCTGAGTGTTGTAACAGGTCAGTCTATGCCAAAAGAGCAAACAAACTGAATTGGAAAACACAACAGCGAATTCTTCTTTTTCTATTTCTTTTCCTTTAGCCCTTTAACCCCTAAGAGTGACCAGCAACTAATTTCTCCTTACAATATCACTACTGAATCAAACAGACGGGTGATGAGAATGAAGAAAATAATCACTAACGATAAAATGTCCTGATTTGTAAACAGATTCTCCTTATTAGTTTCAAAACAGATGTATAGAGAACAGTTGAGAGAACGTGCATTTTGATATTAGGATTTAAAGGGCTAGAGGAGATTCTAGAACCATAAGAGTAAGACTTTCATCCAAAAATTATAATAAGTTGTGTAAATATTAAGAGTTGAAGTGTTTTTACTTGAGAAGTCAACATGTAATTGCTGACACTGTTGACTTTGCATTCTGTCTGGGAACAACCCTTCTCTACATGTACATTGACGATGATCAGTAATCATGACACATTTGCTCTCCTCGCTCTAGGGTGGAGAAAATCAAGTCAAGAAGGTGAACCTCCGTTCACCATACCATCCATACATAAGGTATAGTAAACATAATATATTATTTTTGTTTTTCAAAGGTAAAAAATAATTGTTGTATATAGTTGCTTGATAGTTGAACTTGATTGTCTGAGGCCTTCTTTCTCCATCTGTGGACCATCTACAGTCAAACCTTCCTGTGCGACCACCTCTCAAGTGACCACCCTCTGCATACATGTACCCTGAGCAACCTTGTTATCAAAAGACCAAAATTCTGCTTGTCAAACTGCAGAACCTTTGTAAGCGAGCATCAATGATCACATGACTACCGAATCACCAGACCACTCCCCACTGACACCTCCCGATGGTGTACATGTATTATTTACCTTGTGTTCCAGCCTAGTGGCCCACTAGAAACTTAACTCTTGTTTCTGTAACTACTAGACAGTGGTATTTCTTCTCCCCCCTTGCTACAGTAGGTGGATTGCTATCCCACCCCCTCCCTACCACATTAAATTCTCCGGTACCCATTTATACACCTGGGTGGAGAGAGGCACTGTTGGAGTTGGTGTCTTGCCCACACAACACATTAACCCCTGCCAGGGCTCGAACCCGGCCTGCCTGATACAGAGTCCCGCAAGCACACTAACCTGCACCTCTTGATTGTGTATTAATTAATAAGTAATAATTTCTGATGAAATTGCATTCATTTTATTTTCCAGAAAATCATTAGACATCCTGAAAGCCCACTTTGTCGACCTTGTAATTGAGAAACAAGATATTTTGTCGTGCAAAGAAAGATGGGATGGAATGCTTGCTCTCATTCCAGATGGTATCCTTTAACAAAATATGAAATGAGTGAAATTATCTTTGCAGTTAACAAGCAATTTAAGCAATTGCTTTTTTGGCCTGAATTTTGAGGCTACGACGGGATTTGAATGCATGACCTTCGCGATACTTGTGCGCTGCTCAACCAGCTGAGCTATGAAACCTTGATATGTTGTCCTTTTGTGTTGTTCCAGAAAATACCCATAACCCTCCCATGAAAGGTTTTCTGTTTTAAGTCCCCCACCCCTCTGGAATTTCCAGTAAAGCCCATACGTTCCTTTTAAAATTTTGGCCTCTGAGACCCCCCACCCCCTCGGAATTTCCATTGACCTTCCATGGGGTGGGTATGTATATTTTCTGGAACTGCATATTAAAACAGGTAATCTGTTCTGGTTGGGCTTGTATTTGAAAGAGATTTAGCATCTGAAATGCTCTAAGTGCATATAAGAATGCTGCATATTTGAACTCTCAAGATTACGATGTGAAACACAAAACAAGTTCTACATTTGTCAGATGAATATTACCACATTAACACCTGAAATGTCTCAAACTGCCCATGACAATTGTGGACCTTTGTTCAACTTCTGATGTGAGTCATCACCTTGACCTTAAAGGGCATCACTGGTGCTTAGCTTCTGCAGAAAAAAAGCAGGGTGACGTGTTAATGTAGTCTGAAATGTGCAGGAAAATGCAAAGAAATTTGAGTGAAAAACTTTCCCTCAACCACCTCTGGCTACTCCATGGTAAAAATTTAGCATTTGGTTATTGCTTTCTCAAAAATTCTTGAACTGGAAGCAAGCTCAGTAGAAGACCAACAAGTGCTGGAAAAAGATAAGAAAATGAGAAAAAGGAAGAGCAGAAAAAATGTGAATGTGGTAGGGCACTTTCCCTCCAGAGTTTGACTTTTGTGCATGCCTGAGCAAAAATGTCATAAAATGTGATGCTAGTGAGAAGAAAGGTATGTCTTCATGTTGCAAATGCTGTTTTGAGTAAGTTGGAGCTAACTTGGCATATAGCTAACCAGAAAATGTCAAAATGTCCAAAAAATGCAATTGTCAATTGGTTAATAAAAAGTCTCAGGAGTATTTAGTTAAAAGAAGTTATAAGCCCATTGGCTTTTGTCCTGGAAGCTTATTTTGCATCAGGGAGGCTTATCATTGGAATTTTATGTGATAAATACAATATGAGTTGCCAATCTGTATTTGTATACAGATTAAATTTTACAAGGTGTTTTAAAACTTCTGTGAATTCCTTGACATGGGTAAGCTGCAAGAAATGAGCTGAACTCATTGTGGTCAAAAACAAAGAAAACATCAAGAGAACGATGGGATGAACTTGAGGACAAACTAGACAACAGTCAGGTAAATAAGTAAACAAAGAAACAAATAAATGAATAAATAAATAAATAAATAAATAAATAAATAAATAAATAAATAAATAAATAAATAAATAAATAAATAAATAGCAGAGATGTAAATAATAGGCAGAAGGCAGAAAAAACAACTGCCTGAGGACTTGACTCTTGTTTAATTTTCTGGCTGAAATACAACAAGTCAACCCTTCCTTTTTAAGGGGGGTGACTCTTAACTACCAATTTGTTTCTAAGGCAGGTTTCTAATTGCTATATTTTGGAAATAAAACCTCATACAGATAAGCTTTTTGCACGAGTTTGTTCTATTGAAGATTCCTCCAAGAGTTTCTAGTCACGGTCATATTTAACGCGTCACATGACCAGAATAGAAAAAAACCTAAAGCTCAAACGGCAGATAGACTTTAAAATTAAAATGAGCGTCAATAGATAAAGAACATCCACATGCATAATGCGACGTATCGTTTTCATGAAATTCTCATTATTATAAGAGTTATGGCCTAATATACACTCATATTTACAGACTTTCATCAGTAGCGTTTCCTTTTTTTGTGTAAACGGTGAGTTAGGCGCGATATCGTTGGTATATCGTTTATCGGATATATATATATATATATATATATATATATATATATATATATATATATATATATATATATATATATATATATATATATATATATATATATATATATATATATAGTACTTATATACCCCTTTCCTCCTTCCTAAGGGCGATGATATTGGATATTATCGCGATATTATCACTTTAGTATCTACTAGAGTCTACTTAGATACCCCCTTCCTCCTTCCTGAGCGCGATGATATTGGATATTATCGCGATATTATCACTTTAGTATCTACTACAGTCTACTTAGATACCCCCTTCCTCATTCCTGAGCGCGATGATATTGGATATTATCGCGATATTATCACTTTAGAATCTCTTAGAGTCTACTTAGATACCCCCTTCCTCCTTCCTGAGCGCGATGATATTGGATATTATCACAATATTATCGATTTAGAATATACTAGAGTCTACTTATATACCCCCTTCCTCCTTCTTGAGTGCGATGATATTGGATATTATCACGATATTATCGATTTAGAATAGTGTCTACTTATATACCCCCTTCTTCCTTCTTCCTTCTTCCGGCATAATATCGGATAATATAAAATATCGTTAGACAGAGATTTGTCTTTCTCATATAGCGAATTAGATATAATATCTGATAATATTGTTTTAAAAATATCGGATATTCTTTAGCATAATATAAATTTTTGATAATATTAGATATTAGACTCATTCTATCTCGATAATATAAATCTGATAACTATCCGATACATGATACCCCTATGATATCGCGCCTTTATGTAAACGGTAAAAGCATACGTCAGATTATAAAGACGGCTACGTTATCTCTGATTTGTAAGAGAAATCGAAACTTTACCTTGTTTCCGTGGAGTTTTAGGGATTTTAAATTCTAACGTGCGGTTTGGGACTGGCACTAGTTTCGCTTGCGCAATGATTTATTTTTCAAAGCAGGTGTACCCCCAAACAAAATTCACCATTTACATGTAGCGTTACAAAAAGCTTCAAAATCGCTTGCTTCAAAATACAGTCTTCAGCCACTCCTTAGCAACTGCTCCAGATCTGTAGTTAAGAGTCTCCCCCCTTAATGTGAGCCAAAGTTTCTTCCTGTCAGCCCAGTCAAAATGATTTTGAGTAGTAGGCAAAATGGCTTGAGTAGTCGGCAGCAGAGGCAACAAGCACATTTGGACGCCATCTTTTTGGAACTGCAAGGGTATTTTTATCTGTACAGAAAACTTGTAAATTAAATGACAACAGCATGATCACATCCATGTGCAGCGATATTTGTTGTTTATCATCAATTTATTGGTTAACTGATTTCATGGCAGAGTTAAAACTTAAACTCGATTTATTTGGTGAACTTAAGTGTGCAGTAGGTGGCAGATTTTTCATTGCAGGCGGCAAAATCGCCGGCTGCCGGCACATTTTGACTGGGCTGTCCTGTGATCAATAAAATTTTGCATTTTGGAAGTCTCAGCCACATCCCTGAATAGGAATTTGAGGTGGCATGTTTGCAGAGTGGCATGTCCACAGGGAGACCCTCGCCCCTCCCCCGAAAAAGGATGAGAACCAACAACAAACTTAACCCATTTATTATTAATTGCCAACGAGTCAGGCCTTCTGGAAGACCAGAAGGCCTGACGAGGCGGCAGATTATAGAGCCGTGAGAAGATTTGTATGTGCGGAAAAAATCTCACAAACACTCCAAAATGTAGAAATGTAAGTAATGTAATGTAATGTAATGTAATGTAAGGTAGATCGTGACGACACAATGTCTGATGTTTTTAGCCAATCTGTTGAGCAGAAACTGTTCAGCACGTGCACAATTTGTCATAGTTGTGGCCAATCAGCGCGCTACTTATTTGTTCAGCACGTGCACGATGCATGATTCATGGCGTCGATACGTGATCCACAAACTCACATGTGTGAGAAGCTAAACAACGGCCGGTACGCGATATGCTTTTAGCCATGCATGGCGGGTGCCAAGAATCGCCTGCGTAAGGCCTAGACTGTAACCAGAGGCTCTTCCAAAAAGATTTATTCAAGAAAATCTGCCCAAAATCAATGGAGAAACAAAGAAGATGACCTCGGATACAGGCAAAGTGAAAACTGCTCACGTTTGTTGCAGTATTGAGCTGAGTGACACTGAATCGCTGCAGAATTATTTCCCTTCGCATTGCCAGTAGATTCTTCCAGTACCAAGTAAGCTTTATTGAGATTATTTGAAATTTTTATTTCGATGAAAAGTGCGTTCTTTGCTTCATTTTTCCCCTACTCGCTAGTAATGGCAATCTTTCGGACTGAAAAAAGATCGAACTGAAAGCATTTAGAATCTGTACGTGACCGCTTATCGAAACAATCTCCGCAGGAATTCCAAACGGTTGTTAGTAATCCGAGGAACGACGGAACGCGGAACGGCGGAACGACGGAACGAGAAACAGCGGAACGGGATTTTTTTTCAGTTTTTTTTTTCTTTTTTAACAAAAAACAACAACAAACAAACAGTAAATATATCTCACAAAATAAAGGGCATGCATATATTCTTTATCCTTCGAGGTCGATCTAGAGCCAAGTTGTCGAGTTATTTCGAGTGAGGATTTCCACAGGCAGCCCAAGCTCACGTTTCGAGCGGTTGGTGGGTATAAATTGGCGTTGCGTAACACTAGACCGTTGAGAATATTATAAGGCTTTGTATGGGATTTGGGTCGATTTTGGCCGTATTTATGCTTAAAATACAGTAAATATACAAAATAAACTTACTTTTGCCATTTGCTGTGTCCTTTTGCCTGTTTTGCGTCTTGAAGTGGTGTTTTAGATGATTTTTCTCTTCCCTGTTCCTTCCTTCCTAAGACGGAGTCAAGGCGAAACACTGCCATGGCGATCGATCCGCGATCGAGCGGCGATTTTTAGCCCGAAAATCGGTCCCAACGGCGTCTTTTCCTTTCTCACGTAAAGGTCGTTAGCTCTCCTCCTCCCACGAATCCACAGCTTTGGAAAATCTCAATGCATACCCTTTGAAATAAACCGATTTCCACGACTAATCCATAGGTTTCGGAGGTCTGCAATTTCTGTGTAATTCGAAGTTGACACGACCGTTTCAAACTAGGCTTAGCGGCCTGGCCTGGTGTCAAATCCACATACGTCCACGGGAGAAAAGGTAAAAATTACTTAGTCGCAATGCGAAACTTTCTAAGTAATTTTTACCTTCCCTCCCATGGACGTATGACGACCAATGACGCGTATGGCGACAGGAGCTTGTAATTGTAATTGTAGCTTGCGCCCCCACGACGCGAGGTCAAAATTTCAAAATAAAAAGTATTTCTTAGCTGGATGACCTCGAAAGTAAACATTTTATACCTGTTTCTACCGGTATATTTTATTTTTGGCCGCGAATGCCCTAAATCTTTTTGATTTTCGAACGATTTTCTTCAGCGCCAGAATCAAAACAATAACAAACACTCGCAGTCGACAGAGAGTCTTTAATATTAAATTTAGTAATCAATTAGTCTTGTGAAGCAGGTAGGGGGTTGGGTAAAATGCAGCCTTTATTTGTGTTACTATATATGAAGTAAACAAAGGCTATATATTTTCCGAGTTTCAGTGGCTCACAGCCACTTTGATTTAAGGTCTTACTATTGGACTTAAAAACAGCTGACACCTTTTCAAAATAGCGGCATAGAACTGCAATGGCTTGCAACCCTCAAATTACATGGATTTCACAAGGTTTCTCACTACTTTAGTATCATTTTAGAACTCCTTCATTAGGCCTTCACCAAATCGCATCAGTTTATTCCACAAACATTCCGCAACGAATACATGCAATGTACATTGATCACACCCACATCATAAAGTGTACTTTTAGTCAAACATTTACAATAAATTTATTATCCTCACAACCCTTCTCTCTTGTTGTACTCGTTGGCACTTCTACCGATAGGTACCACTAGTTTTTATTCTGTACGTATCAGTGTGAAGAAGCTGTGAATAAAAACCATACTATGTGATAAGTGTTACAAGGAATGATACAATATCTCGTACAGCCAAAATATGTAGCACATGCCACCTTGCATTCCAGAATAGTTTTGATTAATGGCAAATGGATTGCATTATTCATTTTAGACATTCAAATTTAATTTGAATATCGTACACGTGAGCCTGTCAAACCGTAGCCAATCAAATTGGTTTATTTTTGACATGCTCATGTGTTCACAGTTGGATGATCTACAATTTTGAAATAAAATTTGAATGTTTGAAGCAAACAGTGCAGTCCATTCACAGTTAATCAAAATTATACCAGAATTCTAAGTGGCTTGTGTGAGTATTTTTACTGTAACATGGCTTATATCACTGGAGATCATCCGAAGCCTGGGATAGCATAATTTTATGGGAAAACCAAATCATGTCTCATGTCATTTAGCCCACGCCAGGCAAAGTTAGCAACAGTAAAATGTAAACAGAACCCTGTCATAACCAACCACCCATTATATAACAAACATATTTCCCCAGACCCTTGGCACTTTTTTTGTTATATATCAGGGTTTCACTTTAATTTGATTTCAAAACTTATCAACTGCTTCACACAATTTTGCCACATTCTTTCTCAAAAGTGATAACACAGCTTAGCAAGATTTGAAATTAATTGCAACTGCCATCGGTACTTTGCAATGGGCCCTTGGCAGCTGATGATCACATGGCACAAAATAACATCCTGCTGCAGGGAAAGTAATGCACTGGGACATCCAAAACATAGAGACTTCAACTAGCAATTGACATCCCTTTGTTTTGAATGTCCTAGAGTGTAGCTTGCCCTCCAGCATTGTGGATTTTGTACCAGGCAAGCATTAGCTGAAAAGGGCCCATTTTGCTATTGTGCTGTCTTTTAGGAATAAGAACTTGAGAACAACATTAAGGCAGTTGAGTTAGGCATTATCCTGAGGGAATTCATTCTCAAGTGTTTTGCTTTTTTTCAGAAAACAGAAACAAAGGACGAGATTATGTTTCAGTACTGCTTCCCTCGTCTTGATGTCAATGTCACCAAAGGGCTCAATCACTTGCTCAAGAGCCCTTTCTGTGTTCATCCTAAAACTGGTCAGTTTTTTCAACATTAAAGCTAAACACAGAAACAAACTCTTGATCTACTTTTGGGATCAGGCAGTTTATTATAATTCTACATAACCATACACAAAACTGATACTTAACAGATAACCGTAATACATTCATTGTAAAATGAGACAACTTAAGGCCCAGGCAAATAAAATTACTACAATGTTACATAAACAAAATCAAAACTGCTGCGGAAGTGGGTGGGTGGGAAAATGCAAAATAAACTTGCTATTAAAAGACCATGACCTCTGGTACTGCTTCTATGAATGCTACAATCTTGGACAAAACTAGTTGAAACATACGATTTTCACACATTTTTCACAAATGTCCCGACTTGCAAGCGGGTTAAAATACCTTATCCCCCTCCCCCCTACTCAATGTTGTTTCTTGAGGTTTGCGTTTTGACAGGCTTTGTTTTAAAAACACTAAAGCATTAACAACATTGAAATGGGGAGGGGGGGGGGAGGGGGTTGTAAAAGTGAACTCTGCTGGCTAAATAAGTGGAAATTTGCTAAGTGTTTCAACAGTTTTGTCCAAGATTGTAGTATTACAATAAGATCCTCAAGTCTATGAGCTATGTTAAACTACAGATAAAGAATTCTCTTGCATAATCGATCATGGATAAATTTTATTGGCTGGGCTGATATCTTGTGATTTCCATCATGTGATCAGTAGTTGCTCAATTGTTACTGCATGATCCAAACCGTAAAAATACTGAGCCATTTCTTACTGTCTACAGCATTTATATTAATAGGATTAATATTCACATCAAAGGCCTTCAGTACCCCTCAGTTGACAGCTTAGTGTTCAAGATGAGATGAAGTTTAAATTACAAAAGCCTGATTTTAGGTCGGTCGGTCGGTCGGTCGCTCGGTCGGTCGGTCATGGTTTTGTTGATTTGTTTATTCATTCCTTTTTTTATTGCCATAGGTCGTGTTTGTGTACCAATCAGCATGAAAGATGTAGACACTTTTGATCCATTCACTGTGCCAACTATAAGGTATGATTTTAAGTACTTTCCCTTGATAAAAGCCTTTTGTCTCCCATGTTTGAGTTTGTATTAAACTTGCCACATCACTTTATATCGAGGAACCACATGTATGATGCGGGGAGGTGAGGTGAGGCCAGGCTGGCCAGTGCGGGTTGGGGTGGGGTACTGTGAGGTGAGGCGAGGCAAGGCGAGGCAAGGGCAAATTGGGGTGGGGTGCTGTGAGGTGGGTGGCGTGAGGTGAGGTGAGGCGAGGCGAGGCAAGGCGGGGTGGGGTGCTGTGAGGTAGATGAGGTGAGGTGAAATGAGACAACTTTATTTATAGTGTGTTGGCATATAACAGATTTCGCTGATCAACTAGAGTTTGGTTTGTTCTAAAAGGATTACAGTATCATAATTTTTATTTAGTACTGTGTTGTTTACTTGCAGTCAACTTTGTGATGAAATTGATGAACATGAAAAGAATTCCCCAGACACTATAGAAGAAGAGAAGAAAAAAATTCCAGGTATATGGATGAAAACAAAATGGATTGAAGGCATAAATAAATTATTCAAAAATCTTTCATCTTTGCCCTGCTACTATCCTTTCCAAAAGAAAAAAACACTGCAGTTACCATGTAGGGCTTCAAAAAAGAAAATTGATAACAATGACACAAATCAAAGATCTCTTCGAGATTCGACTATTTTCCAAGGAGTATGCGTTGGGGAAATGTTAGTATTGAAAGCGATTTGCGATGCATTAAAACCCATTGCCTGACAGTCCAGAAGGCTACTCCCCTAAATTTCGGATAGGGGTGTGCCGCGAAAGTTCTCAAATCCTGACCCTATCTAAGGATAAAGAAAACGAAAATTAATACCTTTTCTAGGGCCCAAACCGGAAAATATTGACACCCTATTCAAGGGGAGGAGAAGCATTGCGTGACGACTCAAATAACGGCTAACCGCGCACGGCAAAGCTCAAATCTTTCAAAATCGCTTTGTTAATACTTACTGACGTGGGCATTTATTTTAGCTGATAGAATTAAGGTACCCTATCTAAGGATCACACCGTGGACACAATGCCAAAAGGATAAAAAGTGATACCCTATTTCCCGCCCTATTTAAGGACCAAGAACCTCAAAAAACATACCCTATCCCGCGGCACATACCTATATAGCCCATATTTGGGAGTACCCCCCCCCCCCCCCGGGGGGGGGGGGGGGCTAATTAGCGCGCACCCAGCCCCCCAAAAACGAGTGGAAAAAATATACCATATGCGTACTAAATTCAGACAAATAATTCCTTTCTGAAGTTAACGGTTATTACAACTAGACACGCTGAAAGACCAGTTCATGATTTAAAATGTTAATTATCAACCTT
The DNA here is from genome assembly GCA_963693305.1 of Meandrina meandrites. Taxonomy (NCBI): domain Eukaryota; kingdom Metazoa; phylum Cnidaria; class Anthozoa; order Scleractinia; family Meandrinidae; genus Meandrina; species Meandrina meandrites. The sequence goes on from OY855915.1 coordinate 16,936,508, forward strand.
GATAAATTGATCCCAAACCAAACTTGAAGACGGTGAAAAAAATGTCTTCACCTTCGCGCGTCATTTTAACAACTCGCAAAAACACGAACTCTTTCTACAAAGTATAAAACTAGTTCAAAACACTCTGGTGAAAGGTAGGTTTTCATTCTGTACAACTGTCACTGACATTTAACCACCAGTGGTATTATCTTGGTACAGAAAAGCGGTAATTGGGGATAATAATTTGCGAATCATGGTGCCGTGAGATAGCGGAAAACTACTGAATTCCTTCCACATAATTAACACTCACGTTGCTTTTCATGCTTTCCATCACTATAACTAATACCAAAAAAATACTTGTTGAGTCTTTGTTTGCATTTTCCGAAGTACAGTTGTAAACCTTTGCATGTAAAAGGTCGTAAACTGAGCACAATTATTAAACAAACAACAATGCGATGGTAAGTCGGCCGCAGGAGATGTCACCATGTGCTTTTCAAATCAATACGCTTCAGAAGCGTAAAATTCCAAACGTAAACTGGGCAAATGAAAGAAACTTGAAGGAAGTTTTGTTTTAGATTAATTCTCATTTCAAGATGTAGCTACTAAATATGTATCAAAGCTTCAAAATTCTGCATATTTTTGAAGCCGCGAGATCCTGCATTATTCACGCTAAAGCGTAAGTTTAATTTTAGCCCGACCGCTTTTTGCAGTCAATTTTTCACTAAGTGGCTTTACCGATCCTTCTAAAAGTTCGAAGCAATATTGTACATTACCATTTTCCTGTCTGGTCTTTTTATGCTATCCATCACTATAACTAATAACAAAAAAACTACTTGTTTGCATTTTCCGAAGTACTGTCATGTAAAAGGTCGTAAACTGAACACAACGCGATGGTAAGCCTTCAGAAGCCTAAAATCCAAACGTAAACTGGGCAAATGAAAGAAACTTGAAGGAAGTTTTGTTTTAGATTAATTCTCATTTTAAGATGTAGCTACTAATGTATCAAAGCTTCAAAATTCTGCATATTTTTGAAGCCGTGAGATCCTGCATTATTCACGCTAATATACACTGTTTCGCGTGTTTGGGCTATCACGCTTTAAGAACGAAGAATATGCATTGTGTTAAGCGTGTTTGGGCTATCACGCTTTAAGACTCACTAATGATATGCAATTCACCACTTGTACGACTCGTAAACCATTGTTTCACGACCCGTACGGCTCGTACGACTCGTACGAGTCGTACCACTTGTGATACACCTAAGTCTCACTTATGATATACAATTCACCACTTGTACGACTCGTAAACCATTGTTTCACGACCCGTACGGCTCGTACGACTCGTACGAGTCGTACCACTTGTAATACACCCCAAGTCTCACCAGTGATATGCAATTCACCACTTGTACGACTCGTAAACTATTGTTTGACGACCCGTACGGCTCGTACGACTCGTACGAGTCGTACCACTTCTAATACACCCATTAGTGCCACTAATGATATGTAATTCACCAACTGTACGACTCGTAAACTATTGGTGGTTTTCACTGTCACGTAATAAAAAAATAAAATCGAAACCATTCAACGACAAAAGCTATGAATTTCAGATATTATAGAAGATAAATAGAAAAACAATTCGTCCAAATTTCAGGTCTATGCGGTGCACCGTTTGTGAGTTATTTGCCGAAACTTTCCACGCAAATTTATAAAGCTCAGTATGGAGACGCCATATTTGTGTCCTTCCGAGGGGCACAAACATGGCCGCCGTGATGTCAGAGAAACCATCTGGGACTTAATTTTGCTATTAATAGCGACTACTTTTGGCTCATGATCTATTATACTTTTACATAAACAGAACTTAGTACATTGGTAATGTTCAATCTGCCAAAATGGAAAGGAAAGGCCTTTTTTGAATCAAAACAACTTTGTCACGGCACTCAGCTTGATATCACATACGGCGGAGAACTCGAATATTCAAAATGCTCTGTTTTTAAAACGAAGGGCACAACCAAGCTGGAAATTTGCAAAAAGATATATTTTTAGTGTATCTTACACCTAGTGGCATTGAAAGTTTAGCAGGCCTATTGAATTTTGATTTCAGAATTTTATGACGTAACATGAAAACCAAGAATTGTTTCACGACCCGTACGAGTCGTACGGGTGGACTGTTGCCATTTACGACTCGTATCAGGTCGTGTATATTGGACATGGATGTAAAGCGTAAGTGTGAATTTTAGTCCGACGGCTTTTTGCAGTCAATTTTTCACTAAGTGGCTTTACCGATCCTTCTAAAAATTCCATTTAAGTTCGAAGCAATATTGTACATTACCATTTTCCTGTCTGAAGTCTTGAGAAGCTGCATTGACATCAAGTCCGTAAATTGTGGTCAAAACAAAAGATTGCGTGACGAGCTAAAAATACTTCTTTCAATGAAGACGACAAACAATAGACTTGTAACAATAGAAAATAGCATTGGCCAATATCCTCTGACAATGAAGATTCGCAGCAGCTTTTAAGCATAGGCCGTTTTACGGATACGGCAGCCATGATGATTTTGCCCCCTTGGCATCCTATAATGCTCATTGAAATGATTTATTCTTTTATTGTGATAATTTTGCAATTTCCATAATAAAAGAAAAAATATATATTATAGGATGCTCTTTGCGGCAAAGTCGATATCTGTAAAATGGCCTATGTAAAACTAAGCGATTCAATCGATGAATAGCACAGATCTTTGAAAAATACCTTCCTGTAGTTTGCAAAAGGCTAGACAGGCTAAATGAAGAGCGACGCGTGAAAATAACACTTCCGCTCGAGAACTGCTGACGCATTCCTATCCAGTGACGTTTTTATCACCCACAGCGAAAAGTATTCCCTTGACAAATTAAAACAGTCCCTTGAGAGTATACAAAAATGTGTGTCAGAGAGTGCCACCAATGATCCCAATTCTTACCATTTTCCTTGGTAACCAAGCAAAATAGTCGAAAAAATGTAATTATTGTACAGTGGAACCCTGTTAATATGACCACCAACAGGCCATGGAAATTTGGCCGTGTTAACAGGGTGGCGGTATTAACGGGGTAGGGTTAAATTTCATAACTGGTCTACTTAAGGTAGGAAGCTGCATCTTTCGTATTTATTTGCTTTACACACAATGACTTTATCACTTTGTCACAGCTGAGGGAATGTTATTGTCTGCCAAGTTTATTCTTTTTCATGTAAATTGTTGTTTGATTAGCTACAGTTGGTGGTTAGTTAGCCACAAAACCACAGAAGTCAATGACATGACAAGTTACAAGGGTTTTGAATGAAATAGTAACACTCAATATTGTTTCTGAATTACCGTATTTGTTTTGTTTGGTCAATAATTATTATCAGTGGTATTTGGTTTGACTGGCCATGTCAACCGAGTAAAATTATAAAGGATTATACAGGTTGGGATTTTGGAACGTGGGCGTTGACCGTATTTATGGGGTGGCCACATAAAGGAGGTTTTGTTATAAGAAAATGTATGGGCGTTTTGCTGGGACAAAAAAAGTGGCCGTAATAATGAGGTGGCCGTGTTGACGATGTGACCGTAAGGCGGGGTTCCACTTTAATAATGGTGCAAGGTTGACGCAGTGGTGAGAATACTCGCTTCCCACAAATGTGGCCCATGTTTAATTCCCAGGCCCTACATCGGGTGTGGGTCGAGATTGTCATTGGTTCCCGCCCTTGCCGCCGCCCTTCCTTTTTTTAGCAGGGAACAGTTGATTAAGAGCCACTTTGTGGAAATGTGGCGGCATCATCGTCATCATCATCATCATTGTTAATGTGTAAACATTAATTTCCAGCCTTCAGGAAAACCTCCCTGGTGAAGCCTATTGGTGTTTTTGTGCAGTTTTTGAAAGGTCTTGAGGGTGAAAATGACAACAGACGAAAGAGTTTCAGGGAAACTGAAGGTGAGAGTGGGTTTCCTTGCAACTGTGTTACTCAGAATCTGCTCCAGCTCCATTTTTACTTGGCGTTTGCAATATATATGTTTGATATATTTTCTCAAACAAAAGTACCACTTAGGAGTAAACAGGCAAATAAAATCTTAAAAATCTATGCTAAATCACATCATATATCTGTTGTGGTTCAATTTTATCCTTGGTTCAAATTTATTTTCCTTTGTTTTTGGGTATGGTAATATAATTATAATAATGAGTTGAAAACAAAGGTAAATAAAATTTGAACCAAGGATAAAGTTGAACCACAAAATACCCAAACGGTTGTGTTTTTCTTTGTTTTTCCTTGATGTATTATTATTGAGTTTGAGAATTTTCTTCCTTTTCGTTTAGTCATAAGTATGTAAACCTCTTTCTTAATTATTTTTTTAGAAATGAAAGGAGAGTGGTAAAGAAAGACATGGACATCAGAAAAGGAATGTCGGCAGATGTCGACTTAGCAAGAAATTTGAACTAATGAGCAATGTAATCAGGGTGGGCAAGCGAGCAAGTCTGTCAGCAGAGGCGTGGTGTAAATAAATAATTGTCAAACTTTTCTCATTGTTTTGTTTTCTCTGCTTAAGAGGAACTTTCATTTAATTTCATTTAAGTATTGCCAAACTTTTCAAACCCGTGGGGAAATATCTGCAGGGACATGGATTCTCGAAAAAAAGTTTGAATTTAAACTCCAGAAAAGACCAATCTAAGCGCTGCTCAAGCTTTATTTGATTCTTAAAAGATGTTGCCTTGTAAATGTTCGTTGCAACTTGTTTAAACTATTCTTAACAATTTTAAGCAAGTTATCTGTCTTTTTACATTTTCTGCTACGTAACAACTATGCTATCAACCGAGATAAGTATTGATGTTTTCAGTAGCTTTGTTTATTAAATTATACTTAATTGCATTGCATACTCTGAAATGTTCCAGATAGCCAAGAAACTGATGTTTCTGGCTTTAAGCATACCACGCATACACATCAACACATGTTTCGCCACTGTTATTACTCTCAGAACAGTCAATCCAATCCTGTCCGTACCATATCTGCAATTCCTGGTTGCGTGACACAGACAACTGATTGGGAAGATCGCGGAAAACGAGCTCTGGAGATGTGTGGCTAGTTCCACTAAGACTGTAAAAGTGCTTTTTCTTGTCGCAATAACTGAGTGCTTTCAAGTCTCTAGCAGGTGGCAGAACGGATTCTTTATTGGCATTTGTGATAATAGTCATCAGGCCGTTGTTGCCATAACTCGGTGTACTTGTGCAACCCCAGTAAGATGCACTGTCAACTGGGTTGCATTTGATCGACCCCGATTTGTGGATGAGCTTCATTGTCTTAAGACGTGCACTCTTTGTGATGTTGAAGGCACCATACTGGTTACCTCGCGCTCCAAAGCAAACTGGTGCCGTGTTTATCTTCTGCCAGTTTTCTTAAATTATAAAAAAATAACATAACATCATTCACAGTAGAAACTTAAACGATAAATTGTAAACTCTAAATCTAAATGCCCGGTGTAGTTGTTGAGAAACCAATAGTCGACACAGCAAATGATTTTAGTCTTTTATTGATAACGATTGCCGGCAAATTTCATGTAAAAATCGATAAAGAAAAAATGGTTTTGAGTTCGAATGCTATCGATCATTTGCCAATGAAAATCGATAACGATTGATTCATCAGCTGGTATCGACTATTATTAAAAACTAACCATGGTATAATGTTGCAGTTCCTGAGTTTTGATTGGTTTACAGGCCATGGTATATGAGACCACAAATATAATAGGTCTACGTTTCAGCGAGAACAATCGGGGAGTTCAAATATTACAATTCTTTGGGTGTTTTTTAATAAAGCAATCGTTCCACTCGCGCTTGTTGGCGCGCGTGGAATGATTATTTTGTTAAAAACTCACAAAAGAATTACAATATTTGAGCTCCCCGGCTGTTCTCGTTGACGCCTATCGGCTACGATATTTGTGCATGAGCTCATATACCATTGCCTATTAACCAATCAAAACTCAGGAATTGCAATATACCATTGCTAGTTTTTAATAACATCCTCATATCCAACGCGCGCTCATGGAATAATTGTTAAGTATCAAAAGATGGCAGCGAGCTGACAAGTAAACGCGTCGCCCACTTTCTCTCGGAACGAGTTACTTCATGGTTCTTAAAACAATAGATAACAGGTCAATAATACCCCTGGCCCTGAATGACAATAGAGGTAGTGTTTACAGCGGGCGAATGAAAAAAGAGGTTCCTGAAATAAACAGTGTCCGTTTTATTTAAATTAATTGAGTTTAATTTTCGTCGACACGAGATTGCCACAGAATATTAAGTCGGTATAGACTCCACTTGATGACATATGGATAACAGATTTCTCAACGATGGACGCATGTCTCGTATTTAATTGAACAATATGAACGTCAATTTACTCCAGACAAAATGATTATATGCTTAAAAGAACAAGGCTACAAAACTATGAATTTATTTGATTGTTATCTCATATTTTAAGCGATTCTTAAATGGGGAATGTGACGGGGATTTCGCGGATTTTTGGTCAAAATCTTCCTGCAATTAGTGGTAGACAACTTCACCCATAAAAAAACATAACATCTAAAGATATAACTTTACTTTGCGTAAAGAAATCAAACCGCGGCTCAGTATAAATATCGATATTTTTGAAGACAAGTGGAAACAACTTGAAAAATTTAGCCTCGAATTTTCAAGTTGTAATCCATTTCTATCCAAACCATCCGCAGTCAGGGACGCTTGTTAGCAGTTTCAGTGCTCTAATATAACAATTGCTAAAAAAATGTACTATTATTTTTATGTTTCCTACCACACAAATATATATATTTTTGGCTGTTAAAAAATCCGTGACACAATCCGCAAAAACTGTTAATCGCTTTTAAAATCCTTGGAAAATAATCGAGAACCTTTTCTTTTCCATCTTCGTTAGACTAAGAGTGGGAAATTTTAAGAGATGAAGGCGTGCTTAGAACGTATTTTTCAAAGAACAAAAATTTTATTTTTCATGTCTTAATTTAGCCTGCTTCGCAGACGAACTAAACCTTGGTATATACCTGGGGGCTTAGTTCGTCTGAAACGAAGGCTACACTTAATTTAAGCCAAATCTTCAGTTGCTGTTAACAGCCAATCAAAACCAAACATTTTTATCGTATTTACCCCAATGTCATATGATAACCTACTTATTAACGTCACTCGCTCGCGCAGTGCTGGGGAGTATTGGCCCTCGTGCTCGGTTAGTAACAAGTTGTTATCAATTCTTGCCAATAGATAGTAATATCTTCTGCTAGCTCGAATGTCATCGATTGCCAATATCGTTTTATAACAATCAGCGATTGATTTCGATTGATAACGATTTCTATCGATTGACGACGTCCGGCTACATAATAAGCTTTAACTCAACAGAGAGGCTGTTCGAGGTAGCCTGGAAGGAGGTAGACAACTAGATGTCTTATAAAATGTAAGAACCACTGGGTTACACAAATACAAAGAAGTACCAATAAACAATTTGAAAGCCAGCCTCTTTTCACCGTTAATATTTCGTTCCGCGTCATACTTTGAATCCTGTTTCGGCTCCCTTTTATCTCAGTGCTCCATCAGAACAAAAAAGACCCACTGACCATATTGTACTTGGTGTGGTATATATAAACTAAGATATCAAGTCTCTTTAACCATTTTGAAAACAGAGACTATATGTTTCATTCCATTTCCATTTCCAATTAGCTATGGAGGCAGCACAGGGTTAAAAATTCTCTATCAATTGAGTAAATTTAAGGCCATACCTTCACAGCGAGCCACGATTTTCTGACCATTCCCATCAGAGTATATCCAATAATCCCCGTTAACCATCTCATTTCCTTCACTGGCCTTGATCTCACCGCAAGATTCGGCAGGAAGCTCCGGAATAGAACCAAGAGGAGCTGCATGGCAAAAAAGAAACTCCGTTGAAATCGATTTTTGCCAGATTATGCTGAACTAATAATTGCAATTTAGATGCCAATTGGAAAAATAACTTATAACAGATATACTTGTAGTTCATTGAACAGTCAATATTATCTCAGAAACGTGTTTATTTATATTTTGACAGGTTTCCGATTCTCACGCGTTACTTCATTGTTGTTGACTTGAATATGAGTACGCCGGAGGTTGCAAATCGCGATCAGATCTGATGATGTGACCGTTGGTTGGACGCGTGATTAAAAAAACTTTCGATCTCAACCCGCTCCTTCGCATTCATGTAACGTAACACAAAGATTTTGTGTAAGAAATAAACCTCAGTTTATTTGGTTTTAGCAATTTCAAACGGTTTATGCCGCTCCTTCAAAATGTCGTGTGAGAACTCTCAAATGCGGCTCCATTTTTCCCCGCCGTGCATCTCGTGAGTGAAATGTCTACAATATTATTCTAATGTAACAACTAATGATTTGTACTGCAACTCTTTTACCACCTCATGTGTATGTTGTCGGGACGATGTTGGAATAGAATGTATTTATTATTTATTTGTTTTTTCATTGCATGTATGGATTTCGTTATAATGTTTGTTTCAGCCACAGGCAGCCCAAGCTCACGTTTCGAGCGGTTGGTAGGTATCAATTGGTGTTGCGTAACACTAGACCGTTGAGAATATTATAAGGCTTTGTATGGGATTTGGGTCGATTTTGGCCGTATTTATGCTTAAAATACAGTAAATATACAAAATAAACTTACTTTTGCCATTTGCTGTGTCCTTTTGCCTGTTTTGCGTCTTGAAGTGGTGTTTTAGTCGATTTTTCTCTTCCCTGAACCCTAACTCCGTCTTAGGAAGGAAGGAACAGGGAAGAGAAAAATCGACTAAAACACCACTTCAAGACGTAAAACAGGCAAAAGGACACAGCAAATGGCAAAAGTAAGGTTATTTTGTATATTTACTGTATTTTAAGCATAAATACGGCCAAAATCGACCCAAATCCCATACAAAGCCTTATAATATTCTCAACGGTCTAGTGTTACGCAACACCAATTTATACCCACCAACCGCTCGAAACGTGAGCTTGGGCTGCCTGTGTTTCAGCGAGATTTGTAGCATAGACTCAAAGCTAAATTGGATAAAAGGCCATAAAACACATAAACTGGAAGCCAATGTGTACCTCTGTTGTATGCCCTTTTCATGTAGAACCTTGTCTGATCCGGCATAAAATCTTCCGGTCTTGCTTCCTTAGTTCTATTGTTGAGTTCACAGACTTTTTGATCAATATGGAAGTTAAAACTTTGGCACGTCAGCTCTTCGTCGCAATTCAAAAAGCACTCTGCAGGAGATCCAACCTTGTAGGTTTTAAACGTGTGACCTCTGAGGTACATTTGCCAGATGGAGTATTCCCCTTGGTTACATCGGCCAGCAGCTTCAAATATACCAATCCGGGACATCAGAAACGCCACAGAGAGCCAGAACTTTGGATTCATATTGGATTGAGTGCGACAGTGTCTTTGCTGTAAACGAAATAGAACGACTTGATACAAACACTGTTTGAAATAGCTACCATTGCTTTCTTCATTTGTGGCCGAAATTAATGACCTCTCTTAGACGTGAAACAATTATAGCTATGGTTATGACACCCACTTCGGGGCCTAGCTTGCTCTCCTTAGTAAACACACTGGAGGAGATTGCCTAAAGTAACTGAAAGATGCTCGGTTATAAGGTTATAAGGCAACTGTTTGTAGTATTCTCTAAAGAAATCTGTCGTTACCAAATTTGCCACACAGGGACTTAAAAATCGTGATGCGGAGGCTCACTCTGTTTTGAAGTTTTAAGTATTTGTTAACCAACGGAACTTGAAATAGGTTTTCCGTTGCCTCTCTTCTGTTATTTGCAAGAAGCGAGTTTCGAATTCTGTACGTAATTGACTAGGGAAAAAATCGTCGTATCGCAAACTTAAAATGCAAGTTTGCAGACGTTAGTGTTTGTTTGCGATCAGAATTTCAAGACAGCTGTAGAGAATTCAGTCACTATTTGACAAACGGTCGACAACATCAGGGTAGAACCAGTCAATCTCACCCAAACTAATCGGTGAAATAAACTTTTGCACCAGAGGTGATGTATAAAATCAAAGTAAAAAATCTGACACAATCGAAATAAAAAATAGTTTTCTTTTTTTCACTGAAGGGACAGTAGTCCCGAAACATCAGGAAGTTTTAAACATGTAGCGCTAGATAACAAAAAGACAATATTCAACTGAATTTATATAAAGGCGCTACACAGTTTTTAATCCACATGTGGTTATGCGTTGTTTGTGGTTGCAGAAAGGATCTTTATTAAATATTTTTATCTTTTGTGCTGGAATTTCGAACTCTTTGCCATCACCCTTAATATTTTCCTCTACTGACAACTTCCCCAGGTAAAGTTTCTTATAAATGCAAATATATGTCACGCGATTAGTATTCGCTATTGGTATTAGATGTCGGCTTCGACTTCCTTTGTGGTCAATCACTATTTTGTTTTTGGTAATTACTAAAGCTTCCTTGGTAGTAAAAGCAACTGTATTTAAGAAAAAGAAAACGTTTTCCATGAGTTTTTAAAATTTTCCCAAATTTTGTAGGAGTGTTTCTAATATTAACTGGATTGCAAGGCGTTGGCTTAGTCTCTTTTTAAGAAAATCAGTCATTATTTGACAAACAGGCTTCTAAAAGAAAGGAATTATAATTTGCACGGTCTCAAGCTTACGCAGTTTACACTCATAGCTATGTTTATTTTATCGTAACATAAGGATAATTTGCCGAATAGGAAGCCTTGCTTGATGCTGACCATAGCTGTTAGATCTCAAAAGTTATTCAAGCGTTGTTCAAAAAGAGTTCCTCTTGTCTCTCGCTCACGCAACCAATTTTTTGGAGGCAACTGTCATTACTGCACCTGTCTCTTTCTGTGTGGTATTTCCATATTTCTTTTTTAGTGGGAACAGGTTATTGTTTTAATACGTAAGCTTTTCTTTACATCCTTAAACCTTTGTACACTTTAAAACTTTGTCCTCAAAGGATGTGTCGTAAATATTAACTTTCGAAAGGTGAAAAAGAAAGTCAATTGTATTTGCTTCTTCCGAAACGAGTTTTCTTGAACTTCTTGACGCGAGCGCTACTAAAAAAGGCGTTTGTATGTATAACAAACTTCCAGCGACTGCAGACGTTTTGTGAAAGTAAAAAAAATCTGAACTTCAAACACTTGTCCACTTCTTCTGGCGCGTTAGCTTTCGTATTATACTTCATAACTTCTTCAAGAATAGAAGGTAATAGTTCTTGATGAAAGAAATTAATGTGAATAGCAAAGTTAACTAACCTTTCGACGTTGACGACAAAGATTCCTTGATATGAAAGTTGAAGGAGACTTGTAAAGAAGAAAAGGAAAATATTGAGTGAGGTGCGGGATTGCGGAAAATTAATTCAGTGGATAAAAGAACGAGGCATATTACAAATGTGCTGTTTTGTTATTCTTTTGTTATTTAAAGAGATGCAAATGAGCATGACCTGTTTTTCTGCAATCCCGCACCTTAGACAAAATATTATATATCTTGTAAAATAGGTCGATTCAAGGATCAAAATATGTCAAGACGTTAGAGAAAGCTGCATGTCGTTAAATGTTTGAATTTCAAGATTTTGAGTAAAAAGTGATAAACATACTTTTGCAGATTACTTTTAAAACTCAACACCCTATTCATTGATAACAAGATTTCAAAGTAAACACGAATTCAGTCTAAGGTAATCCATTACTTCTTACCAATTTTCGATTCAGGAAATAAACTAGTCCGATTCTGGAGACTTTATTCCTTTTGATGTCTTTAATGATTGTTAAAAAACGGAACTCGAAATTAATGGACTGTTATCCGGCAGTGTTTACTCTTCATAGTTCTCATTAGCTTTCTCTTCTTCACATTTAATTTTCTGTCAACTGACTGAAGTGTAATAAGATTCTCAATATTCCCGAGATCTGCCACCCGCTAAAAAGTCAGCTTAGCATAAAGAATCTGCAATGTTGTCCAAAAACAAAGAATTCCATGCGCAGTTTTCGTCTAGCGCATTAGTTTAATAAAAGTGAAAATGCTCAGCTGTGGAAAGACCACTATTTGTATAATTCTCTAAATAACCCGCTTGTTTATTTGTCTCTTTTGATGTGTCGAAATTAAGGCTGCGCTTACCCGCCTGGGTTTCTTTATCGTCCTTATGACGTTTTTGTTGACATTTAAATTTTTTGGTAAACAACCTACTGTTTGAAGTTTAAAAAAGATCTCAATATTCTCGCGATCTGCCAGCAGCTAAAAAAATAAGCTTAGGACAGGAGCCATAATGGTAGGAGACCGTAAGCGCGAGATCTGGCCTTGTCCCTATGATATGGGTCAAAATTTCTATTTTTAGAACAAATCGTGTCATCCCGCGAGGCGCGCGCGCGTACTGCAGCGAGGATTTCGCGAGGACGTCGCGCGGAGAAATATAAACAAAATGGCGTCCAAAATAACCTCTGCAAGTGAAGTAAACACTGGCTTTCTTTCATCAGTTTCTACTCCTAATTTACGTCAAGGTCTGCTTGAGCACTTCTTTGAATGTAGCCATGAAAGTGAGGATGATTCAAGTGATTCGGATGTCTGCAGTAGTATTTTTTTCGGACAAATCCAGTCGCGAAGACTCGTTAAACATGTCGTACGAGGAATCACACAGTGGTCAAGACAATTTTCTAAACGTTTCACAGCGCAGCGATATGGGCAACCAAAGAATACAGAATGACAGCAAAAAAGGATGAAAACATATTTTTGCCGAAATACAATTGTATACGCCATTTCGACCTTTTCTTGATGCTTTGTTGTAAGTTACATGTGACTTTCATATCATATAAAATTACATATACATTGCAGAATGAAAATATTTTCATTTAAGTCACTTATCCGACTAATGCTGCTCCAAAATATTTCTTTTAGTATCCTGTATTATAATTCGCAGTGCAGCTGAAACATTGTTGAAAAGTGTGGAAAGATCGTTAACTTCCAGCAAAAGTTGTAAACAAATGAAGCAGAAGAGGATTCATTCTTTTTCGAATTAAAAAAATCTACCTATTTTTCTTCGTTTATTTTCAAGTATGAAAAAATGCAGCATATGTGCAAACGGCTTTATCTAGTTTCGTGTGTCTAGTCTCGATGAAACCGATTCGACTTTGGCTCGCCAAAATAGCTACCTTTCGTCTTCAATTTTGGAGCGCTTTGAAAACGCTCTTGTTACAGTAAATTATTCACACTACCCGCATTCTCAAGATTATTTAGCACCTGGAAATAAACATGCCGCGGTTAAAATTGCGGCTGAGCTTTGTATTCATTCATTTTATTTAGCAATGAATGTGGTAAGTGGCGTGCCATGTTCAATTCCAGGTGCTAAATAATCTTGAGAATGCGGCAAGTTTGAATAATTTACTGTTACCCGAGGGTTTTCAAATGGAAGACGCGGAGTAGCTATCTTGGCAAGCAAAATTCGACGCATTTCATCGAGACTAGACTCACGAAAGTAGACAAAGCCGTTTGCATATAAACTGTATTTTCTCATACTTAAAAATATAAGAAAAAAAAATCCGTATATTTTTTTAATTCTAATTTCCGCACCGTAAACCTCTTCCTCCTCATTTGTTTACAACTTTTGCTAGGAGTTTCCGATCTTTCCATACTTTTCAGCAACGTTTAAGTTGGCATTAAGCTTTCAAATAATCTATGGGATCTTAGCATAGCTTGAACGTTGTTGTAGCTCCCAATTATACACGAGCATAATATTTTGAAGCGAAAGTTCAACAGTCAACTGTGCAACAATTTCTACTCAGCCGATTTCGTTGAAACTTGCTCACACTAAAAATTGGATAATTTGAACTTGTTAACTTTGATAAGAAAAAATCTATCGTCCCGTTTAGAAAATATTCGCGTTTTTTTTTTTCATAAATATATTTTTTCAAAAGCGCTAATATCTCGTGATCGTTTGCCTTGTTTGCTCTTTATTTTAAAGCTTTATAAAATTTGAACATGTGTTTTTTTCGATTGCTAAAAATCAGAAAAATCGGGTGAGGTTTACATGCCCAAAGCTTGATTTAGAAAAGAGCACCTCCGTTCCCCAGAAATAGCCGCGGGCCATCTTAACCAAAGTACAATCCAAATGTAAACAAGTCATGGTGAATTATCTTACTGAGAAAACTTCTCTAGATTAGTCCTGTGCTTAACTGACAAAAAATCCAGGAGATGAATTTAGCACGATACGGAAGCTGCACAGCCTAATCCGTACAAAATTTATGGTTCACAGAACAACTGATTTATTTTTCGTTCTCAAGTCAAGTCGTTCTCTCAGAGTCTTTTGCGGCAGATTTACCCGCGAATCACATGATACTAGTCACGCAACTCCGGCAACATCGACGCGAGAACCCACGCATCCGCGCGTGTCTGCCTGTTCTAAAAATATAAAAATTGTCTCGTATCATAGGGTGCGTGGATGTCGCGCTTACGGTCTCCTACCATTATGGCTCCTGCTTAGGAGAAAGAATCTGTAATGTGGTCAAAAACTACGAATTCCAAGCGCAATTTCCATCTAGCTCATTAGCTCTAATACAAGTGAAAATCCTCAGCTGTGGAAAGACCACTAATCTAAAATTGTCTAAATATGCTTCATTTATCTTACCTCATTCTTTAAGTAGAAATACCAGAGGTCCTTTGTGTTGAGATCTGAGAAATATGCTTCACAAAGTGACCTTAAAATCACTGCGCTGCTATGCAAATTCGTATTGGCTTTGTTTCGTCATTTATTATTCCATCTGCACTCTTATCCGTCTTTATTTTACATACCATTGCTTTCAGGCCAATGTGAAAGTAGAAACGGTTTCGATAAGTTTCGTTGTTGTTGATTTCGTACAGTAAAATATCAGTTTTGGAGATAAAACCCCCCAAAAATTTAAACCAAGTTATCGAATGTCGACCCACTTTTAATGGCCCAATTATTCACCTTAAAATTCTAGAGAAAAATATATGCTCTTTTCTATAATCTTTCTGAAGCAGAAGTATAAGAGGTACGATAGTGGCTATTTCAGAGTTGAAGTCTGACTGAATACCTTCACAAACTGATCGCAAAATAAGTGTACTGGCACTGCTGTTTTGGCATGATTTTGAGAGGCTCATGTTTTTGCGTTTATTCTTTTCGATTAACATATTCCATTCAGTGGAATGGAGAAAAATGCCCTGGTTTCTTTCTTTATCTTATTTTATAGACACATTAGGTGTTAGGCGCCAGGACCAACTCTAAATTTATTAAAAAGTGATCAGACTGCAGAATAAAGTTGAAGTTGAAAACAGTTTTTGTTTTTCTGTTAAATACATTAAATGAGATCACTGTTTTTAAGAAGTCACTGGGGGAATGACGCGACTATGGAAAGCACAGCACTCAGCCAAATCAGCTAACGGTCCGAAATTGTATGAGAAAAGTGGCTTGTGTGTAAACTTTCCTAGTAGATGATATTAATTTTACTTTACTGAAAATGCAAATCGCGTCTTTAGGCGCATGTAATTAAATCACTTTAGAACGTGGTTATGGAGGTTGTCTGAAGAGAAATTAACTTCAGGACCAGAGGCAACTTTTTAAATAAGTAGTTATTCGAAGTTTGCAGTTGAAGAATTAATTATTTATAATCATTTATAATCATGTATAATGCTTTTCTCTACAGACAACTGCCCCCAGGAAAACTTTCTTTCAAATGTAAATACATGAAACAAGGTTGTAATTATTTGTTATTAGTAATTTTATAATCGGTCTTAGGCTTCCCTTGTGATCGATCATTGTTTTGTTTTGGTAATTACCAAAGTTTGCTTAGTGGTAATAAATCAACTCCCATAAGTTATTAATAAGGTAGCAAGACGTTGATTTCGTCTCCTTGACCGCACGGGCTTCTCAAACTATGGTATTATGGTACTGTTTCAAGATTAAGCAATTTACACGCATCGTTTTCGATTTTATGGTATATAAGCCAACGGCGATTCTCGTTGGAAGTATAACTTCTGAGATAAAACTCTGAAATCTCATTTATTATTAATGGCGTTTTTCAAACGTAGTTTGTTTCATCTTCCTGTCACGTGATTTGAAAGCATCTTTTATCATCGTATGCACCCGGCGTTCCTGTTTTTATTAAAATTTTACCTAATGTTTTGTGGAAAGACACTATTATTTCAATTCCTCTGACATTATGTACATTTTTAAGAACACTTAAGAACAGATTAACGATGTACATGTATTCAGATATAAGTTACTCAGTTTCTCTGAGGCTTGCCCTTGGTTTAGTCGCCTCGGTTCTGAAACAGGGGAATTCTAGTTTGCATGGTCTCGAGCTTATGCAATTTTTACTCATACTTTTGGATTTTATCATAAGCCAACGGTGATTTCAGTGCCTTACGTTATACTGAGTATAAAGGAGTTCGTTTCATCTTCCTCTCAGGTAACACTTTTGTAGGTAATCTTTTTGATTAAATGCAGGCCGAGCGTTTCTTATTTACCCTTTTGCCTAATGTTTTGAAGTAAAAGTTTATTTGACTTTTTACACCTTAACACGGTAAAGAGCGATTGAAATGAATGATGTATATGTATACAGGTATTAATTACTCAGTTGCAAGGAGGAGCGAGGAGTTGGTTTGCTCAATTTGTAGCCATTACTTGACAAACGGGCTTTTGATACAGAGGAATATACGGTCTCGAGGTGATGCAGTTTATACCCAGGTCAAATTTTGTATTTTCTCGCAAGCCAACTCTAATTAGCAGAATTCGAAACCTTACTTGATACAAACTGTAAATTCATAACTTATTAATTAAGGAGTTTGTTTCATCTTCCTGTCTCTTATCCAGCCAAGCAGATCAAACTCAACGTATCCAATCGAACGAATGTTGTTAAATAAAGCTGCCACTGAATATCTGACATGTTTTACAAACGCCCGTTTTTAGGAACACCCGTGTCTCTATTATGTAGTTTTTTTCGCACTTGTTTTGGCGAAAAGAGATTATTATTTGAACACATGAGGTATTTACATTAAGAAACACGTAAACGTATACTCTGAAACCTTTTAAAACGATAGTATGTAACAAAAATAGCAAATGTTAACGGGAAGGTCGAAAGCCGTTTAAAGGATATGTCGCAATATATATTTTCCCCTTACGAGAGACGCCAAAGAAAATAAAATAAAGGTCGATTGCACTCTGTAGAGTGGACCATAGGCATGTAAATATTTATTCAATTGCATTGTTTTATTGTTTTGCCTGTTGTGAAAATAAAACCCTCACGAAAATTCTTGCCAAGCAAAGACTCTGGACAGAAATGAGCTTCCTCCCAAACCTCATAAACAACTTATTCGAAATCCTTGGACTGCGTGGGTTCTTTTAAAAACGGACATTTGTAAATCATGTTATATTAGGTGTCCAGAAGCAGTTTTATTTAACAACATTCGTTCGACTGCAAACTTTTTTTGCGTCTGGTCTTCTTGACTGGATTCAAACTATACCCTGCTCTTCAGCTTGGCATTTAATAAATACATGTATCGAAATGTAATCTTTAGGGAAGAAAGAAAGATCTTTCCACTACAGCTGTCGATATTTCTTCCTACGGGCGTGCGTATGTTTTGTACGCTTGATGCCAGTGTATGAGTGGCTTGACCGTTCAGTGCTGGCTCTCAGCTATAGAAACAGTGAAGATTTTATAATTGCTTAATTTTTAGTTTTTTTTCGGTGGAATAAAAATTCAGCTTAGCAGGTGTGGTCTCAAGCAACGAGCTACTCAAACTCTCAAACGGCGCAATTTTCATTGCCTGGCTTACGTGCGTGAGATTTGATGTAAGTAAGAAGTGTTCAGCTATGGAAAGATGCCTTCTTGCAGAATTTTCAATCAAATGCAGCTTTATAAAATGATTTACCTTATTTCCGAGGCAGGAATTAATAGGGACTGATAGCCGAGGTCCTCTTTGATCTGTGTTGAAGTCTGAAAAACAAGTTAACAAAGCGACTTACAATTAGCGTACCGCTACCCTCCACCTTTTCGTCGTCATCGTTATTGGCTCTCTTTTGTCTTTTAATTCTCTTTTAATGGATCCGTTTTCCTTTTTATTATTTATTGTTATCTTAGCATTTCAATTTATTAAAAATTGTGATCGGACTGCAGAATTTAGATGAAGTTGAAAACAGGTTTTGTTTTTCTGTTGCACTAAAAATAGGGCCATTGTCTAGAAAAGAAATGAAGATGACGCGGCTTTGGAAAACACATCACTCAGCCAAATTAGCTAGCAGTCCGATTTTGTATGAGAAAGTTGCTTGTTTGTAAACTTGATTCCTAGTAGATGGTATTTAAAACACTGAAAAATCAAATCGTATCTAAATTTTACAAGCATCCAAATCGCTTTTAAGCATGGTTATGGGTTTGGAGGTATAATATGCAATAAAAGGTTTTAGGCCAGATGCAATTTATGAAATGCAAATAATTTTTTTTTGTACTTACTCGTTGTTTACAGTTGAAGAAAGAATCATTTTGAATCGAATTTTGAACGTGTTGCCATCCTCAATGTTTTTCACTACTAACAAATGCCCCCGGCGAATTTTATGTAAAATGCAAATACATGTTACACGAATATAATTATCTGTTGTTACAAATCTTGTAACTGGACGTCGACTTCAATTGTGGCCGGTCATTGCTTTGTTACCAGGACTTCGATTTCACGAGGGTTTTTATACATGGAATTTGACAGAAACTCTAAAACCGTTTTCCACTGCATTTGCTTTTAAGAAGTTATTTTTTCGGTTTCAAGGCCATGGTGTCGTCCATAAGCTATTCATTTTTGTATTATTTGACAAACCATCTTCTGAAACAAAGAAATTCTCCTTTGTTTACTCTTAGTAATCTTAAGAGTGAGTCCACATGAGAACCATGCAAGCGAGTCTACAGTGCACCTCACCGATTTCCCTCAAATTTGGCACACTTGTGTAACTTCACTAGTACATCAACCAGGTGCAACAGTTTGGTTCAATTGTCTATTGTTTTGGAGAAATGTCAATCAAACTGTCAGACAGTGGAAAGTGTTCAAATTTGAGGTTAAAATATACAGCATGTTTGATCACCTGCCACAAGTTTAATATGAGAAGAAATTAAGTGAAATTTCTACACAGGACAGTCCTAACCCTTAACAATAGAAAGACGTTAACTTAACTTGTGTCACTTATTTCGTTTGGCTATAGACAAAATTTTAATTCTCCCTATTCAATTCATGTCAATACGATGGGGTCTCAAAAGCCGTTGTTTGTAGAGATGCGGCGTTTCTTAAATCGAATTTAAAACTATCTATAGATTGTCAAGGGAATGATAATTCTGTTTATAAAGTAAAAACTCTGTAAAGTTAAGAGGAATGACAGGTTTGCATTCAACAAAATACCGTTTACTCCGTGGCGATATGCAAATGAGCTCAACACGGAAATCGTGATAACTTAGTGTTCATAAACAATTTACTAAATGGAATGTTGCTTAAAGAAGCAAGACATAGTTTTGTAAGAAAATATTTAAATTGTTAGAAGTTTTAACTTCTAAAAGCCGTTAGCTGGTAGTATTGAACACAACAAATTATATTGAAACGAATACAAATTCATACCGGCCCGTTGGTCGTGCCGCACCAAGGTGACTGCTTTCCCACAAGCAAGCATCGTAGAATTAAGAAGTCATTCCTTAAAGGGAGTTTGGCGAAGTCCACTTGGTGTTTAAACTTCATTCTGTGGTATGTCCACAGCCACAGTTATCATGCTGAACTGATGTTATCAAAACACGTTGGCAGCGTCACATCAAAGATCCACCGTCGTGAGAACCGGCTTATTTTAGTATGCGGTCCCGTACTTTTGCTCACATATAAAAAATATTTTCCTATCGCAAAGTTATTTCCATCCGGTCGAAACCAGCGGCATAAGTGGTTTTTGGTGCTGTCGTTTTACGAACATCGTAATAGTTGATTGCGTGACAGTCGAATTGTGGCATCAGCGGTATTTTGTTCGTCTCGAATTTCTTGTCTCAAATTTCACTTCGAATCAGATCATATTGCGATCGCCTTGACTTCGTTTAAATACTCGTATAGAGGTTATTCCAAGAAAAAGTGCGATGTATCTAGTCATAACAAAGACAACGCGACAACGCTTGTACCGTTGAAGAACTGCACAAAAAATAAAACCACATCCGTGGGTGTTGAAATGGAGTAGAAACTTTGCCTTTTCAGAATTGGTTTATTTGACGAGGAGTACGATTATTTTACCATTTCTTCCCTTCACAAAGATGATTTCGGCTTTGGATGGCGGCCGAGCAAAGCATGCAAACATCCTATGACAATATTGTATCTTTTCACTGAGAACTTCGTCCCCAGTGGGGGCGCAAGAGGGTGTAGGGTGTGTTGCATTTGTAGGGTGTGTTGCGTGCAAGAGAAAATATATTGCGAGGGGTGAGGGACCGGGGGATGGTAACAAGGCTTTGAAAGACCTTTCGTCTGGTATTTGTGGTTTTCAGATCCACGTTATGTGGCGACTTAAAACAGGACACCTACCAATCCTACCCACGTTCTTCACGTTATAATGAAACTCCGTTTGGAACAAATGATTAGTTATGCTCAATGTTCTTTAGGACGTTAATATCTTGAAACTAAATGACAGTGAATTCATGTCACCACAACATTGCTCCGAAGCCCCCTCGCGTTCAAAGTGGCAGGTGGCTGGAGATGTCTGACAAACAGCAGATCACGTGACTCAATAAAGGTTGGTAGAGTAACATCCGTTCCAGTTTGGCGTTCGTTATCCACTTTAATTTCCCTCATTCGTAGCTATCCTTGTTAATTTACGGTTTATTACTACTTCTTCGTACAACTTCTGAGTCTTCCTTCAATTTATATATAAGCTCTTTGTTTTAAAATTTCCATATAACACGTTGATCTGCAATATGACGTGTCTCATAAGTGGAGCTAGCTATATACAGTATATAGAGAGGAGGTGGTAAAAGTAATGGTTTGGAATCATTCGCGTGATTGACGACCGCGCCGCGTTTGTCCGATTTGTTTGATCACTCCCAGTGGCGGATCCAAGGGAGGGGATCGGAGCCCTCCACCCTTCTTTCTCGGGCTTAGCTCATTTTCTGTTAACTGCCAAAATTATCTTAGCTGTAAAATATTTTTCGTCGACCATTTCTTGAATAATAAAACAATTATCCTGCTTAATCCTGATTTTAGCCAACTCGGCCTACGGCCTCGTCGGCTAAGTTTATTCGATATTCTGCCCGGTTTCGTAAGATAATTGTTAAATATGCGTAGCAGTAGTTGGGCGGGGGGGGAGGAGGTCTGGGACAGAATAACGATGCTCTCATTAATTGAAACGCAATCAATTCACGTCCAGCGGTTTTTCGACAGTGTGGCAGCAAGCCATATTTTCCCGCGAAATGGGAACTAGAGCAACCAGGGCAGCGATATCGTAGTTGCATTCAGTGTTTGTTAAGCGGTCAGAACTATCTACGCTGAAAAAATAAACGCATGGTTTAAGTCCGAAAACATTCGTCGTCGTCGGGTAGTTAACTGCAAATAAATGATCCACGATTTATCTGAACCCACGTGGACCTCACCAGTGGCGTAAAACAAAGAAAGTCCAAGACAACAAAGAGTCATGAAACAATCGAGCAGGAAAACAATAGCTTCAAAACAAAGAAAAAATTCACAGGTTCTTATGTCGAGGTAAGCCTGCACGTTGAAATTTCGATCGCCACATCTTCACACATCTTCATTTCCATTACCGTCGGGATTCAATTTTACAACAACCACTCCATGTTAACAAAAATTTTCTCCCGCTTTAAGGATACAACTGAGAAATCTTCTTTGACTGCTATAAAAAAAAGGAATAGTATCGACCTCTTTCTTGCTGAGATTATTTTGGCGAGCTCAAAATGAGAAGATCTGCTCATGCGCCTTTGATGATTGTTTTGCAGGTTGTAAGGACATCGTTCAAGCGCCGTATTTGCATAACCATGCACGTTATTTCTAGGTGTAAAACATTTTTCGTTGACAATTTGTTGAATAATAAAACAATCATCCTGCTCGATCTTGCGGGATATCGTCTAAGCCTACGACATTGTCGGCTAAATATGCACGCGATTCCACAGGATATAACTGTTAAGGATTATTCAGGTACAAGGAGAAATCTACTACTAGGATCATCCGAGCGCGATATGTTTTCAGCTTGCAGCTTACATGTGAACGGTGGCATTTGGCCCTAGTGCCAGGATCATCCTATCTGAGATGAGGGATAATACTAGTGCTAGAGCCAAATGCAACCGTCCACATGTAAACTGAAAGCTTGAAACATATCGCGCTCGGATGATCCTAGTACTAGGATGATCCTAGCACTAGGATCATTCTATTTTACATGAAAGGAAGATGATCCTAGTGCTGGGATCATCCTCTTTCCATGTAAATGGCCCCTGAGTAAAAAAAAAATCGAAAATTTCGTTATAGTTACGATTACTAACAATTATTATTGATAAATAAACTAATTAATGTCGAAGGAAAACAGATAGGTCAAAGAATGATAGATTTCATGCTCATAACTCGTGTGCGTTCGCCTGGTCTCGTTTGCATTCGTATGGACCCTCGTAGTTACAGGTCGAATCCTAGTAGCGTTTTAGTCAAGATCATGTTGGCAGGGGTTTTCGGTTTCCTTTGGCAAATGTTTCTAATCAATTATGTTATTTGCGTGCCAGCGCGGCTACTGTGTGGAACCAATAAATTTAAGCGAGTTTTGAGAGACTGGGTACTAGTCTGAAACAAGATGGCGCCGGGTGAAAAGAATCTTGTAAAATTTGTTGTACTGAGACGTTCATTTACAGGACAAGTCGCATCTATAAGCCTTGCGGGATTGTTTGTGAAGGTGAAGGTTATGACTACCGGCCAGACAGAAGTGGCAGAGGGTTTCTCTTCCTGAATCAATCTACTCGAGAAGATTAGCTTGAAGTCGATCGATGAACATGGCAAGTGACTTGTTTATCTTCATTCCACTCCGTAAGTCTGTCCTAAAGGCACTATATAACAAGACACTTAACATCGATAGCTATTTTAGATATTAAACGTTTTATTACATTTATTTAAGCGGTTTTCTTGTGTCCTCAGCCGACCTATCTATCATGTTACGAAATTCGTTGTAAACATTTGAGTTCCTGCACTCACGTGTAGCACATCTTTGTACGTTTAAATCACACGTGTAGTTTCAACTTTACAGACTTTTGTTGATTTTAATTTGTTATCCGATAAAAGTTTCATACAATAGTGGCTAATGAAAGTCTTTAAACAACGCCGCATCGGCGATATTCAAACGTAATTTTACCCTAAAATCTTAACTGTCACACATTGCCCACAAGACCTTATTTTTAAAATAGGTTTAATTCCAAACCAGAAAGTGATTGATAATTTTGATGGTATCATTGAAATTGTATTTGGTTATATTAATGACACGGTTGTTTTGATGGGGAAAGCTTCAATGCTTTAAGAGATATTTTTGCTGAAAGATGGGTCAAAAATTTGAGTATTTTCTGGCTGAAAACCGATCATGGACACGTTAACCACGACATCTTCCACACGTTAAATAATCTGGCGATAATATTCTACCTATAGTATTAGCACCTCAATATGTAACTCCATGCAAAATATAAACAAAATCTGAGAGGGTCGATGTAGACTCAAATTTTAATACTGCATGGTTTTCAGGTGGACCCTCTCTTAAGCATTTTTCACGCATGACTTTCTGCATCACCATAAGGCCAACGGTATTTTGGCGAATAGGAAGCCTTGCCGCTTAAGTTCTCTAAATTACGTACAAGACGATACCAACTTCTCAATCTCGTACCAAGGTTCCCCAGCGTCTTCTCCGCTTCTAAAACCGGAGTGACGTGCAACGTCACATTCTCGTACCTAGAGCCGCCTTTGCAAGATGAATAGGTGGCTCTTTGAGCACATGATCTGATTGGCTACCTTTCTAACAAAGTGAGTTTAATCAACCGTTAGCCAATCAACCAATGTATAAATAAACCGTTAAATAAACCCTTTTCTTATAAGCAAGTTTAAGACGGTTGATTTTGAATATAAGCAAACAGCAAGATAGAACAGGAAACTTATTTCAAGTTCCGTTTGTTAAAAAAATAACTAAAAGTTGACGCTGAGCTCAGTAAGGCGTGGTAAATAATTTACTGTCTCATGCAAAGAAACGACAAAAAGTAATTTTTAATTTTTAAGTGATTAGTATGCTCATCGCGCAACATATGTGTAGTTACGTAGTTTAAGTTGTAATATTAATCAGCTTTATGTATTCAATCCTTTCCATTTAGCTCGATGTAGCCTTTTAGCCTTTTAGCCTTTCAGGGTGTGAGCTGCTTAAAAAGGCTAAAATTCTATCGGCAGGCAGACCACACCTTAATTATCACATTTAAAAAAAAAAAAATAACCACAAGTTACCACATCAGTGATTGTAGTATTCTTTTGCTTTTAAATAAGGCTGTTGTTCTCGAAATTCGGTCAAAACCTTCGTATTCGTGTTTTTCACATAATTCCACTTTTAACCAAACATTTAAGTTTGTAGTATTAAGCAATTTTTCTCCTGAGAAGTTCAATGAGTTGGAGTCTATCTGGATAAGCAAGTTGCGCACTAGTGAACCTGATGGCCTTAATAGGGTTGATCCGTTTACATTGCGCACCAGCGTTACTTAAGTTAATATAACATCTCGACACACCCAAACTGTACTGTAATATCATGTTACTGGTCGCTGCCATTTCAAAGTTGCTGCACTGAAGAGGACCGTTAAGGTCAAAAGGCCTATGTAGTTTAATAAAATTATAGCCGTATGGCGACACACAATTTGTTCTTTTTACTGTATCCGTTTTTTGTTATCCTTTTTAAGTACAGTGGTTTGTCTACTTGGAGACCAAGTTTTAGCAAAATCTGTAAGAGTATTTTTGAGAGGAACGTCAACGAAAATTTGCCAAAACCAAAGTCTTGTAGGGTTTCCAGAGCCACCTTGAATTTCTCAAAATTTAATGTGGCTTTGAAACCGTCAGGTAGAATTTTTTTAACTTTGCATAAAGTTGTATCTTGAAATGCTGATCATTATTCAATAACAGAAAAATGGAGGTCACTATTCTCGTTTTTTGAGTTATGAGCACTTAAACGGGAAATTAGTGTTTTTTTGTAAGAGGTTACACTGTTGCTATGGTAACCATTGACGCCATGAAAATGACCACAACTTGTTCAGAAATGACTGGAATTTTATTTGAGATCATTATTATAGCAGCAACTGATCCATCAAAAGTTAAGAGCTGGAATGTGTTGGAAACTGTTGTGAGCCTCCTTAAGCCCTCCAGTCAGACAGTCAGGTCAGATCTTCGTCTGCTCGGTCTGTTTGTTCAGAGCTTCATGAGCTTGTTCACAGGCTGGGCTGCTCCCTTGGCCGTTCATTCAGATCGTTGTTGGTATGCAGTCTTCATCCGTTACTTACATAAATTATAATAACCGAAGTATTAAAAATTGCATCCCACAGCGTCAAACATGCAATGCAATTTTTTTTATTTTAAACTGTTAGAATACTTTTGAAAATGTATCAAGTTTAGTAAAAAATTATTTAACCACTTTTATCACCGCTGTTTGTCTTTTTAATCAGGCATACTCATCCTGCTCATCAGTGATCTTGTGAAGAGATGAAGCATTGTTGCAACTTGAAAATTGTAACTTTTTTGAGTCTAATGCGCATGTGCATTAGACTCTATGTAGTAGAAAAATGCTGTTAGCAATCCCAAGGGAATGGTTCGGGATCGATAATCGTTCGGTGTAATTGTGCTTAAACAATAGCCGGCCTCATTGCGGGCTTGGTGCGGTGATCGTAATCCAATCAGGAAGCAAGGATGTTGTTAACGAAGCAACGGTCGAACGGAGCTCGAGCACGACACGCACTCATAAAAGAAATTGTCATGTATGTAATTGGAATAAATGTTTTACAGTGCAAAATAATATGAATTCTCGTTTTCAAGTGTAAAGCCACTGAAAATGTTCTCCTTCCAGCTGCATGGTTTTTATAATCCCTGGGAAACGCAACGTGAAATCGACATCTTTTGATGAAAAAAATCCGGAAGTGACATTTGTGTTTGAAAAAATGGAAAGTTAAATAAGATTATAGTCAGCAATTGATTGTTCAATTCAACTGAAGCAGGATTTCATTTACAGAATGCAACTTTCATTAAAAAGAGTTTTGTTTTCACCATTCAAGATTCAACCTAGAGCGAAATTTGCATAAATATTGAAACTTGCCAAAAAGTAGTTAAGACAGAATGAAAACTCGCTTTAATAGTTATTGATTTTTGATCTGATTGTTATTTCCATGTATTGACTATTTGAAAGCTGTTCTCAGTCATGAAAACAAAACTCTTTCATTTAACTGCTTGCAGTGTTCAATGGACGTGAAAATATTTCGCTTATATTAAATTACATTCTGCACGCAATGTTTCCTTTGCCCTCCTGTGTCGAAACGTTTAAGGAAATTGAAATCTTTGTTGCGCAGTATTGCATAAATTGGAAGGAATTGAATAAAATATATATTTTGGCTTGTTTTGATGGGACTTAGGATATTTAGAATACTGAATAAGCGACTGTACCTTGTTTATCTATGGGGCGGACCATTATTTTTTTGGAAGCTGACAAACAATTTCTTTTCTGTATCGTTGTCTGTGAAAACATTTCTTTCCGGTGTCATCGTCCTGCAGACAATTTTTTCATGCCTGCAAAAAATTTAGTTGGGCTTTTTTTGCTTTTGCAAGCAAATTTTTCAGCTATTAGCATGAACTGTGGCGGGTAATAGTTAGCAATTATTGGATGAGGCTGAGTATGATATGAAGAATTATGCAGATCGAGGAGGGTGTTATCCGCCGAAGCCGAAGGCTGAGGCGGATGGCACCCTCCAAGATATGTAAAATTCTTCATAGGGGTTAACCGTTAGCCGTAAAACTGGCCAAAAACTTAGCTGTTAGGCGTAGAAATTGGAAAATTTTAACAGTTAGCCGTAAAAACTGTTGACCGTAAAAAAAATGTCTGGCCACGAAATACCACGATAGTGAAAGTCTCAAGATCTCTATTGAAGAGTTTTGGCTCTTACCTTTTGTGTATCTCTTTACAACGAAAGGCCCATACTGTTAAATGGGGGCTTCTTAACTACAAGTTTGTTGCTAAGAAAGGTTTCTGAAACCAAACAAAATTTTGGCACAACTTTGTGCCGTTGAAGAGTCCTTCAAGAGTTTCTATTTAAGGTCAACAGATAAAGAACGTCCACATGCTTCATGAAATTCGAATATAATAAGGGACGAACCATTAGGTGGGAGGCGCGGTGGCCTAATGGTTAGTGCGCTGGACTCCGGATCGGGCGGTCTGGGTTCGAGCCCTGGCCGGGGCACTGCGTTGTGTTCTTGGGCAAGATACTTTACTCTCATAGTGCCTCTCTCCACCCAGGTGTATAAATGGGTACCGGCGAATTTACTGCTGGGGGTAACCCTGCGATGGACTAGCAATCCCGTCCAGGGGGGAGTAGCAATACTCCTAGTCGCTTCATGCTACGGAAACCGGGATAAGCTCCGGCCTGGTGGGCCACTAGGCTCATATGCAGACTTTACCATTAGAAACGTGATGGTGGGGGGAATGGGAAAAAAATGTCATGCAAGGGAAAATGTGCAAAGGAAAAATCATGTTAGGAAAAACGCAAAGAAAGAAATTCATCTACAAGATAGGCCGCATTAATCCTTCTGAAAAAGTGTTCCAAACTGCACCAAATGGCATTAACCCATTGGCAACCGAAGTTTTTTTAGACGTTTCTGACTTTTTAAGGTCTATTATAAGCTAAAACAGCTCCAAATCACTCAAAAGGGCCCTTGCAATGAAAAATGCGTCCTTGCTTTTTCAAAAGAATCATGTTTAACAGCTTTTTTGCTCGTCCACGCGCACAAATCAAATAAATAAATAAACCATCCTACCACTTAAGGCTTTTCGTTTTTATCTATTGATTTATTTTTTCGCTTTGCGTCTTTCTTTCTTTTGGCTGCAGTTTTTGGCCTTCTCCCAGGCTTCTTTCGAGTAGAAGAATTTCCGAGAAAGCGTAAAAGAGGCGAGAACTACATACCATGGACAAGCAAAGAGTGGAAAGGGGAAATTTTCCTCTGAGTTTTTCACTAAACTTTTGAAGCGTTTTGATGCATATCAAGCTCCATCAATCTAATCACGCTGGTTTAGGTATCGTTGGAAAGGTGTTGTTCTGCTTCACATTTTGAGAATAGATGTCGCCTGATGAAGTCACAAGCGGGACAAATTCCCGGATCCTTTACGGGCCCTGTAGTGCGGTTCGGGTGTCAATGGGGTTGAAGCGCATCCAGATTTTCAAAATTTTTCCAGGGGGAGGGTGCCTCCGGACCCTTCTACGGAAAAGGGCCCTCGGCACATTTTAATATAACACAATGGGCCCCTCACCTCAAATTCGTTCCTGCTAACCTGACAGACATGTTAACTTAATTTTCGCTATAAACTGCTATTTACTTTTAGAATCTCCCTCAGTAAATTAAATTTATTAAAGCGAACATTATTCGAAAAGTTCGTTTTGATAGCTCTTACTGTTGCTCTGACTATTTTCAGACCTTTTTCAGTTTAATGTATGAGTTGACTTAGTTGCAATGGTTATGTTAAAGGCTATAATAAGTATATACGCTATACGCTATAACACATTCAAGTACTTATGACATGGGTTACACGTGTACTTGTACAGAATGGTTGCTCCTTGCTTTTACAGTAATTTAAAAAACTGTCATTTTGTAGATGCAAATTTTTCTATCGCAGTATAGAAATGGAAGATGTAGTTTGTTACAGCAGTTTACTAATTCTGCAATAATTATTAAATCTACTTTTTTATCCCGAAATGTTTGTAAGACCTTTAATATGGTTACAACAATATTTTTTTAACTTTTTAAAACAATTGAAATTAATTTTTAACACGTTAGTCGTAAAAAAGCCAATTTATTAGCCGTTAACCGTAAAAGCCACCACCCCACTGAGACCCTCTTCATATCATACGAAAGCCGAATTCAATAACTGTTTTATTATTCATTTAAAATATTTCCATAGCTCTAAAAACACAAATATGCATTTAAATGGGTTCTCACTTCGACGTAGAATTTTCGCAAAAGCGTGACTGTAAAAAACGTTGTTTTTCCAGCCAGCCAGCCAGCCAGCAAATCAGTCAGTCAGTCAGTCAGTCAGGGGTTTGCTTATTTAGTTGTTTATTTATTTATTTATTTATTCATTTTTTATTGCTATAGGTCGTGTTTGTGTTCAAATCAGCATGAAAGATGTAGACATTTTTTATCCATTCATTGTGCTAACTATAAGGTATGATTTTAGGTACTTTCCCTTGATAAAAGCCTTTTGTCTCCCATGTTTGAGTTTGTATTAAACTTGCCACATCACTTTATATCGAGGAACCACATGTATGTTGCGGGGAGGTGAGGTGAGGCCAGGCGGATTGGAGTGGGGTGCTGTGAGGTGAGGTGAGGTGAGTCGGGGCAAGTGCAAATTTGGGTGGGGTGCTGTGAGGTGGGTGGCATGAGGTGAGGTGAGGTGAGGTGAATTGAGGTGAGGCGAGGCGGGGTTGGGGTGGGGTGCGGTGTTGTGAGGTGGATGAGGTGTCGAGGTGAAATGAGACAACTTTATTTATAGTGTGTTGGCATATAACAGGTTTCGTTGATCAACTAGAGTTTGGTTTGTTCTAAAAGGATTACAGTATAATAATTTTTATTTAGCATTTTTTTTTACTTGCAGTTAACTTTGCTGTGAAATTGATGAACATGAAAAGAATTCCCCAGAAACTATAGAAGAAGGATTGAAGGAAAATGGATTGAAGGCATAAATTATTCAAAAATCTTTCATCTTTGGCCTGCTAAAAAAAAAAACACTGCAGTTACCATGTAGGGCATCAAAAAAGAAATTTGATAACAATGACACAAAAAATGTAATTATTGTACAGTGGAACCCTGTTAATATGGCCACCAACAGGCCATGGAAATTTGGCCGTGTTAACAGGGTGGCGGTATTAACGGGGTAGGGTTAAATTTCATAACTGGTCTACTTAAGGTAGGAAGCTGCATCTTTCGTATTTATTTGCTTTACACACAATGACTTTATCACTTTGTCACAGCTGAGGGAATGTTATTGTCTGCCAAGTTTATTCTTTTTTATGTAAATTGTTGTTTGATTAGCTACAGTTGGTGATTAGTTAGCCACAAAACCACAGAAGTCAATGACATGACAAGTTACAGGGTTTTGAATGAAATAGTAACATTCAATATTGTTTCTGATTTACTGTATTTGTTTTGCCTGGTCAATACTTATTATCAGTGGTATTTTGTTTGACTGGCCATGTCAACAGGGTAAAATTATAAAGGATTATACAGGTTGGGATTTCGGAACGTGGCCGTTGACCGTATTTTTAGACTGTTAATTGTTTACGTAATAGATATTTTAAATTCTTAATTTTTTTAGATTGTCAATTATCTACTTAACAGATATTTTAAATTTTTAAATTTTAAATTGTTAATTACTAACGTAATAGATGTATTAAATTTTTAAATTTTAGATTGTAATTTTAGTTAGGGGACCTAAATAGGGATAACCTCATGGTCCTCCTTTTCAAATACCATTTGTATACTGTATACTGTATTTGAATAAAGTATTATTCGTATTCGTATTCGTATTCGTGGCTGCATAAAGGAGGTTTTGTTATAACAAAATGTATGGGCGTTTTGCCGGGCCAAAAAAAGTGGCCGTGTTGACGATGTGACCGTAAGGTGGGGTTCCACTGTAATAATGGTGCAAGGTTGGTGCAGTGGTGAGAATGCTCACTTCCCACCAATGTGGCCCATGTTTAATTCCCAGGCCCTACATCGTGTGTGGGTTGAGATTGTCATTGGTTCCCGTCCTTGCCCCCCTTCTTTTTTTTTTAGCAGGGAACAGTTGATTAAGAGCCACTTTGTGGAAATGTGGCGGCAAATTCTCATCATCATCATCATTGTTAATGTGTAAACATTAATTTCCAGGCTTCAGGAAAACCTCCCTGGTGAAGCCTATTGGTGTTTTTGTACAGTTTTTGAAAGGTCTTGAGGGTGAAAGAGTTGCAGGGAAACTGAAGGTGAGAGTGAGTTTCCTTGCAACTGTGTTACTCAGAATCTGCTCCAGCTACATGTAACTTGGAAGCTCAAATTTGAAAAAAAGAAAAGATAATGGAAGTTTGAAAGTGTGGAATGTTGACCTTAGAGAACTGAAAACAAACTAAAATTTGCAAGGGCCACTGTGACAAAATAGTAGTACCGGATTCTCTCACCGTAGAGGATCTAATCAGCTATAACTGAATAATAATATTAACGAAGATATGCAAGGCTGATTAAACAGCATGGGAATATATTTTCCAATATTTCGGAAGGCATGGCCTTCCTTCTTCAGGGTGTTACCGACAATGTAACACCTTGTAACACCCTGAAAAAGGAAGAAAATATATTCCCATACTGTTAAAGAATTATGATAATGAGTTAAAAACAAAGGAAAATAAAATGTGAACCAAGGATAAAGTTGAACCACAAAATACACAAACGGTTGTGTTTTTCTTTGTTTTTCCTTGATGTATTATTATTGAGTTTGAGAATTTTCTTCCTTTTGTTTTAATCATAAGTATTTAAACCTCTTCCTTAATTATTTTTTTTTAGAAATGAAAGGAGAGTGGTAAAGAAAGACATGGACATCAGAAAAGGAATGTTGGCACTCAAATGTCGACTTAGCAAGAAATTGGAACGGAGCAATGTAATCAGGGCGGGCAAGCGAGCAAGTCTGTCAGCAGAGGCGTAGTGTAAATAAATAATTGTCAAAATTTTCTCATTGTTTTGTTTTCTTTTTAAGGTAATTCCTCAGTATTGCATTGCGCATCCCTTTTGCGCAGAATTTTACGCGTGATTAGCGCGCGCAGATGAACAAGATAGCGACTTTTTTCTATAAGGCTTGGCTGGCGAGAGATATGTCGTCGTTTTCTTGTAAACAAGCACGGTGACCTATATTTTTTTTATTGCAGAATTTTGATGTGCAAATTGTCCTCTTTGAGATGGACAATTTAAAAAAAAATTCATCGGTGAAAAAAAGATATAAATGAATGCGTGCACAAAATCGTTACTTGAGGACGCAAATTATGATCTTGAAAACAACGACCCAAGGAACGTTTTGATTCGATGTTGTTTGGATTTGTTTGAATTTTTCCATAAGATATATATAGCATTTTTCCTTATGTAAGGGACTTTCTGCCTATCGAGTTTTTCCTAAGTATTACTTTAATAAACTTTGCTTCCAGCTACCGTAAAATGTAATGTGGACCGATGAAATAACGCGCGCAATTAGTACCAGAACAGGCATAAATAAGGTAAGTTTGGCCCATTATATCTCTTGTGAGCGTGGTGACCTATCTATTTTATTGTATTTTTCCAAACAGTGCTTGCTATGGAACATTGCGAAAGTTTAAAAAAAATCGATCGGGCAGTTTTATTTCTGAGGAATCACGTTAAGTACTGTTGCCAAACTTTTCAAGCAAGTGGGCAAATATCTGCAGGGACATAGATTCTCGTTAAAAAGTTTGAATTTAAATTCCAGAGAAGACCAATCTGGGCGCTGCTCAAGCTTTATTTAAATGTTGCCTTGTAAATGTTCGTCACTTGTTTAAACTATTCTCAACAATTTTAAGCAGCCAAGTTATCTGTGTTTTTACATTTTCTGCTACGTAACAACTATGCTATCAACCGAGATAAGTATTGATGTTTTCAGTAGCTTTGTTTATTAAATTATACTTAATTGCATTGCATACTCTGAAATGTTCCAGATAGCCAAGAGACTGATGTTTCTGGCTTTAAGCATACCACGCATACACATCAACGCATGTTGTGCCATTGTTACCACTTTCCGAACAGTCAATCCAATCCTGTCCGTACCATATCTGCAATTCCTGGTTGCGTGACACAGACAACTGATTGGGAAGATCGCGGAAAACGAGCTCTGGAGATGTGTGGCTAGTTCCATCAAGTCTGTAAAAGTGTTTTTTATTGTCACAACCACGGTGTGCTTTCAAGTCTCCAGCAGGTGGCAGGACGGATTCTTTATTGGCATTTGTGATGATAGTCATCAGGGCGTTGTTGCCATAATTCGGTGTATATGTGCAACCCCAGTAAGATGCATTTTTAAATCGGTTGCATTTGTTCGACCCCGATTTGTGGATGAGCTTCATTGTCTTAAGACGTCCACTCTTTGTGATGTTGAAGGCACCATACTGGTTACCTCGCGCTCCAAAGCAAACTGGTGCCGTGTTTATCTTCTGCCAGTTTTCTGGCAAATTTCATGTAAAAATCGATAAAGAAAAAATGGTTTTGAGCTCGAATGCTATCGATCATTTGCCAAAGAAAATTGAGAACGATTGATTCATCAGTTGGTATCGACTATTATTAAAAACTAACCATGGTATAATATTGCAGTTCCTGAGTTTTGATTGGTTTACAGGCCATGGTATATGAGACCACAAATATAATAGGTCTACGTTTCAGCGAGAACAATCGGGGAGTTCAAATATTACAATTCTTTGGGTGTTTTTTAATAAAGCAATCGTTCCACTCGCGCTTGTTGGCGCGCGTGGAATGATTATTTTGTTAAAAACTCACAAAAGAATTACAATATTTGAGCTCCCCGGCTGTTCTCGTTGACGCCTATCGGCTACGATATTTGTGCATGAGCTACATGAGATACCATTGCCTATTAACCAATCAAAACTCAGGAATTGCAATATACCATTGCTAGTTTTTAATAACATCCTCATATCCAACGCGCGCTCATGGAATAATTGTTAAGTATCAAAAGATGGCAGCGAGCAGACAAGAAAACGCGTCCCCCGCTACCTCTCTGAACGAGTTACTTCTTGGTCCTTAAAACAATAGATAACAGGTCAATAATACCCCTGGCCCTGAATGACAATAGAGGTAGTGTTTACAGCGGGCGAATGGAAAAAGAGGCTCCTGAAATAAACAGTGTCCGTTTTATTTAAATTAATTGAGTTGAATTTTCGTCGACACGAGATTGCCACAGAATATTAAGTCGGTATAGACTCCACTTGATGACAAATGGATAACAGATTTCTCAACGATGAACGCATGTCTCGTATTTAATTGAACAATATGAACGTCAATTTTACTCCAGACAAAATGATTATATGCTTAAAAGAACAAGGCTACAAAACTATGAATTTATTTGATTGTTATCTCATATTTTAAGCGATTCTTAAATGGGGAATGTGACGGGGATTTCGCGGATTTTTGGTCAAAATCTTCCTGCAATTAGTGGTAGACAACTTCACCCATAAAAAAACATAACATCTAAAGATATAACTTTACTTTGCGTAAAGAAATCAAACCGCGGCTCAGTATAAATATCGATATTTTTGAAGACAAGTGGAAACAACTTGAAAAATTTAGCCTCGAATTTTCAAGTTGTAATCCATTTCTATCCAAACCATCCGCAGTCAGGGACGCTTGTTAGCAGTTTCAGTGCTCTAATATAACAATTGCTAAAAAAATGTACTATTATTTTTATGTTTCCTACCACACATATATATATTTTTGGCTGTTAAAAAATCCGTGACACAATCCGCAAAAACTGTTAATCGCTTTTAAAATCCTTGGAAAATAATCGAGAACCTTTTCTTTTCCATCTTCGTTAGACTAAGAGTGGGAAATTTTAAGAGATGAAGGCGTGCTTAGAACGTATTTTTCAAAGAACAAAAATTTTATTTTTCATGTCTTAATTTAGCCTGCTTCGCAGACGAACTAAACCTTGGTATATACCTGGGGGCTTAGTTCGTCTGAAACGAAGGCTACACTTAATTTAAGCCAAATCTTCAGTTGTTGTTAACAGCCAATCAAAACCAAACATTTTTATCGTATTTACTCCAATGTCATATGATAACCTACTTATTAACGTCACTCGCTCGCGCAGTGCTGGGGAGCTGACGGTATTGGCCCTCGTGCTCGGTTAGTAACAAGTTGTTATCAATTCTTGCCAATAGATAGTAATATCTTCTGCTAGCTCGAATGTCATCGATTGCCAATATCGTTTTATAACAATCAGCGATTGATTTCGATTGATAACGATTTCTATCGATTGACGACGTCCGGCTACATAATAAGCTTTAACTCAACAGAGAGGCTGTTCGAGGTAGCCTGGAAGGAGGTAGACAACTAGATGTCTTATAAAATGTAAGAACCACTGGGTTACACAAATACAAAGAAGTACCAATAAACAATTTGAAAGCCAGCCTCTTTTCACCGTTAATATTTCGTTCCGCGTCATACTTTGAATCCTGTTTCGGCTCCCTTTTATGTCAGTGCTCCATCAGACCAAAAAAGACCCACTGACCATATTGTACTTGGTGTGGTATATATAAACTAAGATATCAAGTCTCTTTAACCATTTTGAAAACAGAGACTTTATATGTTTCATTCCATTTCCATTTCCAATTAGCTATGGAGGCAGCACAGGATTAAAAAATTCTCTATCAATTGAGTAAATTTAAGGCCATACCTTCACAGCGAGCCACGATTTTCTGACCATTCCCATCAGAGTATATCCAATAATGCCCGTTAACCATCTCATTTCCTTCACTGGCCTTGATCTCACTGCAAGATTCGGCAGGAAGCTCCGGAATAGAACCAAGAGGAGCTGCATGGCAAAAAAGAAACTCCGTTGAAATCGATTTTTGCCAGATTATGCTGAAGTAATAATTGCAATTTAGATGCCAATTGGAAAAATAACTTATAACAGATATACTTGTAGTTCATTGAACAGTTAATATTCTCTCAGAAACGTGTTTATTTATATTTTGACAGGTTTCCGATTCTCACGCGTTACTTCATTGTTGTTGACTTGAATATGAGTACGCCGGAGGTTGCAAATATCGATCAGATCTGATGATGTGACCGGTGGTTGGACGCGTGATTAAAAAAACTTTCGGTCTCAACCCGCTCCTTCGCATTCATGTAACGTAACACAAAGATTTTGTGTAAGAAATAAACCTCAGTTTATTTGGTTTTAGCAATTTCAAACGGTTCATGCCGCTCCTTCAAAATGGCGTGTGAGAACTCTCAAATGCGGCTCCATTTTTCCCCGCCGTGCATCTCGTGAGTGAAATGTCTACAATATTATTCTAATGTAACATCTACTAATTTGTACTGCAACTTTTTAACCACCTCATGTGTATGGAATAGAATGTATTTATTGGAATAGAATGTATTTATTATTTATTCATTTTTTCATTGCATGTATGGATTTCGTTATAATGTTTGTTTCAGCCTGATTTGTAGCATAGACTCAAGCTAAATTGGATAAAAGACCATAAAACACATAAACTGGAAGCCAATGTGTACCTCTGTTGTGTGCCCTTTTCATGTAGAACCTTGTCTGATCCGGCATAAAATCTTTCGGCCTTGCTTCCTTAGTTCTATTGTTGAGTTCACAGACTTTTTGACCAATATGGAAGTTATAACTTTGGCACGTAAGTTCTTCGTCGCACTTCAAAAAGCACTCTGCAGGAGATCCAACCTTGTAGGTTTTAAACGTGTGACCTCTTAGGTACATTTGCGATATGGAGTATTCCCCTTGGTTACATCGGCCAGCAGCTTCAAATATACCAATCCGGGACATCAGAAACGCCACAGAGAGCCAGAACTTTGGATTCATATTGGATTGAGTGCGTCAGTGTCTTTGCTGTAAACGAAATAGAACGACTTGATAAAAACACTGTTTGAAACAGCTACCATTGCTTTCTTTATTTGTGGCCGAAATTAATGACCTCGCTTAGGCGTGAAACAATTATAGCTATGGTTATGACACCTACTTCGGGGCCTAGCTTGGTCTCCGTAGTATATATACTGGAGGAGATTGCCTAAAGTAACTGAAAGATGCTCGGTTATGATAAGGCAACTGTTTGTAGCATTCTCTTAAGAAATCTGCTACACAGGGACTTAAAGATCGTGATGCGGAGGCTCACTCTGTTTTGAAGTTTTAAGTATTTGTTAATAAACGGAACTTGAAATAGGTTTCCCGTTGCCTCTTTTCTGTTATTTGCAAGAAGTGAGTTTCGAATTCTGTACGTTATTGACTGGGGAAAAAATCGTCGTATCGCAAACTTAAAATGCAAGTTTGCAGATGTTAGTTTTCTTTTTTTCACTGAAGGGACAGTAGTCCCGAAACATCAGGAAGTTTTAAACATGTAGCGCTAGATAACAAAAATACAATATTCAACTGAATTTATATAAAGGCGCTACACAGTTTTTAATCCACATGTGGTTATGCGTTGTTTGTGGTTGCAGAAAGGATCATTATTAAATATTTTTATCTTTTGTGCTGGAATTTCGAACTCTTTGCCATCACCCTTAATATTTTCCTCTACTGACAACTTCCCCAGGTAAAGTTTCTTATAAATGCAAATATATGTCACGCGATTAGTATTCGCTATTGGTATTAGATGTCGGCTTCGACCTCCTTTGTGATCAAACACTATTTTGTTTTGGTAATTACTAAAGCTTCCTTGGTAGTAGTAAAAGCAACTGTATTTAAGAAATAGAAAACGTTTTCCATGAGTTTTTAAAATTTTCCAAAATTTTGTAGGAGTGTTTCTAATATTAACTGGATTGCAAGGCGTTGGCTTAGTCTCTTTTTAAGAAAATCAGCACAAGTCCATAACTAGTTATGGACTTCTGAAATCAGTCATTATTTAACAAACAGGCTTCTAAAAGAAAGGAATTATAATTTGCACGGTCTCAAGCTTATGCAGTTTACACTCATAGCTATGTTTATTTTATCGTAACATATAAGGATAATTTGCCGAATAGGAAGCTTGCTTGATGTTGGCCATAGCTGTTAGATCTCAAAAGTTATTCAAGCGTTGTTCAAAAAGAGTTCCTCTCGTCTTTCGCTCACGCAACCAATTTTTTGGAGGCAACTGTCATTACTGGCAGCTGTCTCTTTCTATGTGATATTTCCATATTTCTTTTTAGTGGAAACAGATTATTTTAATACGTAAGTTTTTCTTTACATCCTTAAACCTTTGCACACTTTAAAACCATGTCCTCAAAGGATGTGTCGCAAATATTAACTCTGGAAAGGCGTAAAAGAAGGTTGATTGTATTTGCTTCTTCCAAAACGAATTTTCCGTTTGTGTAAAATTAATCAGCTTTTAATGTTCATGTCTGTTCCTTAAAAGAGGAAACTGAATATATACCTTTTTCTCTGGTTTTAAATTGAAGGCTGAGAAAAATTATTGTCAAGTGACAACTCCAGTCTTACTGCGCTTATTCGTTAAATATACGAGCTATAAAGTTTCATGAACTTCTTGAAGTGAGCGCTTCTAAAAAGGCGTTTGTATATATAACAAACTTCCTGCGATTGCAGACGTTTTGTAAAAGTAAAAGTAATTTGAACTTGAAACACTTGTTAACTTCTTCTGGCGCATTAGCTTCCGTATTATATTTCTTAAGTACTTCAAGAATAGAAGGTAATAATTCTTGATAAAAGAAATTTTAAAACGTGAATAGCAACAAAGCGATTTTAATTAAAATTTGTGTACGGCTTCCCTAATTCTTAGTGGCATTTTTGTCATTTTATTTTCTTTCAATCAATCAATTTATAAATTGTTATTAAATAAGTCAAGTTTGCGTGAATCCTGTTTTGGCTGGCTATGTTTGAATAAAGAAGAAATTGAAGAATTGTTAAACATAACACCTGTCTTCTGGTTTTGCTCTAGGTACTTCAATTCTTGTTTTAATATTTTTATACGGAGACATTTGGTCTTAGACGCAGTGATCGTGCATAGGCCAAGTACAAAGTGGCAATAAAGTTAAATTATGTCTAATTTCTTTTTCTTTCGAATTGAAGAGAATAACTATTAAAGGTAGTTTCTATTACATAGAAATGCGATATTGTGCATAGTATATAATTAATTTCACGGCATTAGTCATTTCTGATGAGTTTTTCCGTGGGCCTAATTGAAACGGAATTATCAGTGGCACGATCTCGTTGGTGTTTAATTTCAATGTTTTTAAACTGGACAGCTGAAAGTTGGACACCTAAGGTAACCACACGTATATTACGTGCACTTAACTTTTCTCTGCTGTTCCTTATTTGATGGATCTTATCGCTGACGTTTTGCACAAAAGAAAGACTTAACAGACCCAAAATATATATTTTTTTCAAATTGATTCGACGTGTTGGTAATTGGGCCACAGGTCGTGCAATTTAGGTATGATCGAAGCAATAATGTTTTTCGTTTCGCATTGCTTCGCCGCCCACTTATTAGCTGTGATCACGTGGATTAGTAATTTCTGATCAGTTTTTCCGTGGGCCTAATTGAAACGCAATTATGGCACGATCTCGTTGGTGCTTAATTTCAATGTTTTGAAACTGGACAGCTGAAAGTTGGACGCCTAAGATAACCGCACGTCTATTTCGTGCACTTAAAATGGATTCTTTTCTCTACTGTTTCTTAACTGATGGATTTTATCTCCGACGTTTTGAGCAAAAGAAGGACTTTACAAACTCCAAATATATGAATTTTTTTTATTGATTCAATGTAGTGGTAATTAGACCACAGGTAGTACAATTGAAGGCAATTGAATCGATGCAATACCTTTTTTTGTTTTTGATTGGTTCTCACCCCATTTATTTGTTGCGATCACATTGGTGTCCAATTACAGGAGTCCAACTTGAACATTTCAAATTGCACACCTACGTCAAACAGACGTCAATTGCATACAAGATGGCGGGAACTTGGATATTGACGAAGTCGCGGCCTATCAACACGCAAAAAATGAACGAGGCGAAAATCCTTCTAAAATCCAATAAAAGATTCATTTTATGACTTGAAGGACGCCAAAGACAGTATTACTACATGTAAATGATTTGCTTTTAAGAGCACTGAAAACGAAGCCAGTCAAATGCAAAATCGATGGCGCGTGTTCCGTTATCTTGAGTAGGGCCACTGAAAAATAAAATAATTTCATTGGTTTACAAGTTATTTCCGAAGCAGAAGTTAAAAGAGACTGAAAGCCCAGGTCCTCTTTGATCTGTGTTGAAATCTAAAAAACAAGTTAACAAAGGGATCTTAAAATTAGCGTACCGCTACCCCCACACTGTTTCGTCATCATCATCATTGGCTTTCGTTTGTCTTGTATGACTTACACTTTTTGGTAGCCCTTCTTTGAATTTGAATTATTGATCGAATTGCAGAATATAGATCAAGTTGAAAACAGTTTTTGTTTTCGTTTATCTGTCACATTGAATATGATTGTTATATGGAGGAAATCACCGGGGAAAATGACGTCTGTCCGTTGACTGAGGGAAGTAAAATTGCTTTTGAAATAAAGCCAACGACTAATTATTGTCAACGCGACCATTCCAGTTTCATTGCCCTTCTTCGCTACGATACGAGCAAATATATATAAACTTCCTGAAGTGAGCGCTACTATATAGACGATTGCATAACAAATTTCCTTTGATTGCAGAAGATTTGTTTAAGTGAAAATAATTCGAAGACACCGGTCCGGTAAAAATAGGTATTCTTTAAATACCAAAGGAAATAGACCTTAATTTGAAAGTGTAGATATTTTATCACGCCTATGTTGGACTTCATGTTGCATAGTTTTTGAGGTCAATCTGAAAGAGTTTTTGTCTTCAATAAGCGAAACTGTGCGTATGCATTTTGGTTTTTCGGTTTGTTAGCTGCAATACGAGAGAAGGTAATACTTTTTGATAAAAGAAAACTAACTAAACTAAAACTAACTTTTCGTCGGTGACGACAAAGATCCCTTGATATGCGAGTACAAAAAAAAACTCCTGAGAAAGAACAGGACATAAATATCAGGCAAAGAGATCGATTAAATTCAAGGATTACATTATGTCAAGTACTTAAATTTTTGAATTTCCTTTAAGCTTAAAAAATGTCGATTAGCTGATGGATCATTTTGTTCTGAAGCGAAATTAAATCGCGAGAAGACGAGAAAGCGCTGGCCGGATACGGCGAGCTGGCCGGTCCGGCGAGCGCAATTACAATGAAAAATCTAAGCCCACTTATAGTACTGTAGCTTTTCAACGGAAAAAAAGAAATATTTTCAACTCGATTCCAAATCCATACAAACTTTCATAGTACGGTAAATTTTAAACCATACAAACTCTAAAAGTAAAATTTGTGTCAGTTTAGTTATTAAAAGTCGCACAGTAAAATTGAATATTTATAGCTTTTGTAACGTGAAGATCGATAAACGTCTGGAATTCGTAAAGATGGAAGATTGTGATGTCTTGAAAAGCTACTTTTAGCGAGCTTGTCAAAGGCACGTTTTCGGCAATTGTTCAAAATTTGCTTCCCTGCCTTGTCCTTCTCTTAATATGAGATAGACCGTTGAAACGAAAATCGCGGGCATGGCTTTCACGAGCACTTGAAAGACAAAAAAGGACGCCACATAACGTTTTTATTTAACTCAATTTTAAATCTATACAAACTCTCAAAGTACGCTCAATTTTAAATCCAAACAACTCTTATAGTGCACTTTGGTTACCTGTGGTTTTAACTTAGGTGGCGTTT
Source organism: Meandrina meandrites (assembly GCA_963693305.1). NCBI lineage: Eukaryota > Metazoa > Cnidaria > Anthozoa > Scleractinia > Meandrinidae > Meandrina > Meandrina meandrites. The sequence goes on from OY855915.1 coordinate 16,978,249, forward strand.
GCGTTTGGATTTGTTTGAACAAGGAAATAGTTCTGTTGCCATTAGATTTTTGCGCTCTAGACCCTCGTCTGCTCGGTCTAGTTGTTCAGACATTCAAGTGCTTCCGCACATTGTTTGGGTTTTTGGTCGGCCGTTCATTATGTCCGTCGTTGTTGCAGTTTGTATCCAGTTCTTGCATACTAAGCACAGGGCAAACCGGACAGAGGGACAAACTTTCCGGCTTTAGCATCTACACAGAAACACTTTTCAAAATCGGCTTCGAGCCATCCCAATAATTGTCTTAGCTACATCTTCAACATATGGCGGCTCAACAAGAGCTGCGAGAAAGACCAAACTAAGAAGACATCAGAAGAGAGAAATCTGAAAGTGAAACTGAAACCTGATAGGTCACACTCTCCTGTAGGGCCCAACAAACACGCCGTCATTCTAAGCCTAATTACCTTTTACGTTACAAACGCTCCCAGAATGTTGCAAATAGTATCAGTGAAGCTAGATCTTTCATTTTTCCGACGATATACTCCTCACCCAAAGCTTTAGCAGTAGACGGTCTACTGTTTCTGATTTTCCTGAACGCGCCCTGACTACCCCATGAATTGTAGTCTCTAAACTTCATGGTATTGTTTGAAGCTGAAGAGGATTTTTATAACTTAGGGCCTGATTACAGGAACTAAGCTAGTCTGCCTAACCGGGCTGACTCGGTCTGCAGGGTTATATCTCTTAGCCCATTTGCCGCGGTGAACGACGGGCGCGAACTGGTTGTTTGAGTAATTTGGTGCTTTATTTTGCAATTTCAGGTAGCATCATGGTCTAGTACACATTTATGCGCTAAATATATAGAGAAAGAATTTTGTGTTCTGAAGCGAAATTAAATCGTGAGAATTGAAGTGCTGGCCCAGTAAGGCGAGCTGGTCCGGCGAGAGCGATTAAATGAACCTTAATCTTACCCCGGTAATAGTGTTGTAGCTTTTCAAAGGAGAACTGAGATATTTTCAACTCAATCTCAAATCCATACAAACTCTTATTGTACGCTCAATCCTGAATCCATACAATCTCTCATAGTAGACATAGTACGCTTTGGTCATCTGTGGTTTTAACGCTAAGTGACGTTTGCGTTTGGATTTGATTTGGAAGGAAATGTTTCTAACGCTTTGGGGCGCCATTTGAACTTTGCTGTGACCATTTTAAAAAATCATTTCAAAAAGGATTTAAAAAAGGACCAATTTAAGAAATAGCTTTCCGCAGAATTAAGCTATTCTCTTCGGGTTTCCAGTTGGCGTACAGCCAGCCTCAGAAATGAGGAAATAAGCTTGTGCACTGAAAAATCTGTTATAACTACGAGTGTAACTTCGTTTTCAACTCTACGTTATTGTATCGCCGTGATACAAAAACTTGAATATCTGTAGAACGCCAGCCGCTAGGAGAAAACATATTTTGAAAGGACTTTCAAGTTAGCTTGATTTCCTTTCCATTTTATATGCATGTTTCCTGAGCTTTTGGAGAATACAGGGGGAGAGATACAGGAGGTAGGAGAGGAACAGGCGAGAAGCAAGAGTTTAAGGAAGTCGGAAACCGGAATAGATAAAAAAAGAAGAAAAATCACAAGAGGCTAGAGTCACTGAGGATAAAACGAGATCCGGGAGAGCAAGGTGCAGGAATCCAGGAGTTTAGACTTCATTTGTCTCCTCACCCTCATTTCTTTTGGCTCCATTTTTGGTGAAGCTTGAAATGGCCATATTTTCTGTGAAATGTGAATTGATCGTTTATTTTTATGACACGTGAGCAAGGACCTTCCCTTGATTGCACCATCCCCCACAAGCTGCAGCGGTTGTACATGTTGAGTAAAGCCAGTATTGGAGTAAGTAATAGTTTAATGTAACTTTAATATAGAAGGTCACATGCCATGTTTTTTAATTAATGTAAATTAATCTTACACATAAACTACACGTCAGAGTAACAAAATGCAGAAAACTCCTATCCAGGGGGGAATTGAAATACTCCTCGTTGTTTTATGCTACAGAAACCGGGATAAGCTCTGGTCTGATTAGCCTGCGAATACAACCAGCTCTCATCGCTCCCGGGCGGTTTCTCGTTTCGCGCGAGAGACGTCTGGGATTCACAGCCAATAATTCCATAACACTTGTTCAGCAAATCTCTTTTATTCTTTTCTCTACCCGATGTTCATTAAATTCTGTTCGTCTGTAGCATTAATGCTTCGTAACCGTCTTTCAGATTATTTCATATTTTGTTGGCTGTACCTTTTGTCGGCTGCCTCTGTGTCAACAATAAAACCTACGAGTGTCAAAATTTATTTTAATGTTAATGGCTGCAGTGACGGATCCTTCCTGGACGTCTTTGAGATCGTTCGTATATATAGCAATCTTGCTTTTGACTTCCAGTAGGGTATGAAGTGAGATTGCTCCGGTGTAACGTCACAATCTGTGTACTTTTGTACTTTTGGTCCACAATAACGCCCGGCGTTATATTTCACATACATTATGCAAATTACCTAGTTGACCAATAAGCGTTCATGACCAGATTCGGAACAGATTTACGTCATCATTATGCAATTTTTGGCTGTGAATCGCTGACGTCTCTCTCACGAAACGCCAAACAGGCCGGGAGCGATGAGAGGCGGCTGTATTCGCAGGCTACTATCTGATGGGCCACTAGGCTAGCTAGAACGAAGACTTTTTCACCTTTCTAGGATTGGAATACGATACACAAGATAGAAACTAGACTAGTATTTTTTGACACTTCATGCAAATATCTGGAAATGTTTGAACAGAAAATATCAAAAAATGACAGTGTCTGTATAAATTAAACTTAACTTGATTGTATACTCTTAAATGTTCCAGATAAGCCGGAAAAGCACGTGTCTGGCTTTAAGCATACCACGCATACACATCAACACATGTGGTGCCATTGTTAATTGTCTCAAAGCAGTGAATCCAATCCTGTCCGTACCATATCTGCAATTCCTGGTTGCGTGACACAGTCAACTGATTGGGAAGATCGCGGAAAACGAGCTCTGGAGATGTGTGGTTAGTTCCATCAAGACGGTAAAAATGCTTTTTCTTGCGACAATCACCGCTTAAGCCGAGTGCTTTCAAGTCTCCAGCAGGTGGCAGGACGGATTCTTTATTGGCATTTGTGATGATAGTCAATAGGCTGTTGATGCCATAATAGGGATTTCTGCATCCCCAGTAGGATGCACTGTAGAGTGGGTTGCATTTGATCGACCCCGATTGGTGGAGAAGCTTCATTGTCTTTAGGCGTCCACTCTTTGTGATGTTGAAGGCACCATACTGGTTACCTCGCGCTCCAAAGCAAACAGGATCTTTGTTTATCTTCTGCCAGTTTTCTTAAATTATAAAAACGTAACATAACATCATTCACAGTAGAAACTTAAACGATAAATTGTAAACTCTAAGTCTAAATGCCCGGTGTAGTTGTTGAGAAACCAATAGTCGACACAGCAAATGATTTTAGTCTTTTATTGATAACGATTGCCGGCAAATTTCATGTAAAAATCGATAAAGAAAAAATGGTTTTGAGTTCGAATGCTATCGATCATTTGCCAATGAAAATCGATAACGATTGATTCATCAGTTGGTATCGACTATTATTAAAAACTAACCATAGTATAATATTGCAGTTCCTGAGTTTTGATTGGTTTACAGGCCATGGTATATGAGACCACAAATATAATAGGTCTAAGTTTCAGCGAGAACAATCGGGGAGGTCAAATATTGCAATTCTTTGGGTGTTTTTTAATAAAGCAATCGTTCCACTGGCGCTTGTTGGCGCGCGTGGAATGATTATTTTGTTAAAAACGCACAAAAGAATTGCAATATTTGAGCTCCCCGGCTGTTCTCGTTGACGCCTATCGGCTACGATATTTGTGCATGAGCTCATATACCATTGCCTATTAACCAATCAAAACTCAGGAATTGCAATATACCATTGCTAGATTTTAATAACAAGCTCATATCCAACGCGCGCTCATGGAATAATTGTTAAGTATCAAAAGATGGCAGCGAGCTGACAAGTAAACGCGTCGCCCGCTTCCTCTCGGAACGAGTTACTTCATGGTTCTTAAAACAATAGATAACAGGTCAATAATACCCCTGGTCCTGAATGACAATAGAGGTAGTGTTTACAGCGGGCGAATGAAAAAAGAGGTCCTGAAATAAACAGTGTCCGTTTTATTTGTTAAGTTAATTGAGTTGAATTTTCGTCGACACGAGATTGCCACAGAATATTTAGTCGGTATCGACTCCACTTGATAACAAATGGATAACAGATTTCTCAACGATGAACGCATTTCTCGTATTTAATTGAACAATATGAACGTCAATTTTACTCCAGACAAAATGCTTATATGCTTAAAACAACAAGGCTACAAAACTATGAATTTATTTGATTGTTATCTCGTATTTTAAGCGATTCTTAAATGGGGAGTGTCACGGGGATTTTGCGGATTTTTGGTCAAAATCTTCCTGCAATTAGTGGTAGACAACTTCACCCATAAAAAACATAACATCTAAAGATATAACTTTACTTTGCGTAAAGAAATCAAACCGCGGCTCAGTATAAATATCGATATTTTGAAGACGCGTCAATTTTTCAAGTTGTAATCCATTTCCATCCAAACCATTCGCAGTCAGAGACGCTTGTTAGCAGTTTCAGTGCTCTAATATAGCAATTGCTAAAAAAATGTACTATTATTTTTATGTTTCCTACCACACAAATATATATATTTTTGGCTGTTCAAAAATCCGTGACACAATCCCTTTAATTTCTTTGATTGGCTGTGATTCGTCAGCATTTTTAAGTGCGGACGGGCTGCCATGGTACTGCTCCGGTTGTATGATAATAGGAGATAAACGAATGGGAGCTTACAATTTATTAAAATTTAAAAGTATCTTTGGATCCTCCTTGGACATCTTTGGAGATGCTAGACAGTCCTCAAGAATCTACGGGAAATGTTTGAAAATTGATCGGAAACATTGAGACTACGTTTCCAAAATCTTAGGAAATTTTTCGTAAAAAATTCTCGGTCGTGACTCGTTGACTGATGTTCGCAAAAACTGTTAATCGCTTTTAAAATCCTTGGAAAATAATCGAGAACCTTTCTGTTCCATCTTCGTTAGACTAAGAGTGTGCAATTTTAAGAGATGAAGGTGTACTTAGAACGTATTTTTCAAAGAACAAAAATTTTATTTTTCATGTCTTAATTTAGCCTACTTCGCCGACGAGCTAAACCTTGGTATATACCGGGGGCTTAGTTCGTCTGAAACGAAGGCTACTCTTAATTTAAGCCAAATCTTCAGTTTTTGTTAAAACTTGATCAAAACCAAACATATTTATCGTGTTTACCCCAATGTCATATGAGTATTGGCCCTCGTGCTCGGTTAGTAACAAGTTGTTATCAATTCTTGCCAATGGATAGTAATATCTTCTACTAGCTCGAATGTCATCGATTGCCAATATCGTTTTATAACAATCAGCGATTGATTTCGATTGATAACGATTTCTATCGATTGACGACGTCCGGCTACATAAAAACCTTTAACTCAACAGAGAGGCTGTTCGAGGTAGCCTGGAAGGAGGTAGACAACTAGATGTCTTATAAAATGTAAGAACCACTGGGTTACACAACTACAAAGTAGTACCAATAAACAATTAGAAAGCCAGCCTCTTTTCACCGTTAATATTTCGTTCCGCGTCATACTTTGAATCCTGTTTCCACTCCCTTTTATCTCAGTGCTCCATCAGAACAAAAAAGACCCACTGACCATATTGTGCTTGGTGTGGTATATATTAACTAAGATATCAAGTCTCTTTAACCATTTTGAAAACAGAGACTTTATATGTTTCATTCCATTTCCATTTCCAATTAGCTATGGAGGCAGCACAGGGTTAAAAAATTCTCTATCAATTGAGTAAATTTAAGGCCATACCTTCACAGCGAGCCAGGATTTTCTGACCATTCCCATCATAGTATATCCAATAATCCCCGTTAACCATCTCATTTCCTTCACTGGCCTTGATCTCACTGCAAGATTCGGCAGGAAGCTCCGGAATAGAACCAAGGGGAGCTGCGTGATAAAAAGAAACTCCATTGAAATCGATTTTTCTCAGATTATCCTGAACTTATAACTGCGATTTAAATGCCAAGAGGAAGAATATAACTTTTAACAGATATACCTGTAATTTCAGTGAACAGTTAATATTATCTCAGAATAGTGTTTATTTATATTTTGACAGGTTTCCGATTCTCACGCGTTACTTGATTGTTGTTGACTTGAATATGAGTACGCCGGAGGTTGCAAATCGCGATCAGATCTGATGATGTGACCGTTGGTTGGACGCGTGATTAAAAAACTTTCGGTCTCAACCCGCTCCTTCGCATTCATGTAACGTAACACAAAGATTTTGTGTAAGAAATAAACCTCAGTTTATTTGGTTTTAGCAATTTCAAACGGTTTATGCCGCTCCTTCAAAATGGCGTGTGAGAACTCTCAAACGCGGCTCCATTTTTCCCCGCCGTGCATCTCGTGAGTGAAATGTCTACAATATTATTCTAATGTAACAACTAATGATTTGTACTGCAACGTTTTTACCAACTCTTGTGTATGTCGTCGGGACGATGTTGGAATAGAATGTATTTATTATTTATTTATTTTTTCATTGCATGTATGGATTTCGTTATAATGTTTGTTTCAGCGAGATTTGTAGCATAGACTTAAAGCTAAATTGGATAAAAGACCATAAAACACATAAACTGGAAGCCAATGTGTACCTCTGTTGTATGCCCTTTTCATGTAGAACCTTGTCTGATCCGGCATAAAATCTTCCGGCCTTGCTTCCTTAGTTCTATTGTTGAGTTCACAGACTTTTTGACCAATATGGAAGTTATAACTTTGGCACGTCAGCTCTTCGTCGCACTTCAAAAAGCACTCTACAGGACATCCAACCTTGTAGGTTTTAAACGTGTGACCTCTGAGGTACATTTGCGAGATGGACGATTCCACTTCGTGACATTGGCCAGCAGCTTCAAATATACCAATCCTGGACATCAGATACGCAACTGAGAGCCAGAACTTTGGATTCATATTGGATTGAGTGCGTCAGTGTCTTTGCTGTAAACGAAATAGAACGACTTGATAAAAGCACTGTTTGAAATAGCTACCATTGCTTTCTTCATTTGTGGCCGAAATTAATGACCTCCCTTAGGCGTGAAACAATTATAGCTATGGTTATGACACCCACTTCGGGGCCTAGCTTGGTCTCCGTAGTATACATACTGGAGGAGATTGCCTAAAGTAACTGAAAGATGCTCGGTTATGATAAGGCAACTGTTTGTAGCATTCTCTTAAGAAATCTGCTACACAGGGACTTAAAGATCGTGATGCGGAGGCTCACTCTGTTTTGAAGTTTTAAGTCTGTTAACAAACGGAACTTGAAATAGGTTTCCCGTTGCCTCTTTTCTGTTATTTGCAAGAAGCGAGTTTCGAATTCTGTACGTAATTGACTGGGGAAAAATCGTCGTATCGCAAACTTAAAATGCAAGTTTGCAGACGTTAGTGTTTGTTTGCGATCAGAATTTGAAGACAGCTGTAGAGAATTCAGTCATTATTTGACAAACGGTCGACAACATCAGGGTAGAACCAGTCAATCTCACCCAAATTAAATCGGTGAAATAAACTTTTGCACCAGAGGTGATGTATAAAATCAAAGAAAAAAATCTGACACAATCGAAATAAAAAAATAGTTTTCTTTTTTTCACTGAAGGGACAGTAGTCCCGAAACATCAGGAAGTTTTAAACATGTAGCGCTAGATAACAAAAAGACAATATTCAACTGAATTTATATTAAGGCGCTACACAGTTTTTAATCCACATGTGGTTATGCGTTGTTTGTGGTTGCAGAAAGGATCTTTATTAAATATTTTTATCTTTTGTGCTGGAATTTCGAACTCTTTGCCATCACCCTTAATATTTTCCTCTACTGACAACTTCCCCAGGTAAAGTTTCTTATAAATGCAAATATATGTCACGCGATTAGTATTCGCTATTAGTATTAGATGTCGGCTTCGACCTCCTTTGTGATCAATCACTATTTTGTTTTGGTAATTACTAAAGCTTCCTTGGTGGTAAAAGCAACTGTATTTAAGAAATAGAAAACGTTTTCCATGAGTTTTTAAAATTTTCCCAAATTTTGTAGGAGTGTTTCTAATATAAACTGGATTGCAAGGCGTTGGTTTAGTCGCTTTTTAAGAAAATCAGTCATCATTTGACAAACAGGCTTCAAGAAGAAAGGAATTATAATTTGCACGGTCTCAAGCGTATGCAGTTTACACTCATAGCTATTTTTCATTCTATCGTAACATATAAGGATAATTTGCCGAATAGGAAGCTTGCTTGATGTTGATCATAGCTATTAGATCTCAAAAGTTATTCAAGCGTTGTTCAAAAAGAGTTCCTCTTGTCTCTCGTTCACGCAACCAATTTTTTGGAGGCAACTGTCATTACTGCACCTGTCTCTTTCTGTGTGATATTTCCATATTTCTTTTTTAGTGGAAACAGATTATTTTAATACGTAAGCTTTTCTTTACATCCTTAAACCTTTGCACACTTTAAAACCATGTCCTCAAAGGATGTGCCGCAAATATTAACTTTCGAAAGGCGAAAAAGAAGGTTGATTGTATTTGCTTCTTGCAAAACGAATTTTCCGTTTGTGTAAAATTAATCAGCTTTTAATGTTCATGTCTGTTCCTTAATAGAGGAAACTGAATATATACTTTTTCTCTGGTTTTGAATTGAAGGCTGAGAAAAATTATTGTCAAGTGACAACTCCAGTCTTATGCGCTTCTTCGCTAAATGTACGAGCTATAAAGTTTACCTGAACTTGTTGAAGTGAGCGGTAATAAAACGCGTTTGTATATATAACAAACGTCCTGCAATTGCAGACGTTTTGTAAAAGTAAAAGTAATTTGAACTTGAAACACTTGTTAACTTCTTCTGGCGCATTAGCTTCCGTATTATATTTCTTAAGTACTTCAAGAATAGAAGGTAATAATTCTTGATAAAAGAAATTAACGTGAATAGCAAAGTTAACTAACCTTTCGACGTTGACCGCCGACAAAGATCCCTTGATATGCAAGTTGAAGGAAACTCCTAAGAGAGAAAAGAAAAATATATATCTTGTAAAATAGGTCGATTCAAGGATTAAAATATGTCAAGACGTTAGAGAAAGCTGCATGTTGTTACATTTTTGCATTTCCTTATAACTTAGGACCAGAATCAAGATTTGAGTAAAAAGTGATAAACATACTTTTGCAACTGTTATAGGTTTAGACCACTGCAAAAACCGTGTACGATCAAAACTTGCTCTACGTTGGATCAAACTAGATCGCGACCAGTCAAAATAAAATAAAATATAGAAATACTGCAGGGGCTGGCCAGAGAACGTGACAAGGCGTAAATACAATATTTCGGTTGGCCAACACCAGCCTTCTTCAGGTTTATACAGTTCACTTTTAAAACTCAACACCCTATTCATTAATAACAACACTTCAAAGTAAAAACGAATTTCTAAAGTAATCCATTATTTCTTACCTATTTCCGATTCAGGAAATCAACTAGTCCGATTCTCGAGACTTTATTCCTTTTGACGTCTTTAATGATTGTTAAAATTAACGGAACTCGAAATTAATGGACTGTTATCTTGCAGTGTTTACTTTTCATAGTTCTCATTAGCTTTCTCTTCTTCACATTTAATTTTCTGTCAATCAATCAACTGCCTGAAGTCTAATAAGAATCTCAATATTCCCGAGATCTGCCACCCGCTAAAAAGTCAGCTTAGCATAAAGAATCTGCAATGTTGTCCAAAACAAAGAATTCCATGCGCAGCTTTCGTCTAGCGCATTAGTTTAATACAAGTGAAAATGCTCAGCTGTGGAAAGACCACTATTTGTATAATCCTCTAAATAGCCCGCTTATTTAGAGAATGGAGGCTCCATTCACATCTTACATTATTCCCGAGACAGAAAGATCCGTGGTCCTTTATGTGTTGAGACGATATGAAACATAAATATGCTTAACAAAGCGATTTTTATTAAAATTTGTGTACGGCTTCCCAAATTCTTTGTGGCGTTTTTGTCATTTTATCTTCTTTCAATCAATCAATTTATAAATTGTTATTAAATAAGTGACGTTTGCGTGTTTTCTGTTTTGGCTGGCTATGTTTGAATAAAGAAGAAATTAAAGAATTGGTAAACATAACACCTGTCTTCTGGTTTTGCTCTAGGTGCTTCAATTCTTGTTTTAATATTTTTATTCGGAGACATTTGGTCTTAGACGCAGTGATCGTGCATCGGCCAAGTACAAACTGAAAGTGGCAATAAAGTTAAAATTATGTTATTTCTTTTTCTTTCGCATTGAAGAGAATAACTATTGAAGGTAGTTACTTCGGGAAAATTATCAGGAAGGAAGTTAAGCGGTAATGTAAAATGCATTACTCGGCTCGAGGCCGTATTCGGCCATTGGACTAACAGGTATATTGTTGAGGTGTTATTACATAGAAATGCGATATTGTACATAGTATATAATTAAGTTCACGACATTAGTCATTTCTGATGAGTTTTTCCGTGGGCCTAATTGAAACGGAATTATCAGTGGCACGATCTCGCTGGTGTTTAATTTCAATGTTTTAAACTGGACAGCTGAAAGTTGGACACCTAAGTTGACCGCACGTCAATTACGTGCAATTAACTTTTCTCTACTGTTTCTTATTTGATGGATCTTATCGCTGACGTTTTGCACAAAAGAAAGACTTAACAGACCCAAAATATATAATTTTTTCAAATTGATTCGACGTGTTGGTATTTGGACCACAGGTCGTGCAATTTAGGTATTATCGAAGCAATAATGTTTTTTGTTTCGCATTGCTCCGCCGCCCACTTATTAGCTGTGATCACGTGGATTAGTAATTTCTGATCAGTTTTTCCGTGGGCCTAATTGAAACGCAATTATGGCACGATCTCGTTGGTGTTTAATTTCAATGTTTTGAAACTGGACAGCTGAAAGTTGGACGCCTAAGCTAACCGCACGTCTATTTCGTGCACTTAAAACGGATTCTTTTCTCTACTGTTTCTTAACTGATGGATTTTATCTCCGACGTTTTGAGCAAAAGAAAGACTTTACAAACTCCCAATATATGAATTTTTTTTATTAATTCAATGTAGTGGTAATTGGACCACAGGTAGTACAATTGAAGGCAATTGAATCGATGCAATACCTTTTTTTGTTTTTGATTGGTTCTCACCCCATTTATTTGTTGCGATCACATTGGTGTCCAATTACAGGAGTCCAACTTGAACATTTCAAATTGCACACCTACGTCATACAGACGTCAATTGCATACAAGATGGCGGGAACTTGGATATTGACGAAGTCCCGGACTATCAACACGCAAAAAATGAACGAGGCGAAAATCCTTCTAAAATCCAATAAAAGATTCATTTTTTGACTTGAAGGACGCCAAAGACAGTATTACTACATGTAAATGATTTGCTTTTAAGAGCACTGAAAACGAAGCCAGTCAAATGCAAAATCGATGGCGCGTGTTCCGTTATCTTGAGTAGGGCCACTGAAAAATAAAATAATTTCATTGGTTTACAAGTTATTTCCGAAGCAGAAGTTAAAAGAGACTGAAAGCCCAGGTCCTCTTTGATCTGTGTTGAAATCTAAAAAACAAGTCAACAAAGCGATCTTAAAATTAGCGTACCGCTACCCCCACACTGTTTCGTCATCATCATTATTGGCTTTCGTTTGTCTTTTATGACTTACACTTTTTTGTAGCCCATCTTTGAATTTGAATTATTGATCGAATTGCAGAATATAGATCAAGTTGAAAACAGTTTTTGTTTTCGTTTATCTGTCACATTGAATATGATTATTATATGGAGGAAATCACCGGGGAAAATGACGTTGATTGAGGGAAGTAAAATTGATTGAGGGAAGTAAAATTGCTTTTGAAATAAAGCCAACGACTAATTATTGTCAACGCGACCATTCCAGTTTCATTGCCCTTCTTCGCTACGATACGAGCAAATATATTTAAACTTCCTGAAGTGAGCACTACTATATAGACGATTGCATAACAAATTTCCTGTGATTGCAGAAGATTTGTTTAAGTGAAAATAATTCGAAGACACCGGTCCGGTATAAATAGGTATTCTTTAAATACCAAAGGAAATAAACCTTAATTTGAAAGTGTAGATATTTTATCACGCCTATGTTGGACTTCATGTTGCATAGTTTTTGAGGTCAATCTGAAAGAGTTTTCGTCTTCAATAAGCGAAACTGTGCGTATGCATTTTGGTTTTTCGGTTTGTTAGCTACAATACGAGAGAAGGTAATACTTTTTGATAAAAGAAAACTAACTAAACTAAAACTAACTTTTCGTCGGTGACGACAAAGATCCCTTGATATGCGAGTACAAAAAAAAAAACTCCTGAGAAAGAACAGGACATAAATATCAGGCAAAAAGATTGATTAAATTCAAGGATTACAATATTTGTCAAGCACTTAAATTTTTGAATTTCCTTTAAGCTTAAAAAAAGTCGATTAGCTGGTGGATCATTTTGTTCTGAAGCGAAATTAAATCGCGAGAAGACGAGAAAGCGCTGGCCGGTCCGGCGAGCGCAATTAGTAATGGTAATAGGACTGAGTGGAGTCCAATTCGGTCTGTAATCATACGAGTGATTAACAAATTCGGTCGACCGCGTAGCGGGAGTCCGATTTGTTTAATCACGACTTATCATCTAAGGACTAAGGACTTATCATCACTAAGGCAAAAAAGCCATTCTTGAAGCTGAAGGTTTTAGGAATATCAAGGAGTATTTAGTCACAACAAAGAACCAAATAAAGAGCGCGCGCATGCGCAGCACGCGAACTTTGTTATTGGACACCTCGTTATTGGACACTTTGTTTGTCATGGTCTAGTACACATTTATACGCTAAGTAATGGTAATAGGACTGAGTGGAGTCCAATTCGGTCTGTAATCATACGAGTGATTAACAAAATCGGACGACCGCGTAGCGGGAGTCCGATTTGTTTAATCACGAGTATGATTACAGACAGAATTGGACGACACAAAGTCCTGTTACCAATTAATCATAAGTATAACAAAATTCGAGAAAAAATTTAGATAAAGCGAAGCCTACTAAGGACTTATCATCACTGAGGCAAAAAAGCCATTCTTGAAGCTGAACGTTTTAGGAATATCAAGAAGTATTTAGTCACAACAAGAAACCAAATAAAGAGCGCGCGCATGTGCAGCACGCGAACTTTGTTATTGGACACCTTGTTATTGGACACTTTGTTATTGGACACTTTAGCCGCGCGCGCTCCAATTTGGTAAAAAATAGGGCGTGCTAAGAACCAATCAGATTCGAGAATTTTGTTATAGTTGTGATTAATAAAGAAAGAATTTTGTGTTCTGAAGCGTAATTAAATAGTGAGAATTGAAGTGCTGGCCCAGTAAGGTGAGGTGGTCTGGCGAGCGCGATTAAATGAACCTGAATCTTAGCCCGGTAATAGTGTTGTAGCTTTTCAAAGGAGAACTGAGATATTTTCAACTCAATTCCAAATCCATACAAACTCTCATAGTATGCTCAATCCTGAATCCATACAATCTCTTATAGTACGCTTTGGTCATCTGTGGTTTTAACGCTAAGCGACGTTTGAGTTTGGATTTGATTTGGAAGGAAATGGTTCTAACGCTTTGGGGCGCCATCTGAACTTTGCTGTGACCATTTTAAAAAGTCATTTCAAAAAGGATTTTAAAAAGGACCAATTTAAGAAATAGCTTTGTACAGAATCAAACTATTCTCTCCGGGTTTCCAGTTGACGTACATGCAGCCTCAGAAATGAGGAAATAAGGCTGTGCACTGAAAAATCTGTTGTAACTACGAGTGTAACTTCATTTTCAACTCTACGTTATTGTATCGCCGTAATGAATATCTGTAGAACGCCAGCCGCTAGGAGAAAACATATTTTGAAAGGACTTTCAAGTTAGCTTGATTTCCTTTCCATTTTATATGCATGTTTCCTGAGCTTTTGGAGAATACAGGGGGAGAGATACAGCAGGTAGGAGAGGAACAGGCGAGAAGCAAGAGTTTAAGGAAGTCGGAAACCGGAATAGATAAAAAAAGAAGAAAAATCACAAGAGGCTAGAGTCACTGAGGATAAAACGAGATCCGGGAGAGAAAGGTGCAGGAATCCGGTAGTTTAGACTTCATTTGTCTCCTCACCCTCATTTCTTTTGGCTCCATTTTTGGTGAAGCTTGAAATGGCCATATTTTCTGTGAAATGTGAATTGGTCGTTTATTTTTATGACACGTGAGCAACGACCTTCCCTTGATTGCACCATCCCCCACAAGCTGCAGCGGTTGTACATGTTGAGTAAAGCCAGTATTGGAGTAAGTAATAGTTTAATGTAACTTTAATATAGAAGGTCACATGCCATGTTTTTTAATTAATGTAAATTAATCTTACACATAAATTAAACTACACGTCAGAGTAACAATATGCAGAAAACTCCCATCCAGGTGGGAATTGAAATACTACTCGTTGTTTTATGCTACAGAAACCGGGATAAGCTCTGGTCTGACTAGCCTGCAAATACAACCAGCTCTCATCGCTCCCGGCCGGTTTCTCGTTTCGCGCGAGAGACGTCTGGGATTCACAGCCAATAATTCCATAACACTTGTTCAGCAAATCTCTTTTATTCTTTTCTCTACCCGATGTTCATTAAATTCTGTTCGTCTGTAGCATTAATGCTTCGTAACCGTCTTTCAGATTATTTCATATTTTGTTGGTTGTACCTTTTGTCGGCTGCCTCTGTGTCAACAATAAAACCTACGAGTGTCAAAATTTATTTTAATGTTAATGGCTGCAGTGACGGATCCTTCCTGGACGTCTTTGAGATCGTTCGTATATATAGCAATCTTGCTTTTGACTTCCAGTAGGGTATGAAGTGAGATTGCTCCGGTGTAACGTCACAATCTGCAGCCTGCCACCCGGTGTACTTTTGGTCCACAGCAACGCCCGGCGTTATATTTGACATACATTATGCAAATTACCTAGTTGACCAATAAGCGTTTATGACCAGATTCGGAACAGATTTACGTCATCATTATGCAATTTTTGGCTTATAATCGCTGACGTCTCTCTCGCGAAACGCCAAACCGGCTGGGAGCGATGAGAGGCGGCTGTATTCGCAGGCTACTATCTGATGGGCCACTAGGCTAGCTAGAACGAAGACTTTTTTACCTTTCTAGGATTGGAATACGATACACAAGATAGGAACTAGACTAGTATTTTTTGACACCTCATGCAGATATCCGGAAATGTTTGAACAGAAAATATCAAAAAATGACAAGACAATACATTTTCTCGCCTTGATAAACATGGTAAATGTAAGTTACTGTCTTTTTACATTTTCTGCTACGTTACAACTACGTAAACGAATACGATTAATATTAGGAGCGTTTACATTGATTTTAGTGTCTTTGTATAAATTAAACTTAACTTGGTTTTATACTATAAAATGTTCGAAATAAGCCGGAGAGTTTAAGCATACCACGTATACACATCAACACATGTTGTGCCACTGTTTGAACCCTCCCAACAGTCAACCCAGTCCTGTCCGTACCATATCTGCAATTCCTGGTTGCCTGACACAGACAACTGATTGGGAAGATCGCGGAAAACGAGCTCTGGAGATGTGTGGCTGGTTCCATTAAGACTGTAGAAGTGTTTTTTCTTGGAACAATGAACAGGTGCTTTCAAATCTCCAGCAGGTGGCAGAACGGATTCTTTATTGGCATTTGTGATGATAGTCAATAGACCGTTATTGCCATAGTATAACGACTTTCTGCAACCCCAGTAGGATGCACTGCCAAGTTGGTTGCATTTGATCGACCCCGATTTGTGGACGAGCTTCATTGCCTTAAGACGTCCACTCTTTGTGATGTTGAAGGAACCATACTGGTTACCTCGCGCTCCAAAGCAAACTGGTTCTTTGTTTACCTTCTGCCAGTTCTCTAAAATTATGCAAAATACATCATTCTCAGCAGAAACTCGAACGGTAAATTGTAAACACTAAATCTGAATACTAGGCGTAGTAAATTATAAATCAGTAGTCAACACCAAATGATTGTTTAGTCTTCGATTGATAACAATTGCGGGTAAATTTCATAGAAAAAATCGACGAAGAAAAAGTTGTTTTGAGTTCGAATATAGCTATCGACCATTTGTCAATGAAAATCCATAACGATTGATTCGTCAGTTGGTATCAATTAGCTAGCTATTGTATATTGCATGCCTTGGTATATGAGCTCATACAGCCATTTCAATTAACGTTGTCGACCGAATGGTGCCATGGGTATTTACTGAAATTTGCATATCAGCGTTGAGGAAATCTACAAGTTTGCATTTTTGCACGTGGAGTATTTTTTTTTCTTTCCGTGAAACCTTTCTTGGATCTTTTCTTTCGCTGTTATGTAGTTCGGATTATTCTTTTTAAATGAAATGCGGCGAAAAAGGATCTTTTCTTCACATGTCTGAAGTGAAAGGAAACGCAAAACGTCTCGTTTGCTATATCGCTATATCTCATTAGTATTCAGCACGAGTGGAACACTCTACCTTCCCCATACTACCATTTGGCCTTGTCTTTAAACATTAATTGAAAAAGCTGTATACCATGTATACTGTATACGTTTCAGCGAGAACAGCCGGGAAGTTCAAATATTGCAATTCTTTGGATGTTTTTTTTAATGAAGCAATCATTCCACTCGCACTTGTTGGATAAGAGATAGTTATAGCCAAGTCATATCCAACGTGCGCTCATGAAATAATTGTAAAGGAGAACGGAAGACAAAAACGCGAATTTTTTAAACCAGTTTAAATGAAAGTATGTGATGCGTCTTAAGCAAATATTAAGGTATTTGGAATTGTGCTTACGTTTTAACCTGATTATGACAGGAAAAAGGTGCTCGCCAGGGAAATTTGAACGTCCGCCATTTTGTCCGCCATATTGACGGCTTGGCTGCAAAGCATGACGTCACTGCGCAATAGAAGTTTCAAGCTCGGACGACAAAAATTACAGTTCAATGTGCACTTCTATGATGTTCTAAAAAAACGCCCAGATACATATAAAGAAGCAGAAGCTTTCATCGATTACCTCTGGCAAATGGAGCGTTGCTCAATGAATTACTGGCGCGAATTAAAAGTGCGAATTCGCCTAAACAAGTCAATGTCATGATTGTTCAGATAACCTTGAAGAGAATCGCTTAAAACTAAAAGTGATCGCTGCCTCGAACTTTGGATCCGAAAAGACATACACAAGAGTTGCAGAAATCTACTGTACCGACCATATTTCCACGTTAAAGTAGTGTAAGCAAAAGGTTTAGCTTGCAAACGAAGGTAAACTGAATTAAAAAGTGAAATCGACATTTATGTTTATGACACTGTCTCCAGTGGGTATAATATTCTAAAGTTGCTCCACTTCCAGTTGTAGCATGAAACGTTTGCATGGAAATAATTACCTTGAATAGAACATGGTCAAATCGATCAGCTACACCTGGTGAATGAGTATTATGTTGGAGGATTTACCGAGTTCCGGATTCTTAAAAAATATTATTAGTCTGACAGCCGAGAAATTAAAGATAGTTCCCGTCATAAACCTTTCTAAGCCGATCATTTGATTGCTAGGTTGCTTAGAGCTCCCAGTACATCTAAGCGAAATTAATATACCGGGTTTTTTCGCAGCCATTTGAGCCACGAACGCTTTCTCAAATGCTAGTGGCAACATGCAAAACGCACCAAACAACAGTTTCATCTCACCGTAGCCAGGGCTGTTTATTAGCTTTCAAATACAAATATAATCTTCTGAATACAAAATTACTATTCACCTGAAGTGGATTCCCTGATCTCCTGGCAGCATAAACATTGCCTTAATTCTTGTTCGCCTTGCAAGTTAACACAAATATCACACTCGCCCACGACATATTTTCGCCTCCTCGTTTCGTTGATTTCCACGTTCAACAGCGCCTTCTTCGAATCCTGAGCTTTTTCCCATCGGTTCAAATGAATAAGACTTAAACTTAGCCATAATGTACGTTTGCTACTGTTGTCAATACGAAAGATTTGGTTAGGCAAACGCGAAATGCCCAGAAGTGCACAAAACATTGAACTGAAGAAATTTGCAAGTGCGCAGTGACGTAAAAACACGTCAGCTGACATTCCTGTTTTGGAAGTAACCGGAAGAAAATACGTTCAAAATGGTGGACGTTCAATTTCGAAAAAAAGACTACACATTTTGACCATTTTCATCAATTTTGATAAGAAAAATTCGCTTTTACTTGTTGTTTTCTACAAATCTAAGTTATTTCTACGATTTCCAGTGGTTATATAAAATATGAATTCTAGTCTTCAAAAGATGGCAACAACCTGACAAATGAACTGCAATAAACAGTGTCCGTTTATTTGCGAAATTAATTTACTTGAATTTTCATCGACACGAGATTGCCTCAGAAGAAATATTAAATAATCTAAGATGTAATCGATAGACTCCGTCCAGACTTAACTAGATTCATAATATACATGCAAAAATTTCTCGAATTTGATTGGCTCAGAGAAATGCAGTTTTTAGTAAATTCGATGCAGAAATGAGGTAATTCAGTGCAGAAATAAGGTAATTCAGTGCAAAAAGAGGCAACAAAACCTAGCATTCTGATTGGTTGATAAACAAAGGCGCCCATGGAGAGCCAATCAAACGCTTCCACGCGATCTGAATGGCGCGAAGTTTGGATCTGTTTTTGAGTGGCGAGTAAAAAAAATAGCTGGCGTTTTGAGTACAGTAGAGGACCTGAAGACAGCTCTAATAACCATAGCACTGAAAAGCATTGGTGTTGGGTTTTCTTTTTGGAATAAGTGTTTTCTCAAGAAAGGAAATGCTGACGAAATCGAAACACGAGTCGTCTGAGCTTCACGCTTTGCTTGAGCAAATTTATTTACGTCGAGTTCAAAAACAAACACATTGGCGAAGGTTATGGTCCAGATAGCCTCAAAGAAATGACTACATTGCTTGATAGACAATGTACTAAGAGCACAGAACCTGTAGGCTTTCTATTTTACGGGACAGAGGAACTGTTGACGTCCAAGGAACTGTTGATGGAAAAGCGAAACAGCTGCACGTGGCTGGCCGTCGAAAGCGTCCAAGCAAAGCTCGACAAGTAAGCTTATCAGAAGAGAAGAAAATCTCTGGAAGAGGTAAAACCCAGAATCTTTTATTCAGACAATTCGTTAAACTGTTTAGCCGAAATTTTCGGCTTAAAAACTTTTAAAACATGACAAACCTGTACGTTGCTTGACCTTGTTTTCACTGAAGGTGTGATGATGTTTGCCGAGTTTGAATAAATTATTTTTGTACCAGAGTTGCCCATGTTGCTTTCTCGCAATTTTTTCATGAATATTATTAATAAGTAATCACATGATTTTTCTCGTGCAATTTGGGATAAATAAGCACTTGTAAATCTTTCAAAGGCTACAAATTAGCCTTTGAAAAATTTACTCGTGCCTATTTATCCCAAATTGCACTCGAAATCATGTGATTACCTATACTTAACAAATGGATAATAGAATGCTCAACGATGAACGCATATCTCGTATTAATAATTGAACAATATGAACGTCAATTTTAGTCCAGACAAAATGATTATATGCTTTAAACAACAAGACTACAACACTATGAATTTATTTCATTGCTATCTTATATTTAAAGCGATTCTTAAAGGAGCAATGTCACGGGGTCTTGGCAGATTTTTGGTCTAAACTTTCCTGCAACTAGTGGTGAACAACTTAACCCATGAAAAACATAACATCTAAAAGAAGATATAACCTTAATTTGCGTAGAGAAATCAAACGACAGCTATAAATATCGATTTTTTTTAAGACGCGCGGAAAGAACTTGAAAACTTTTGGTGTAAATTTTTCAAGTTGTAATCCATTTTCATCCAAGCCATATCATAACAGTGCTAACATAGCAATTTTTAACAAAAATGTACCATTATTTTTATGTTTCCTACCAAACAAAAATCCGTGACACAGCCCCTTTAATTTATCTGATTGACTGTGATTCTTCGGCATCTTTAAACACGAAGGCGCGCTATAAAAGTGGTAAAGCTCCACCCCCTTTTTCACGAAATCCTTGCTTAAATGGCTTAATAAAGTATGGCGGACCATGCTAAGAAGAGGGGGAAAAGCCGTTGATCCAAAATGAAAGCCGAATGCTACCTTGGGCCCTTTTAGTCCGGGAGCTAGAGGCTAAAAATGACGTTTCAAAAGACCCAGAGTTCAGAAAAGGTTTGAACACGGATTTCAATAGATTAAAGCCTCATCTTTCATGCTAGGTAGTTTGTGGTTTCAAATTGTGGTATACGTTTTGAGTTATAGTTATGTTTTTGTCAGTCGGTACAGGTGAGACCGATCGGAACGTAAGATGGAGGCTGAAATTGCCACTCAATCCATTCATAGAAACTTATTCAATAAGAAAACTAATGTTATCCAGATACTGATCTCGTAAGACCCTATGAAAGTCAATTTTTTGAAAAGCACCACTGCTTTGCAAGGAAAGCACGCAATGCTTGTCCTCGTTTTACGTGACGTGTCACAGCATCTTCATTCATTGTTATATAGGAACTAAAACGTTTTGCTTAAGATCATCAACAAACCGTTTGATCTTTTAATTTGTCCTTTCCATATTGCAAAAGGGCATTACTTTTTAAATTCATCACTTGCTGAAATAAAAGGCTTAGCCAAAGCCATAAAACTAGCGCCTTTTTACTGGAGCCTCGCTTTCGTGTTACTAAAAAAGGGAACAGAGATAATAAATCTGGGAAATGAAGAAGCGATAATTGATGAAATTTACCCTCCAGAAAATATCTAAAACACAGCGCTTTCAATTTTAGCTGATTTAATATTATTAAATAGGACAAAAATTTGGTGTCTTGATATGTTCTACCAGACCCATATTAAATCAAAGGCACTATGTGCAACGACTGTTTTTTTTTTTAGAAGTGGCAATGAGCTAGTGAACTCGGAAAATGAATTATTAATAAATGAGGATTTATCAAATCGCAACGCGGTCTAGCGTGCATCGCTTTAAACAAATCATACGTCACACCTGACAACGTTGGAGTTCGGGGTCCAGATTAGAGAAAATAACTCTAGTAAAAACTTCTACACCGATCCATTAGTAGCAAGCACAATAATATCAACCTATTTGGTAAATAAAACAAGAAGTTGCTAGCAACTTAAAACCGCGCTTATATTTTTTGATAAATAACAGCTTTCTTTCTCAACAGTCACAGTTAAACTAAAGCTGTTTGCACTATGAGTAAAGGACTAGCAAAGTAGTCACGCGAGTCACACAATCCGAGGCTTACGTTATCCCCGGCTATCTTTAGCTTGGGGGGTTTCCCCTTCTAATGACGTAACCCCTGCACGTTCGGGCACGCTCGATTGTTTACTTTAGCAAGTATTTCATTTCCCTTTAAATCATTCACTGCGTAAAACAATACGAATACTGTCCCGTACTTAGGTCTTATACAGTCAGTACACAAAGTCGTGTACGGGTCATATAAGGACGTGACATGATGTATACGGTACCGTTTAAGGATCAGTATACGTCAGGCTATGCTTAGAAAGTAGCAGGATCTTATACACTTGTATCAGGATTCCTTCTACGTCAGTAAACATGTCAGTGTACATCGTGTATACTGAACGAAACATGAAGTGTACTGATGTTGCGTAGAAGGTGGGTATACGGATTCTTACACCGTGGGTAGGATTCCTTATTTCCCATTACACAATTCCGTATATTTCACGTATACTGCAAGAAGCATGATATGTACTGATTTTGCGTAGAAGGTGGGTATACTGATTCTTACGCTCTCGAAAGGATTTCTTATATCTCATTACACAAGTCCGTATATTTCATGTGTACTGCAAGAAGCATGAAAAACACGAACTTCGCCTGGAAGGTACGTATAAGGATTTTTACACTCGCAGTAGAATTTCGCGAATTTCAGTAGTACCTCGCCTGGCCTTTTACTGAAATGACGCTGTACGCCAATTTTCAGTACTTTTCTCCTTCTAGTCGCACATATATTTGTCCTCGCAACAAGTAAACACACTGAATTCTGATCCAATATTCATTTATTCTTTTTAGACAAAACTTATCATGTATCACTTTCAACTGATTTAGTTAAAAAAGATCAAACTATATGTGCATGGTACACCTTTTTTTTTTATTCTAGCTGACTTTAATTCCTTGCTGTTACTGCAGTCAATCAATGTTATTGGTCTTTCCCTGGACATGGCCTGCACCAGTATGTCTATCACAAAAGGAAAAAAAAAACAAGTTTTATCAAAATAGAACTGGACTGCACTTGAAAAGTAAAATACCCAGAGTCTCCATTATCTATCTACACTATCTATCTAGTGTGGTCATCTAGGAAAATTATACATGTAGTTGGTGAAACTGACTGATGTTGCAACGAACCCACTGAGCGAAACTTATTTTCAGAGTCCTGAAGCTGATAACATTAATAATTCTGGTTATTGACTTGATTGTTCCTGGAGGTTACATGTAGGTTGAGGAAATATCAGCCAATGTGCCACCAACATTTCATTTTCAGGACTACTGTTTGTCTGACACTCAGTCCTTACACTTGCACAAAATATTTATAAAACATTTTGTCATGTACATGTAGCAATACAAATTGAAGTTTACCATGTTGGGTCAGGCACCTACATGGAAATATGAACCTTCAGCTGTTCCTTTTCTTATACTGATCAGCATTCTTTTCCTCAGAGGCTGTGATCACTTAGGTCAGCACCAAGAATTGCAAGAAGTACATGTACCCATTTTCAATACGGTACCCTTTGATCAGAATAAAGTGGAAGTCTATGACTCAGAGACTTTCCAATAGGAACCAGCTTGAGGTGGTGGTTCTTGGTGCTGGCCTCTGTGGATGGAAATGATTGATCACTAATGACCAGCATGGGAGGCACAACAGCTGAATGTTCTCCAGATTTGAGCCCTGGCGAGTAGCCTGTTCCAGGCGTTCGGTTAGTGGGGAGCAGCGCAAAATTCAGGATTGCGTGAAGTGGAAAAATGGCAAGGAGACACACCCCTACCCTCACTTTTTGCTCGCTGCTTTTGGTGCTGCTCCCCACTAACCAAACGCCTGGAACAGGCTACCTGGCAGGGGACAATGTATCATGTTCCTGGAAAGACACTTTAATTTACTCTAATTATTAACTCTCTCTGGGTTCCTTTATGGATTAACATGTACTTTAACATCATATCAGCTAAATTAAACTTACCAGCTACCTTGGTATTGCACTTGCTGAACTTAGTTACATGTACTTGTCATATACATGTACTCCAGACAGTTCCATCCCAAAAAATGTCAGCTATCAGTGAAATCTGAAGGTAAAAAGGGAAATACATGAAATGGATTAAGAAAAGCACACAAACCTATTTTAAATGTATTTCACTGTAACTTTAAAATTTGAGATAACACTGTAGGAGAAAATGAACTGAAATGTTTCCACTGGTCATCAAACACAAGCTCCTTCACAAATTTAATTTACAGAACATTACTTTCATGTACCTATAAGCAATAATGTATTTCTGGCCTACAACACATCACTTACTAACAATGGATTTAAGTGACTAATAAAAAAATCAAAAATGAGCTTCGTGTACATGTTGTGGTTTACTGCAATGTAAACACTGAGTTTGCAGGTTAACTCATGTTGGGTTTGCCCTTGTTAACTCAGAGCTCTAAACTAAATTCTAACATGTTATTGATTGGGCTGGTAACTTTTTAACTTGCTGTACATGTAGGTACATGTAGAACAGAATTTTTGTAAACATTTATCTTGTTCTTTAAAAGCTATACAGTATAAATCAATTTGCCAGTACATGATTGTACATGTTAATAAAGATAGTAAAATGCCAATCCAAGCAGTTTACAAGTTTATCAATGTGTGATTATTATTTCACATACAGTTTGACTGTAATTGATAAGCAAAACCTGAATTAATTTTCATTCTTAGTCAAATACAAATTATTTGTCGACAAAAATTATAGTGAATTAAGGCTGGTCAACATAAAATGTTTATTGTATTAAAGTAACAGGAAGTTGACAATGTTAACTTACCAGCCATTTGTTTGTCAATACGCAGACTTTTTCCTTTGGATCGAAGACAAAGTAAGTGCCTATCAAAAGCAAAATCTCTAGTTTCTCAACAGTTTTTTTCAATAACCTTATTGCTAAACAAAACCTAAAACTGTTTGTTTCACTCACAAGGGATTAAAAAGTAATATAACTGGAGTCCAGTATGGTACAGAGTACTGTACTCAACCAGAATATAACTAATGCTTACTGATGATATCATAAAGCTGTACTTTGAGTGGTACTGTATGGGCTCAAGAAGTGGTACATGCTCTACATTACTAATCGGTGGGTTAAATTTAACAAATGACTGGAGGAAGATTAACCCCATAACTGGCCGGGTTCGAGCCCTGGCCGGGACACTGTGTTATGTTCTTGGGCAAGACAATTTACTCTCATAGTGCCTCTGTTCACCCAGGTGTTTAAATGGGTACCGGCAAATTTAATGCTGGCGGCCCCATGCCCCACTGGGGGCTATACATGCAAGGATTAATTATGGTGATGAAATTTACCGCTGGGGGTAACCTTGTGATGGACAACTGTAGCATCCCATCCAGGGCGAGATACTCCTAGTCACTTCATACTACGTGTGCATGTATATAAACCAGGACAAGCCCCAGCCTGATGGGCCACTTGGCTCGTATGCAGGCATAACCTTTTACCTGCTAACCATTAATCGACAATTAACTAATCGCGCCCCTAACTGGGCTTTGAACGATGTTCTCAAATCCATCAATTAGCTAACCTGGCATCAGAGATTTTAATTGATGATTAGGCTTAATCGTGGGTTAGTTAAATCTTGCTTCTCTTTCTGATCTAATTCAAGCTGTTCCACAGTTTTATCTTCATTCTCATTTCTTGATAGTTTTGAAACGCTTGAGAAAAAGTCAGATAACCGCTTCTGTGTCATAATTTTTGAAGCAAAACAAAACAAAATGGCAACAGCCGTAGTCAGATCATGTTTAAAAAGTTTATTTCATCTGTCCAAGAAGGACTGAGCACAACTAGAACCAGTTCCAGTTGTGCTCAGTCCCTCGTGGACAGATGAAATAAACTTTTTTTAACATGGTGTGACTACTGCTATTGCCATTTTGTTTTGTTTTGCTTCAAAAATTATGGCACAGAAGCGGTTTTCTGACTTTTTCTCAAGCGTTTCAAAACTATCAAGAAATGAGAATGAAGATAGAACTGTGGAACAGCTTGAATTAGATCAGAAAGAGACGCAAGATGAGAAAGACCAGCAAGAAGTTGAGAAAGAGAAACAGGTAGGCTACGACTACATTGCGAAAATTCAGAGTTGAGTTGAAGCAGTTGTATCCTTGGCTGGACTATAAAAGATGAGGTGTTTTTTAACCACTACTTTAGCTTAATAATTTAAGCTAATTATTGGAGTTGCTCCTGTAATTGGCCAGTACATGTACAACTTGCATTTTGTCCAGTCAAAATCTGAATGAACTGGACAATGGACCAGTACACGAAAAAGTTAATTTCGAGCCCTGCCTGTAGAAGAGGATTGACTGTGACTGACTCCTTCCGGTGTTGTGCAATTTTAGTGTAAGCTTACATGTAAATTTGTAATTAAGGCATCCCTTAAAGAATACATGTAGCATTTTTGGGGATTGTAATGTAGGTGTTTTGGAATAGATTTTACTTTAATAGATTTTACTTCTTACACCTGTAGGGCTTATATTTCTCTTTGTAAGTCTTACAGTACATGTCCATGTAGTTTACTGATCCAAAACGGTTTATAGTTGTGGATCCTAAACTATCTGATTTCCTTTCCATACGCTCGGTAAGTAATAAGTATACAGTGGAGTGCAAACAAAGACATCAATTTTATGAAGCTTACACAATGTAAATAAGAGCTTTCTTCAGCTTACCTCACCTGAACAACAGCATGAAGCAGTTTACACATGCAGTTCCTTCCACACAGCGCGAGCAGTTCAAATCGATGGCTGTTTACACCCGTGAATTCGCTCAGTCGAGTTTCCTTCGTTGATGCAACATCAAATTCTACTTCTAACCGTTTTCCGAATTACAGAGGACGCTGTCTCGAAAACTAACGCAACGAAAAGATACCTGTGCTTCAAAAATTCAGATGAAACGTTTCAACATCTTCAACGAACTCTTCGACTTCACACCTTTCAAATAAATGGCGGTAAGTCGGCGAAAATCAAAGGATTAGGGTAATCCTGGGTTAGACACTTCATGTATGAGTACATACTTAGTCTTTTTAGAAGCAAAACCGCTGACAGTTTTAGTATTGTATAAAGCCAAAAGGGAAATCCTGTTTTCTCGTCTTCAGTTTGACAGCGGCCCGGACGAGTTGTTATCAGCGAATAGATCATTAAAGGAGCAACGTCACGGACCACGCATGTTGAAAAAACTGGCAAGTTTTTTCAAGTTTGTTGATTGTAATTCGTCTTTATCATCGTCAGTTGAAACCATCCTTGGTTATTTTCGCGTTTTTATTATTCCGCTGGTGTTTTTCTATGTTAGAAAACTATTATTTTAAGGTTTCCTTCAATTTCAAAGTAATCAGAAAAATGTCTAAAACACCATGACACTGCTACGTTGAAAAAGTGTAGTTTCATAGGGTGTAAAATACAGTGCTTACGCAATGTGTAAAGAATCGTAAAGATGCGTAAAGAACCGTACACATAGCGTATAAAGGATCGTTTACGCATCATCATCTGAATATCGGATTCTCTAGTTACCACAAGTGAAAGAACTTACATGTCAAACCAAATAAAGATGATTTGTATAAAATTTCCTTGCATTAAGACCAGCCAGAGAATTCAAGGTTCGTATCCATACGCGGCAGCGTCGTCGGTTTGTGCCAGGTACGAGACCCCACATGCAACTGATTCCAGAGTCTGTAAGCTTACGTAAGTTGCGCCCCTCTTAGGGACAAGTCGTTGGGCCGATTCTATGTTTTAAGTACACAGTAAAAGTTCGCCTGGGACTTCGATAAACGACTGCGAGACTAGCAATACTATCTCACAGCACGAAAATGGAGATTTACAGAAAATTAAAGGTGGCTTAAATCTGCTTAAAGCTGGTCATCCAACTTTACGCTATCAATTAAAGGTTGTTAAAGGTCGTTAAACCTGACATTTACGCTACCGTGCGTAAACCTGGCTTAAATGTGGCTTAAATGTTTCAGTCTCTTTAAGCAAGCTTTAAACATGAGTGTAAAGCTGATTTAAAGGTCAGCTTTAAAAAAATGTAAAGATAGCGTAAAGCTGATTAAATTCCAGATTTACGCCAGCTTTACTTCAGCTTTACACCATAGTAAAGTTATGTTTTCATGCCGTGTCTGTTATAATTAATTCGGTGAACGAGATCATGTCCTCATATGCAGATGTTCTTTTTTATAGCGGCTACGTAGGAGGTTTTAAACGAAATAAAGACTCTAAGACAACAACTGGCGGTGAAAAAATTGGAGGTGGTGATCAATACCAGTGAAATTTTGACAAACTTCGGCGAGACACTTATTTTTTGAGGACCGTTGTTGGTGAAATGATTAATATACGATGCCCTAAGTCTTAGTGTACGGTTATTTAAGAAATAGAAAACATGTACCGTGTTTCTATCGAGTTTTAGTATAAATCTACTAGCGTTCTATCACAAATGACGCGCTCTGATTGGCTACGCTACCCACTATCTATTCTGTGATAGATAGTGAGTAGCGTAGCAGTGTGCCCTTGCTAACAAAATGGCGGCCGTTTCTTTACGTTTTCGAAGTGTCCGTGAAGAAGATTTAGACAGTTTACTGGTCGAGGCTGTTCCAGAAAAGATTTATACTAAGACAATTAGATTATTCGCTCTCGATTTCTATGCGTGATAGTTGACCCGGGCTGCGCCCTCGTCAACTATCACGCGATAGAAATCTCGAGCTCATAATCTAATTGTTTAATAGAAACACGATTTTTAACCAATCAGGCCGCATATTTTCTTTGGACTGTTTTCTTAATGTAATTATCAGTATACAAAACAGTATACATGTGTGTCCTGTTAGTCTAAAGTTGTCCGAAAAGGCACCTTTAAAATTGGTTTTAAGTTACTTTTTTGGATAAAACGTTCTTCAGAGGTTTTTCATGAGTAAGTTTTAAGCTTTGGAATACTTGGAGAAATAACGAATATACGGATTCCCTAACACTTAGTGTACGGTTATGTGTAATAACTAGTATACATAAGAATAAGGAATCAAACGTATACTGTTCATTACTCAGCCCTTATACGTCGATGTCCTTATACGTCAGTATTTCTTTCCGTATACGTTATGTATACGGACTCATTACACCTCCTTATATTTGTTATTTCATGCAGTGATTGAACTCGCTTCGATGAAACAGCCAAAGAATTCACTTCAATTGCTATGATGTTATCTCACCTCAATTACCAAAACCCACAAGAAATACTCGCAAAAGAGCAAACAAATTAATGACCGTTGCTTCTGCCGATATAAACTTCCAAAGAAAACACAATGTTATTTGTCACGTAGCGAAAGTGAAACCTGCAACATCAGCGCATTCCATGGCTGACAAAATATACACAATAAACAAAACAATATCCGTAACATTTTCCGTACATTAATGTTTCAACAGCTTTTGGCGAGTAAACATCACAGGTTGCGTGATTCAAACTCACGATCACGATTTGGCCGAGTGGAGGTTTGGGTCTGGTCACCGACAAAAAAATTACTACTACTACTACTACGACGACTAATAAATCCCGTGCAGAGCAAGAACCGCGCTTGGCCCATGGCCGCGCGGTTAATAAAGACACGGCAACTGGTTGTCCTTTGTGGTTTGTTGCGCAACAAATGAGTGGCCTGTAATCTCCAGCAAAGTGAACATTATGGGTGTTAAATACTGTATGCTACAAACGACAACAAAGGTCAAACAAAATGAACAGAATTAAAAATAAATTTTATTAAACGCTAATTTTGTACTTGGACGGTTTGATAAAAGCGATTGCGCTATACAAACGTCTACATTCGCACCCTAGACTGTTACAAGCCGGAACACGAAATTGTCATGCCAAAAGACCCGAAACTACAGGAGTTGCGTTACGTCTGTCAAACCCTTTTGTATTCTCGATTAAAATAGATCTTTCGCAATGCGTTGATTACAGTCAGTACAGTAAACTCTGCAGTCACAGCGAGAATCTTAGCTTTTTGAGCGCAGCTCCCAGTGGCTTTGCTGAGTTGTACAACGTTTGTACGGCTAAGTATATTGTTGATGTCGTTGCAATGATTTCTTCGCCGATGATTGTAAATTTGAGCCTCGAAGTCTGATTTTGTGATGGAGTCGGTGACACGTGGAACGACTTTTTGGTTGAATTCGATTGCGTGGACATCTGCATAACTTTGGAGGCAAGTTGTTTTCTTCTCTGTATTTTTATGCGTGCTTGGAAATATATGATCGCTTTTATCGATCCGCGCATCTGTCGTT
This sequence comes from Meandrina meandrites, assembly GCA_963693305.1. Taxonomy (NCBI): domain Eukaryota; kingdom Metazoa; phylum Cnidaria; class Anthozoa; order Scleractinia; family Meandrinidae; genus Meandrina; species Meandrina meandrites. Next base: position 17,008,031 of record OY855915.1, read on the forward strand.
CTGCAACTTTGAGCTTTGATCGCTCGAGTAGCTAGTAGCGGCTGCCGGCCGTTATACATGCATGACTTGTAAAGATCTATACGGATTTACGTTGTTTTTACTCGTTTGACTCTCTTTTCGGTGGAATCTCAAGGATTGTAAAGGTTGAAATATTTAGTGTGATTTCTAGAACGCGAAATCGATTGTACACCCACACTGAAACATGTCGATGACTACTTCGGAGCGGGTAGGTGCATGAACTTTAATACGAGAGAACTTTACGAGCGAACTCTTCCGAGTGAAACCTTTATCAGAAGCCTAGATTTTATAGTGAGCTATCTATATAATGGAGTTTGAAACACTAAGAGAATCATCAATACTTGCGGGACTGACGCTGTTGAGCACTCAAGCATTGCGACAAACTGGAATCTTCTCGAAGATGCAATGGACACCATATTTAAGCTTAGTTGCGCTCTAAAAGAAGAAACGAAAAACGAAATGAGTACTTCAAGCAGCTTTTGGGTAACTATATTCTTTCTTTCAATTTTTGCTTTTATAGTATTGGTTTCATTGGGTTTATCTTGCTTTGTTTTTATCGTTTCAATTATTGTAACAGCATATGCTCTTGTCCAGCACTTCATGTCGTATGTAGATGGCTATGTAGAGAATGTTGTTATTTCGGCATTTGATGATTGTGATATCTTAGACAAAGCTATTTACTCAACCGGAAATGTAAACAATTATTCAATGGTGACAATAAAAGCGAGAAAAGACATGAGATCTCGCAATGCGAAGTATGTTTACTATAATTATTGTCGTGTAAGGTTATGTAAACAGCGTGATCCAAGTTAATTTTTTAAAGAGAAGCCCGAGTACACGCAGTTAAGCATCTAGTTCATTTTGATTTGCATTGGGAGTAAAAGAAGCAAGTTCCAAGCATACAAATTCAAGTTTGCGTGTTGTTTGCGTGTTTTCGTGCTAGCGTGTGTACACTCTTTTCTCTGTACAGCGTTTACGATTGACGTTCAATTTCCGAAACGTGTGTTTTGATAGTGCCATGAGCAGGTTTGATTGCTGTGAAGATTAAGCGTCGCATAAAATTTATTTTGAAATCGGCTAGGTTGACCTTTGTCGCGTGACACTGATAATCTTCTGTCAGCTAGCGATTACACAAACTTCGCTTTCAATTTCGCTTTCACCGTCACATGCAAACTTAAGAAAATTCTGGGCAGAAACAACATACACCTGATTTAAGGTAAAATAAAAATAAAATATGTTCACAATCGATTTTCAAATTATCATCACATACCCATCGAAACAAAACCATCAGCGCCTAAAATACAATGGTCTGTCATCGGTCTTAATAAACCGCAACGTCGTTACATGTAGGTCTGCCAACCATCTGTCAACGGCCTTTTGTTTACATCTGATCGACTGAAGGAGTGAAGGAAGGATGGCTTCAAATCGCCCCTCAATCCGTAACTCCCGTTTTGCATACGCAAAAACAGTCGTAAAAAGAGAACAAACTAGAAGATTTCGATCTGAAATTTTGTTATAACTTGTCTCGTATTGAAAATGTCTAATACGGTCGAGATGACTTCTACAATATCCTAAATATCAGGTCACAAACAAACCATTCATCTTATTTAGCTTCCGACGCTCTTGGTCCCCCACACATTGCAGCATTTTTTTATAATTATTCTATTAATGCCCAACAGGTGACTGCAAGACTGAGTAGCTACCAAGGCTCTTACCTTAACTTAAGTTCGAATGACGGCTTCAGGAACTTACTTTGCTGTTTAAGTTTAACAAAACATGGCATACAACAAAGCTCACCAGCAGTACAAGCAACCTTTTTTTGGAAAAATGCAGTCTTTTGAAAAAAATCCTCTGTTTCCTTTTCTCTTGTCTATTTCTGCCGCCTTCTGTAACCGCCCCAAACGTCCTTGGTATATTGTGTTTTCGCCAAAAAAACCCCATCCAAACATTTCGATTTAGAACTACAGCAGGAGAGTTCGAGCCAGCTTGCAATGCATGGAAAGGAGGAAACTACAATACAAAACTGCCTTCTAAGCCTTATAGCAATTGAAAAGTAATGGACCGAAACTTGCTGTTTCCTCGTTAATCAAGCTGCTGACTGGGCATCGTAAAACTGTTTCATTACTTCTGTATTAAGTACATTAGTATTTGGCGATAAGATGGCAGCTATGGTACCATCTTGTACTCGTATTCAGTGTTTTACACCACGACATTAGTTGCGAAGAGCTGTAGTTCCGGACGGGGTTGAAAAATGAAACTAGGTGCATTCAAGTACACAAAATTGTTTCCGAAACAGTTCTGCTGGGAGCATGACTCCACACAAAAATTCAAAGACGCACTACGGTCTCCAAGTACCCAAACGTTAATTCGAGAGTTTCTAAACGACAACGAGTCAACCGCAAATGTTAACATCTCCCTTAAAAAAGTAGAAAAAATTTTCATCGGAACTGCAAAACGCTGCTTAAAGATAAAAACTATAAAAAAACATAAACGCGTCCAATTATCAACAAACAAAAAATGGTTTGATAAAGAATGTCGCTTAAAAAGACATGAATTAAGAAAATTAGCAAATCAAAAACACAGAGATCGCTTAAACGTCATTCTCCGTGAAGAATATCATACTGTTGTAAAACAGTATAAGAACCTTCTAAATAATAAAAGAAATGAATACTACAATAACAAGATTTCTGAGCTAGAGGAAACCGCCCTCGATTCAGACAAGAAACACTTTTGGAACTGTCTGAAATCAATTGATGACTCAGTGAAATTAAAACATACTCCACCGATTTCAGAAGAAAATTGGATGAAACATTTCCAGTCTCTTCATTCAAATGACCCTCTTAACTCCGATCAACAAAACCTTACCAATGAGTTACGAAAACAAGAAGACAACGAAATGCAATCTCATCCATTGGACTTCTTCATCACAGAAGCCGAAATACGTACAGCAGTAAAAAAATTAAAGAATAACAAATCACCCTATTCAGACAAAATACGAAACGAAATGATTAAAACTAGTTTAAATGAAATGATACTCGTTTATCAGAAACTTTTCAACAATATTCTTGATTCGGGATCAATGCCTCAAATGTGGTGTGGTGGGCTCATTACACCAATATTCAAGTCTGGTGGAAGAAATGACCCCTCAAATTACCGAGGAATTTGCGTTTCTAGCTGTCTAGGAAAGTTATTTTGTTCGATTTTAAACCAAAGACTTCTAGAACATGTCAACTCGTTGAACATCCTACACAAATCTCAAATCGGATTTTTACCGAATAACCGAACTGCAGACCATGTTCTTACTTTGCGAACATTGATAGATAAGTACGTTAATTGTCACCATGAAAAGGTATACGCCTGTTTTGTCGATTTCAGGAAAGCTTTCGACTCGGTATGGCACGATGAGCTCCTTTATAAACTGCTGCAAAATAATGTTGGAGGAAATTTTTATAACCTAATCAAAAGCCTCTACTACAATTCTACCGGTTCTATAAGGATTGGCAATAACCAAACGCGACCTTTTCAATATGCAAGAGGCGTACGCCAAGGCTGCATTCTGAGTCCACTTCTGTTTAACCTATACATTAACGACTTACCTTTCTCTTTCGACAATATTCTATCTGATCCATTTGTTTTACCCAATGGAACCAAATTAAACTCTCTTTTGTATGCAGATGACTTGATTATACTATCACGCTCAAAAACAGGGCTGCAAAATTGTCTCGATGCATTAGCCCAGTACTGTACATCGTGGATGTTACAGATCAATCCTAAGAAAACTAAAATAATGGTTTTTCAAAAACGCGCGAAAAAATTTGAATGTAACTTTTATATTGACAAAGAAAAGATTGACACTGTTCAGAATCATACTTATCTAGGAAGGCGAATTTCTTCATCTGGAAATATTTCACACTGTCGCTGGATCACTTGAGAGAAAAGGCTCTTCATGCTCTCTTTGCTTTAAGACGGCACGTTGACTTTAGCAGTTTAAAACCCTCTCTTGCTTGCAAAATTTTTGACACGATGATTTCTCCCATTTTGACTTATAATAGCGAAGCCTGGGGTGTCTTTGCTAAATCAGATTTTAAGTCTTGGGACACTTCACCAATTGAAAAAAGTCACTTACAATTTTGCAAACGTTACTTACAAGTTAATAACAAGGCATCTAATATTGCATGCCGGGCTAAAATGGGTCGATTCCCTTTAACCTTTGATATAAATAAACGAATTCTTAAGTACATAAGTTATCTTCAAAACAAAGATCAAAACTCCTTCGTCGTGCAATCACTGATAATGTCAATGGATTTGCACGGTAATGGTAAAAATAGTTTCTATTCCAATCTTATAAATATGCTCAATTATTATGACATTTCCTTTAACTTTAATCATGACACTTAAGATGACACTAAGATAACATACCTTGTAGATCAAATGAAAAAGAAATATATCGCCTATTGGAAACACTCCCTCTGTAATTCTCAAAAACTAGAATTTTATAATAATTTTAAAGACAGTTATACACCTTCGCCCTATTTAGATTTGACTAGAAAAAATCCTAATCGAAAGACACTTGTAAAACTTAGATTAAGTAACCACAAACTCCTGATTGAAACAGGAAGATATAACAACATCCCCAGAAGTGACAGACTATGCACTATTTGTGGGCATAATGTTGAAGATGAAACCCATTTACTATTTCATTGCCCAAGATATTCATCACTTAGAGACAACTTTTTCAGTAAAATAGATCATGTAATTTCGAATCCCAAGCAGTTATCAATTTCAGCCCTGATTGTGCAATTAATGAACTCCACTGACTATTATGTTAATATGCAATTAGTGCAGTTTATATCGTCCTGTTTTGAAATGAGAGACAAATTGTTATCAAATTCTTGATCACTGATTATTTGATTAGTTTTGTTTAATGACTTTTTATTGTAATTATTGTTATTGTTATTATTATTGTTATGCTTTTGCAATACTGTAATGTTTTATGGTCATGCAAATAAAGCGCAAGTGTTGTTGTTGTTGTTGTTGTTTCCTCAAGACTTGGAAAACAGTTATTTAAAGCAATCCCGACTTTTCACTCATTCCCAGGATGCCATTCTACCAGCTCTCTGTTTGACATTGGAAAGCGAAAAGCGAAATTAAGTCTTATGAATAAACACCAGACATCTCAAGAAAGCTTAGGACGATTGGGAAAAGTGGTAGGAGTAGACCAGAAGTTTGCTTAAACAGCAAAAGAACCAGAAAGCTTCAACCTAGCCGGAGACTTGCCTGTATCTCTGCCCAGAAGAATGCTGCTTAATTTTTGAGTTATTTTTTTAAAAAAATAACTCTTAGTCGGCATGAAGACGTGTTTGGCTATTAAGTGGATGGATGTTGGTTGAGTGGATCATTCATGTATGTATTTCACACCAATCAGATTTGGGATTCTATCAAGGACCAATGAAAATGCGGCTTGTAAATATAGATCGTTTTTATGAATATTTGTTTTGGGTTCAAGGTACGGCCATTTTTGTTTTGCTATAGATTCGACCTTATTGGGTCGTGTTGGTCTGAAGTCTCTTTTCCAATTCTTGATTTTTATGTAGCTTTGGGTGAGGGCCGTAGGAAGGTATAGTAGTCGTTGTGCGAGTCTCGCATTTCAAGCTTCGCATTGTTGATGGCTATCTTCAGTAGTACGGCGGTGCAATGCGGCTATTTCCGTACCAATGACGTAATGCTTGCAAGTGTTTACGTCGGCCAAATTTATTTTCTTCAGATCTCTGAACTCGCCTCGATGAAACAGCCAAACTATTCACTTCAACTGGCTAAACCGACAAGAAATAGTCGCATAATTGCAAACAAATTAACGACCATCGCTTCTGGCGAAATAAACATGCACGTACCGTTTGTCACGTACCGAAAGTGAAAGCTGCAACGTCAGCGCATTCCATGGCTGACGCAATACCCTTTTAGTGTATTTAATATTCCCAACGCAAAGCGGTTGCAGTTACGTTTACTCATAGGCAAAAGAAAAAAAAGACAGCCAGCTTTTTGGTAGTCTCCTTTACAGCCGTTGTTTGGGCTCGTCGCGCAAAAAACAACAGCTGAAAAGAAAACTAGCTTTTTGGGTGTGCAGTCAAGCGTGTCACACAACTTCATCGACAGCTATTTTTAGTACGGCCGTGGGAATATCGGTACTGATAATGTTACGCTTACAAGTTAGGGCACGTTTCTGCTTCTGGTTGCGAAATTAATATTGTACCAGTCCAAGTAAAATCGTCACGTGGTTTGGCCGAAATGCACTAGTGACTAGAGTTGTTTGTTTCTCGCGTTCGTCGAAAGAAAGTCGTCCTTGCTTGCACAAAGGTTTCTGTTTTATATTGATGATGAAAATAATGGAGCCATTTCAGAAACCCGAGAATACTTTGTTCTTGTTCCATCTGGCTATTCGTTTGCAATTTCTGGGTCAATTTGGCTTTCTTAGTGAGCGTGTTTGCGATTTTGTGATCATGTTTACGGTAAATGTTGTCAACAGTTTTCAATCCATGTTTTGATGTACTTAGCGGTTTTCTTTCGGCTTGGAATGAAAGAGGATGGATAGTTAAACATCAAGGTAACCTTAAAAGTGACTACCAGATATTTTTTTCTGTTTACTGACGTATTTTTTGTCTTCAACAGTATGGTTCGATCGATCGGTTGCACACCACAGTCATATTTACAAGGGAAAGCAGCCTAATTTTAGAACATTTGCACAATTTCTTTTTAAATTGTTTTTGAGTTATTTTTTCCAAAAGTAGCTCTTAGTCGGCGCGATGGACCGTGCACATGAACCATGCACAAATAGATCAACCCATGAAATAAACCATCCCAACAGGACTAACACCCAGTTCTACCCCAATTGAAAAAATAACTCCTGCACGCTTAGCGTGCCTATGTTTTTAAATGATAAAAAGAGAACAGTACGTCTCTTCAACAAACGCGATTCAATTGTTGTGTCTAAATTGAAAGAGATAAAGAGCCTTTGTATCTACCCAAAACTTGCCATCACCTGTTGAGAATGGATAAGAATGCATTGAAAAGTCACGAAGACAAGTTCAGAAGGACGCCCAAATCCTTGAGCGTGGTGTAAACAGTTACAGAAAGAGGCTTCTCTTGGAATCTTAGCACTCCACTTTGGACAGCGACGCTGTTAACGAACAGAAAGCGTTCCCTTGCGCTTACGCGCCCTTAATTTAAAACTGAAGTCATGATAAAAAACGCACGAGTTGGTAGCGCGAGCACCAACGAACTCTTTAGTATTTCTAGCTCGATCTGATGAAGGTGAACAGCAGTAACCAAAAATCCAGTAAAAAAAATCAGGTCCGCTTAAATTATTTTTATTATAAATGTCTTCTACCGATCGCAAAACTGGTTCCAGTATTTTCAGTTATACCAGTTCAGAAGATGACTAACGTAGCAACATCAAGATGGAAGCCTCGTTGAATTAACAGGTTGTCTCTGTGATAAATCATATAGAATTTCGGGAATAGTTTGACGTCCATCCAAAGTCATAATCCCACTACAGTACAGCTTAGGGTTGGGGAAGGGTGAGGGTATTGAATGAACCCCGCTTAGGTTTAATAAGACACATCAAAATGATTTTTCTTTTGGTAGATAGCCTCAGCTTGCTTTACAAGATAAGTTGTGTTTTGGGAACCCGATGAAGGGCTAAACCACCACCGACACTTTCAAAATATATTTTAGATATTTTTCTAAAATATTTTGTCAAACTTTGCAGTCATCATTTGCCTTATTTAATCACGGTTTTTGCTGGTTATGATGGCCTTGCATGTTGGTTTTGGAGACGTGTGGCAACGTTATACCTGCCATGTTGCATCATAGATTTCATTATTTTTACACAAAGTCAGAAATATCGTAAAATTATGCAATATTCAGCCAAAAATGAAAAACAGTGCTAAAATCTACTAATTCTTTATTGCTGCCTAAAACTGGAAACGTAATTATTAAAAGAAGGAATTATGTCAAGAAGCTGAATGTGGTTTATTGTACAGGTCACTGAACACGGTTTCGTATTGACATTCAACACATCAAAGCTTTCGCGAGGGATAAATGCTATAATAAATGTTTTTCCTTCACAAAGTAAATCCACTTCTCAAAATTGCGGAAAAAATCTCGAGGGTGAGTGGCTTATACTCCATCCCTGTTAAAAGTGGAAGGGTGAAGGGACTAAGAACAGTCAGGATCGATTCTGAAGAAACGTTAAAGCATTGAATGCCATATTTTTTGTTCACGAAGGTCATTTTCAAAGAAATGCCTCTTTGTGTATGGATGCTTGAGAGAAAATGCATTGCCAAATTTTTCAAGCCCGCTACAATCTTGGACAAAACTGTTGAGACCTTTGGCGAAATGCCCACTAAATAGTGTACAACAGCTCTTTTGGTAACCTCTCCCCACTTACCCTCCCCTATTTAAAATTGAAACTATAAAATGATTTTATTGTTTTCAATGATGTTTTGTTGAGAAAACAACACAGGATGAATAACAAAGTTACAGAACAACATTAAGGGGGGGATAAAATGTGTTTTCTTTTTTACGCGTTCATAAGTCAAGACATTTGCAAAGAAAATGTATGATATTCTATTGCCTCAACTAGTGTTGTTCAAAACAACAATAATAACAAAATGTCATGATCCACCTACAACATGAAACGTTAATACTTGTTACTCAGTATTTGTAATATTCTTGACGTCTTTTATCCATATATAATTAACTTACTAAATAGAGGAAAAGTTACAACAAAGTCCTAAACGGGAGCATTTATTTTGTTTTATTTAGCTCTTATTAACCGAGCAGGAGGTCTGTATGGGAGAATCTTGACCGAGGTCGTGAGTATAGACCGAACGCACGGTCTGTAACGGTCTGTACTCATGACCGAGGTCAAGATTCTCCCATACAGATCGACTAAGCTCGGTTAATAAGATGTTTATTATATGGCCAAACTAGAAAACTTTTCAGCTTAAAAATTCGCCGTACTCGCTGACATTTTGCCAGTGAACGGCTATCACGGAAAAATTAGAACAAGAGAAGGTCGATATCATCGAATTGTTTGTTAGCTGGTGTTTTGATTTCGCGCCTGTGAACTAAACGAAAATTTGCCAAAGTTTGCTCGTTCTTGTTAACTTCTTTCGCGTCAAGCTTTTGGTTCTTCCATTTATTACTTTTTAGCAGAAACGAATCAACGTTTTCGCCTTTTTCAGTTGTAAACTTCTCATCGTAAGTGCAACCGGTCTAGATGCCGGTCTAGATGGGAAAATCTAGACCGCGGTCAATATCGATTTTAGCCAATCAAATTCGCGAATTTGGTAGTTCCCAGTCATTGTGAGGCACGACCATATAATAATTAGGATTATTGGTTCTAGAAAGAAAAAGTGCAATTGTTTTGATCTTCATTTTCATTGCAATTGAAAATAGCATTTTCAAGATATTTTCTAGAAGGCAAATCACATGAAACATTACTTCTTTCAAACCAAGTTTATTGTCACTATTCTTTTTTTATTAACATGAAAGCGAGGCTCCAGTAAAAAGACGCTGGTTTAATAGCTTTGACCAAGCCTTTTATTTCAGCAGGTGATAAATTTAAAGAGTACTGCCCTTTTGTAGTGTGGAAAGAACAAATTAAAAGATCAAATAGTTTGTTCATGATCGGTAGCGAAAGTTTCAGTTCCTATATAACAATAAATGAAGATACTGTGACACGTCACGTAAAACGAGGACAAGCATCGCGTGATTTCCTTACAAAGCAGTGATGCTTTTCAAAAAATTGACTTTCATAGAGTCTTACGAGATATCTGGATAACATTAGTTTTGATAATATAAGTTTCTATGAATGGATTGAGTGGCAATTTCAGCCTCGTTCTCACGTTCCACTCGGTTTGACCTGTACCGACTGACAAAAACTTAGCTATAACTTAAAACTTACAATTTGAAACCACAAACTACCTAGCATGAAAGAGGAGGCTTTAATCTATTGAAATCCGTGTTCAAACCTTTTCAGTACTCTGGTTCTTTTAAAACGTCATTTTTAGCCTCTAGCTCCCGGACTATTGAATTTGACTGAAAAATATTTCACTTAATAAAACCAATTAAAAACCAGTGATGCCTGTTTCGTAGCTCATATTTAAGATTTTACCTCACCAAATTTGAATTTAACGCCCGTAACGGCTGCCACAATCGCGCGATGCTGTAGAATAGCGCATAGAGATGAGATGAATGTCTTGTGGTCTTTCTCATTGTAGCCTGCTCAATTTCTTTTTTATTGGTTAACAATTTAATTTAATTTATACTTCTTGTGGTCTTTCTTATTGTAGCATGCTCAATTCGTTTTTTAATGGCTAACAATTTAATTTAATTTAATTTATACTTCTTAGGCATTTTTTGTGTCTCATTTTCTGCATTAGCTCCAAGGGCAAATAACGTTGATAAACCACTTCAACACGAAGGTTCTATTTATGTATTTCAAATTATAAAACAAAGGCATGATAAATCTATAGCGACAAAAAGCAACAAAGTGCCTCGAATACTATATATAACAGCAGTCGCAGTCAGGCTCTTTTCGAAATATCCCACGGGAGGCGGGAGAGGAAGCAATGGCAAAAAGTTTATAATGATACAATTAACTTATTAATAAGATAAATTTGATATGGAAGTGGTCAAGGATTATGATACCTTATCAATTAACAAAGGGGCCATACCTTCACAGCGAGCCAGGATTGTCTGACCATTCCCATCAGAGTATATCCAGTAAACCCCGTTTACCATCTCATTTCCTTCACTGGCCTTGATCTCACTGCACGATTCGGCAGGAAGCTCCGGAATAGAACCAAGAGGGACTGCGTGATAAAAAGATTAAAAAAAACGATATTTGAAAGACAACGCTGGAGTACTGTTCCAGTCTATTTAGATTTTAATAGATTTTTTCTTTTACAAGGTTGCAAATTTATACTGTATAGTCTGAATGGCAGCGTAAGGAATGCAATGCAATGAGTTGTTAATAGTATAATATTTTGCCCTGGGTATTGTTATTCATGACATGTAGATAAGGTATGGGGAATCGCTCTGGCCTGGGACAAGCCCAAACCAGGCTCAGAAGATCTCCGGCAGGTGACGCAGATTTCAAACCCGGCTTCCTCGCAGAGAGGGCGGGTGGGGTGCCAACTGTTCGCTGCCGCGGACTAGAGTAGAGTGCACAATAGGGAGCACGTGTTTGCCTTTTATATGAATAATTGCATATCATTAATTCATCCCCAGGGCATATATTACCAATTCAAATTGACTTTGAATAGTGGTCGATGTACTTAGCTACACCAAGTTCTCAGGAATGCTACTCAAATGGAACAGATATTTCAAATAAACATAACGAGCTTGAATTAGTTACTGCTTTCACAAGTAAAAGCCCTTGTGTATTTTTACGTCAGACTACCTGATTTCACCCCAAACCTTGCTTTCAAAATGTAAATGCGAAAATGTTATCATAAATGAATTCCTAAAGCAGCAAGATGAAAAGAATACTAACGCGAAAACAGTACGAGGGCACCAGAGGTTTGAAAAGTTTTGTGTAAGCGAGGGCTGGGGTGAAATTTAGAGGACTGAGGCGATCACGGATAAGGGATATTGATGGGCCATATTATCTATCACCTTGTGTTGGACAATGTTCAGGGTGATGTTGGAAGAGTATTTATTATCGATTGAATGCATGGATTTCGTCCAAATGTTTATATACAGCGAGATTTTTAACATAAGCACAGTGCTTAATTTGCTAAAAACTGTCATTTGGAGCCAAAACGTAGCTGTAGCTTTCACTATGGTGCTGAGAGACTAAAAAGGGAAATGAAGTGTACCTCTGTTCTTTGCCCGTTTCATGTAGTATCTTGTCCGATCCGGCAAAAAATCTTCCGGTCTTGCTTCCATGGTTCGATTATTTAGTTCGCAGACGTTTTGACCAATGACGACATTGAAACTTTGACACGTAACTTCTTCTGCACACTTGAAATAGCAGCCTTCGTGCCATCCAATTTTGATCGTTTTAAACGTGTGACCTCTGAGGAACATTCCCCTAACGGAATATGTAGCTGAATTACCGCATTGACCAGCAGCTCCAAATATACCAATCCGGGACATCAGGAATGCAACTGAAAGCCAGAACTTTGGATTCATAGCTGATTGAATGGGTCAGTGTTTTTGCTATGAGAAAAAAAAACAGCTTAACAACAGTGCCAAGTTAGTGAGATTTGTTACAGTGGAGACACTCGAACCATGAACACCAAGACTTCTTCCCGCTTGTTTGGCATCATCCAATCACAACTGAGTGACTTCATAACGAGGCTCGCTCAGTTGAGTCCAATCTCGTTCCCAGAGTCCACAGGCTCCACGGTCAGCGGTTTAGTCGCCGGTGAAACTCTGGGGAAATGGAATTATTCGAATTAATTCGAATTTTTTTGATTGGCTGTTTTAATACAATAGCCTTCGAACTCAGACGTATTTCCGGAAGTTGATTATGAAGCTTTAGCGGCCATATTGCCGAGATTTTTGGAGTTCGTTCGTTTGTGTTTTGAAGTATCTTGGCCTTAAACCGCGATTTATGATGCCATTTCCCGCTCCGTTTTCAAGGTAGGTAAAAACTAGCTTTAGTTTTTGGTATTCACCCATTTTCACTCGGTTGTTAAATAGTATTTTCTCCGATCGTGGAGGTGGAAATGTCTGATGTGCTTTTTATACATTTCCGATTTTTAGTAAATTCTGGTGCTTTTCTAAACGTAAATACATCCCAGCGACTGCATCTGTGTGCAACGCCGGCTGTTATCAGCTGTTATGCAGGAATAATATTGAAAATTATGGGACATTAATTATATCTCGAGTATTTTTGCAGTGAAGGAAATAGAAAACTCCCATATTGCACAAAACTGACTAGTTTGTAAATCTTATGTAAACAGGGCATGCAAGTGTTTATGAGAATTTCTATAGACAGTTGGTAATGGTATGTGAAAAAATTGTGAACCACATTTGAACCTTGCAAGTGCATGATATAAAGTTAATTCAAACACCAGTCCTTGCTTGGAAAACTGCAATTTGCCGGCTTGTTGATATACTTTTACAATGTTTACCTATTGGTCTCAGATGAAAAGAAATCTCTCTCTCTCTTGATTCCTACAATAATTTATTCTAAAATTTCCCCTTAACCACCACCCCAGCCAAACCACCAACTGCTTAAAACTGTGTAAACCTGGATGGACTCTATCCTTATGGGCCACTAAGCTCAAATGAAGACTAAGCCAAGAGCTGTGCTCTCCTATCATCCCCTATTACAATTGTTACACAATAATTTCTTTCTAATGGCTTCAAGGACTCATGCCGTTAAGTGTCTTTTGTGGTCTTAGATATATTTTAATAATTTTATTTTTGCAGGTCCTGCAGTTGGCTAAATGACAACAAATAGACACCTAGATGTCCACTAACTGTAACATGAGAATAAAGTTTAATTTTTTTTCCACTCAATCTGACTGCTTATCATTTTGTGATTTGTACAAGTTACTGGGTGGTGTTTATTCCAGCCCACACCTCTTGACAGTCTTGTGGAGTTTCAGGAGTCTTTCGGTATGTTGTATTGCAAGATAATTTATGTTTATTTCACAAATATTTGTTTTGGTGAATCTGTAAATGAAATCAAATCTATGTGCCTTGCCTAAACAACTTGTACTACAACAAACATGATGGGGGACAGTCCCGGTGGACATAGTGGGCTAATGGTTAGCTCACTCGACTTCGGATTGAATGGTCTGGGTTCAAGCCCCAGCCAGGGTCATTGTGTTGTGTTCTGGGAAAGACACTTTACTCTCAAATATAAATGGGTTCCAACAAATTTACTTTTGGCGGTAATCCTGCAATGGACTAGTATCCCATCCGGGGGGATAGGGGGAAGAAGAGATATGCCTAGTCACTTAATGCTACAGAAATGGGGTAACTCAACAAGCCATTCAAGCAATCTATGACAAACAACCAGTCTTTCTAGGGCTGTGCAGGCTGCGTGCAGTTGGGGGTAGGCCATGTAGAGAAAACCAGTACAATATTTAACCAATATTCACAGGGTAGCACTCAGTGAATGTTACAAATAGCTAAATCAGGTCATAGAAAGACCCTTGGAGAACTTTAATTTCAGCAAAAATAAAGTACAATTACACTGTACGTATTCACAAATGCAAGGCCATATTTCTCTGATAAATTACAGCATTTTATAAATGCTTTATATAGTCACTTTTATTTACAGATAGTTCGTTCAAAGGTAAAACAAATTCATCATTTGTCTAATGAGTTACAAATGCCAGAGGAAATTTTCGATGTACCGAGGAACTTCGTCAACAACAGCGGGAAAATGAATAAATCTGAGTAAAACTAATGAATGAAGCGTGTAAGAAGTTTCATCGGACCGCCAAAGTTCCATCTTTTTGGGTAAAACCAATCTTGCAACTGTAGTCTCCCACTGTATTGGAAAATACGGCACATTATTGCTTACCTGCCTATTCGATTGCATTTCAATGAAAATTTGATGTTCGAAATGAGCTTTCGATCGACGTGCAGTTGCTCCGTGCTCTCACGGCCGTCGTTTACAATGCTGTGTGTAAATGTAGATTCGACCACTGGCCTTCCTCGAAAGATTTCTTCCAGGGAAAAAATACATTCGTTACGTATACAACTTGGCATTACTACTCCCTTTGTTTGCGTTTGTCCTCTAGGAGCTTACACAATGGAATTATCTGACGTGCATGTTTTGCTTTCAAACAGCACTGTCGATCTATCGCAGTTTTCCCGTTGAGCTGTTTTTTCTTCAAAGGAGCCTTTAAATTACCCATAAAAGCGTTGATCCACTCGACTTTACGAGTTGTATATCGACTCTTATGTCGCGATCGATAGAGTGGAGTTCTCAGATTTTTATACTGGCCCCTGAGCCTTCGGTTTTTTCCGATTTTCTTCACTTCCGTTTTACTAGCTAAGCATGCGCACAACAACCGGAACCCATGAGATCGTGGGAAAAAAAATTCCATTTCCCCAGAGTTCAGGAGGGAGCGGTAAACTCGTCAGCTCGGCTGTCCGGAGGTCTTGGGCAATCGTGACGTCACGACCATCGAAGCGTGGAAACGCAAAAAAATTTCGAAAATGGCGGCGAAGCGAATGTAAGATAAAAATGGTTCAAACTGTTTTTCTACTCTTTCCAGCTTCAAATGGTGCTGTGTTTCGGTCGACACATGTAGCTGTTTTCGTTCTCTCATTAGAGGTAAGTGGATATTAATTTCTTCCGTTAAATAATGCAAAACTGCGTTTCAAAGTATTTCGGTCGAAGCCCTGCTAGTGAAAATTCTGGGGGTAAATCCTAGTTATTCGCACGGCAAAATTCCTTTTCTTCTGTGATCGGTAACGTGAAAGAATGTGAAACTTGGCTTCAGAAAAGGTTATACACACAAGAAAACATTGTACTTAAAGATAGCTCCGTAGAATCAACAGTAAAAATGATCAGTCCATTTGAAGGCCGATCTTTGATCGTCTTGAACTTCTGCTCAAACTGTTGTGTTGTGGCAACTGACAAAAAACAATAATATTATCACATATATGATTAAATAAGGGGGTCACAGGCTCTTCATGTTTACTTGGAATTATTCACAGTTTTTAATAAGCCTCTGAATTACTTATTTAGACTGTTGTGCGAAGTTTGCAAATTCCTTGTGATTGATAAATAACTCTATCATTAACATCATTTTTGTCTCGTGTCGTCATGACGTTGTCATGACGACACGAGAATATGCGAGGGGGAGAAGGTGCATTCCAAGGTGCATTCCATGCGCGTTTGCTTTGTGAGGCCGCGGAATTTTCCCGCCATGTCAATATTTTTCCCGCCATGTCAACATTTGCTTTGTGAGGCCGCCAGAATTTCATATCAAAGAACAGATAATGTTTCTTAACAAAGAGGTCGCAGCCCGCTGGTTTATTATCAAACTGCAGGTTAGGAGTATTTATTGTAGAGGGCTTATTATGTGAAATACAGACACGCTTTACTGTTCTTAAAATTGATTTCTTTTCTTTTACGTTTATTGCTGCAGTTTAATAGTTCACAGTCTTGTGCCGTTCTTCTGATCGGTCTATCAAGCGCAAAAGTACAAATTCGAGCTAATTCGGTGCACTCGCACGATGATATAAAGCGTTGACGTTATCTGTAAATAAACGACACGCAATGCACGCAGAAGAGATGGCGTTTTTTATGAACTTGCAGCGAACGAGCAAATTCTTAGCTGTGCAACAGTGTGTTGAAAAGGGTTGAACAGAAAAACGAGACCCTAAAGAAGACTGTGATTGCTACGTGAGTATTGCACAACATTTGTTTTGAAAAGTGTGTAATTTTATCACGTCACGTCATATGATTCATGTCATACGATTGCTTGAATTACCGTTTTTTAAAAGTACTACACTGTTAGCTGAAATTCGCGTCTAAGCGTTTTTAAAACTATTACACTGTTAATTGAAATTCGCGTCTAATTTCCAGTAATGATTTTAAGGGAGATATTTAACCTTCATGTGCTACATTGTACTCTGTATATTTTTATGATGTCATTCCATTGCGTGAATTACCGTTTATCGTAGGATTGCGTGAATTACCGTTTATCATAGGATTGCGTGAAGTAGCGTTTATTAAAAGTATACAGTAAGTAATTGATTTCTTTGGGAGATATCATATAAACTTCATGTGCTACATTGTACTATTCTAACTATGAATAGTGTTGAAAACGGAATATGCTGTTTAATGCACTGTTAAAGGGACAGTTTCACGGTTCGGCGCATGTCCATAAATCAAAATACTTTTTTCGCTTTTTATCAATGTTATCGCTTAGTAAACCCCACTCACATGTAGTTCAGTAATCACATACTATGATTAGACGTACCAAAATGACGGATGACCAAAATTGTGAGAAGATTTTAGTGGATTTTACAAGCTTAGTGGACCGTTGAATTTAGTTTTGGCCCGTAGGATTTATTCCACGGTTGATGATTTCATGGCTATTTGCATGCGAAATTAGGCAACTCGCTTCCGACTGGTTCATAAACAATGAAAAAGCGGGCCTTGCAATAAAGCGTGCACAGGCGAATATATAATATGGACATGCGCCGAACCGTGAAACTGTCCCTTTAACTGAAATTTGCGCCGAATTTCAAGCAGCCCTTCGATAGTATTATGTCATCGTATTGCGTGCGCGTGAATTGCCGTTTGTCATAGGATTGCGTGAAGTTGCGGTTATTAAAAGAATACACTAAATAATTGTGTGATTTTTTTGGGAGATATGTAAACGTCATCTGCATTGTACTATTCTACCTATGAAGAGCTTTGAAAACGGAATGTGCTGTTTAATTCTTCTTTGTTGTTAGAACCATTGTTAATCAAAATTTGCGCCGAATTTCAAACAGGCCTACGAAAGGGAACAGCATTTTGTTATTATAGGATTGCGTGAAGTAGCGTTTATTAAAAGTATATAGTAAGTAATTGTTTGATTTTTTTGGGAGATATCATCTAACCTCATCTGCTACATTGTGCTATTCTAGCTATGAATAGTGTTAAAAACGGAATATGCTGTTTAATGCTTCTTTGTTGTTAGAACCATTGTTAACCAAAATTTGCGCCGAATTTCAAGCAGTCCTACGAAAGGGAACAGCATCTGGTATTCTACAATGAAATGTTTTAATACTAACGTTACAAAAATGCTTCCGATGTTTTTGGTAGATAGGGGACAGCATCTGCTCAGTTTTACAAAGAAACCTTTTAACACTATTCAGTTTTCTATACCCTATTGAACACCACTATATTGTTGGGCGTGTTTTAAAGCGAACGTTAATGCGATTTTGCCACTTTTGCAAGCTGCTCTGAGTCACAGCTTGCTGCCTATGATTGTGTAAATTGTATTTTATTTACTCGTACTATAGACCATTGTTTGATTATTAAGTGAGATATGGATTCATCTGCTTTTTTCTACGATTGTTACTTAAACTGGTCTTGAACGTGGAATATGCTGTTGAACGCTGCGTTGTTAATGGACATATGGTAAACAAAAATGTCCGTAAATATTTTTAGCAGTATGAAGAAAATATATTTCAGGAGTAGCAAACACGAGCCGTGACAGTTTAATCTAATGCTAGCCATTGTTTAATTTTTCATTTTAAGATAAGAAGGTCTTCTGCTACATGTTACATTTCTAGCTGTTCATGCTATTCAATGTCGAATACTTGTTTCAAAGCCGTTATGTTGTTAGTAACATTTTCAGCCATATTTTTTTGCATTTTTTCCAACCAGCCCAAGGAAAGAGAACAACATTATGTCATGTCAGGTACATTGAATCTGACATCCCTTTTGTTTATTTTGACGAGATTTTACGATTATACTACTCTTTAAATACTATTAAACGTTGTATACGCTGTTAAACGATGTTGAACGCTTCGCTGTAAAACGGAGTCGCTGTAGAGAAAAGTAAGTTTACTGCTTTGATATGATTTCTTTTTTCTGTTCTGAAATTCAAATAAACTTAACAATGAACTAATTTGTATTGCATTTTCGTTTTATAGAGATCAACACAGTTTGCGAACGCTGTTGCATTTTTGGTAAGTAAGTCTTTTCATCATGTTCAACATATCTTTTAGATTTCGTTGTGGAGATATTCACCAAAGTGCAGAAAAATTTAGAGTTAAATTTAGAGAATTTAAATACTAGATGCTTTTATGAATTAAAATGTCATCTTTTCCATGCGAACGTACGCTAGCTATTGGGCAATCTGAACAGCGGACTTGCTGCTTCGGAAATGAAAAGAATCCTATTGAGTCGAAAATTTGTTGTTCGCCCATGGAGGCAAAAGATTCAACCATTGAGTTGAAAACTTATTTACCCGTTGAGGTAGAAGATTTGACCGTTGAGTCGAAAATTGATTCGCCCGTACGTTGAGGCCAAAGATTCAACCGTTGAGTTGAAAATTTATTTGCCCGTTGAGACAAAACAGTCGATCGTTAATTATCACTCAGATGAAAGAAACAAATCATTTCCTAAAGATAGAGTTAATGTACAGAGAAAACGATCATTGGAGTTGACAACAAAACGAAGGAAAGTAAGGGAAAGAGAACCCTCGAGAATCCCAATAAGAAAAGTGCTTTATGCTCTCCTAAAGAAACGTTTCAGAAAGAAGTTTTCATTGTGAGAAATGTCCCAAATTCATCCCGCTTGTATTACTTGTGTAAAAACTTCCGACGCTGGTGGTTGAAGATCGACAAAGTTACTTTTGATTGCAACTATATATTTTCTTCTTCCCTTGCAAAACCCAAACATTGTCAGAACAAAGAACCTACGAAAGACAGTTCTCAAGACATACAAAAAGAAAGTTTTCAGCCAAGCCAATTATTAAAGGGTGGCATGGATTTACAAACCGTTAACTTTTTAACCACAGATACGCTACTAAATTCATCAATAGTGCGATTAACAGAAAGATTAGCACTTATTGGTTTGAAACCCCTTGATGTAGGTGGTCAAGGAGATTGTTTCTTTAAATCTGTTTCTCACCAAATTCATGGAAATGCAAATCTACACTACCAAATTCGTATGGCAGGCATTCGCCATCTAACAGAAAATTCACAACATTATTATCCAGAGTCTCACTAATGAAACATGGGAGAACTATATTCTTCGAATGTCCACTGCAGGTACATGGTGCGATAATCTGATTATACAAGCTGTAGCTAATGCACTTAACTTTGTTATATACATTGTACAATCATACATTCAATCAGCTCAGCCTATAACTATTACGCCACAATGTGAAGAAAGACAATATATTCGATATATAACTATTGGATCGTAACAGGACTGCATTACGTATCAACAATACATTTAAATGAAAGCACTAGTAACCTTCAAAACAAACAACACAAAAACAGGCTTTACACAGCCAAAAAGAGATCCTTTTCTAATACAGATCTTGATGAACAGCCTGGAAGTAAAAAGGCAAGGGAGTATGAAAGTAATTATTGCCTACTCGACAAAACAAATGAAAATGTACTTTATCGAGCAAAAACAAAGTTATTTCAGGCAGAAGCAAAGAAGACCAGATATGAATCAGGCCAACGAAGACCTACACAACAAATGCATTATCAAACTGAAGTAGATGATACTACAACTCATACTAATGTAACACAATCTCAATATTTAAAAAACTTTGACTTCAATATAAATGGCTATTTACATGAACAAACTTGGGCAAATCTAATATCAAAAAATTCCATAAATCAATGGAATTCACTATATAGCAATGTACTGTTTGCGAAGAAACGTCGTATTTAAATACGCAACCAAAAAATGCAAGCAAATATTTGTGTTTAAGATGTTCCAGAGATAAACATTTTCCCAGAAAATTTTCTAAAGAAAATAATATGATTCCTGCAAAGGTGCCATCTCAATTACAGGAATTGACTCAGATAGAGGAAATGTTAATTTCTCGAGCATTGCCTATCATGAGAGTTTATATAAAACCAGGAGGTCAAAAAGGTTATTCAGGACATTGCATTAATTTGCCACAAGATGTTAAAGAATTAGCTTCTTCATTGCCGAGGTATCCAAAAGATTTACCTCTTATCGTTGTAAAAATGAAAGGGAAAGAGAACAGTATTAAAAGTGTTTCTGTAAGAAAGGGAAAGGTACATGCAGCTCTGTTATGGCTTATAAGTAATAACCCACATTATTCAGATATGAAAATAAATTTGGAAGCTTTACAGTCTCTCCCGGAAAATGGTATGCCTTCAGATCTTCCCACAGTTGAAACGGAAAACGACAATTGTTCAGATCATGAAGAACAAAATTCTTTACAAACGTTACCTTTTTGTTATAATTCAGATGAGGATGTGGCTTTTAACCAAACGACTGAAAAAAGTAGTTTTCTGCCTCTTGGGCAACAACAGGAACAACAGATGGATGCGATAAGAAAAGAAATTCTGGGAGAAGAAAATTCCATAAATTGGCCTAATATCAGTAACCAACCATTAAACGAATATCAAACATCGCATTTAGCTAGCATGGCTTTTCCAACGTTATTTCCAGATGGAAAAGGTGATCCAACAAATCCTTCGTTGTTGAGAGATGTCCCTTTTCAAGAAAAAGTTAAGCACCTTATTCAATTTGCAGAAAATAGAAACGGGCAATGGGTTTATAGATTCGCAAGTCATCCAAGATTTGCTTACTGGGCGCTTAACATGATTCAGAGAAAACGCGTTTTGCAACAAGGGGGAATATTTCTGAAACAAAATCCAGGTGAAGCCCATCTGACAAATTGATGAATTACAACAAATGGCTACGAGTAATAATTCAGCTGCATTTATGTCTAAATTGTCGCGATATGTTGCGAATATACCTGGTACGAATGCATATTGACAAAAAGTAAGAGAAGAACTTAAAGCTATTGTTACAAACAAAGGACCTCCCACATTCTTTTTTACATTTTCATCAGCTGATATGCACTGGCCTGAATTACATGACTTGTTTGGTAAAATAGCTGAGAATACTTCTATTGAAGAAAGAAGGCAAAATGTAATAAACAACCCACACATCGTAGACTGGTTTTTCACCAAAAGATTAGAAAGTTTCATAAAACATTGGCTCTATAAAACACTAGACGCTCAATGGCACTGGTATAGATATGTCAATACCAACACAGAGGAAGCATCCATTGTCATGGTACTGCAAAACTTAGCAATGACCCAGGATTGTGTGAGTTAACTGAACTAGCTCTCAAAGGCTTCTTGGCTCAAAAGCATAAGAATGAAAATAACTGCACTGATACAATACAATTAGATGAAGATATTGAAAATGGAAAGGCAGCTGCCAAAAAAGCTTGTCAATATGCAGATTGGCTATTATCGACAGTAAATCCAATACCACCAGAGCAAAATATCTGGGTAAGACCTTCAAGACACCCATGCCAAAACCGTCATAAAACTATTTCTGAACAACTAGAACGTGATTCAGACTATACAGATCTTTTAAATATGGTCCAACGTCATACAAGATGTAGTACAAATTATTGTCTATGGAAGAAAAGCAGTGAAACTGAATTAAAATGTAGATTTCATTTTCCATTTGATCATTGTCCACAAACAAATCTTGTATTTGAAGAAATACATGGTAAAGATAACGTCACCAAATACAGAGCAAAAATAGTTACAAAAAGAAATGATTCAAGGTTAAACAACCACCAACGTCTGCAACTACAAGGCTGGAGAGCAAACTGCGACATACAAATAGTTATTGATCACTATGCTTGCGTTGAATATCTGACAAAATATACAGCAAAAGGAGAGCCAAGATCACCATTATTAAAACAAACATTTCAATCAGTGATTCAAAATTTAGCAACAGATACTGATCCCCAGAAAGCAATGCGAAAAATAATCATGAAAACTCTTGGTGAAAGAGATTATGTAGCCTGCGAACGCAGACGTATTTCCGGCTGTTTTCGGCGGAGACAAGCGACAGCCGGAAATACGTCTGCGTTCGCAGGCTAGAGATTATGCGGCTCAAGAAACAATGCATCACTTGAATTCACTAAAACTTCACAGCTCATCCTTTAATGTGATTCCAGTAAGTCTCAATGGCTCACGCAGAATACGTATAAATTCCAAATTTCAAAATCAGGATGGAATATGCACTGACAAGTCACTACTTGATGTGTACGCTAACAGGGAACATTATAATGATCAACCTGACATTTTAAGTCTGAATTTTGTCGAGTTCGCAACAAGATATAAAGTTGTAAATAAGAAACTGCAGAGACAAGCAGATAATATTATTCCTAGAATCTTTCCAACATATTCACCGAATCCTAAAGGAGCTAATTACCCCCTTTATTGTAAATATCAGCTTCTAAGATATAAGCCTTGGAAAACCACTCAAAGCGATGCCTGGAGTAACCAACAGGAAACTGAACAAATGTACATAAACTCTTGGCAAGAATTCCTGGAAACAGAATATGCAAAAACTCACGTACCAAACTGGATTGATCAACTTCAAAATGTTATTCAGAGTAATCAAGAAATACACAATGAACCGCTTTTAAAAGAAGAAAATCAACTTGACGAATGGATGATATTATCAAATCTTTTTAAACCATTTGACAATGAGCAAACCTGTCAAACAGAATACGATTGGCATTTAGACAAATTGCAGTATTCGGAGCAACAAATAGGTGAAATGCCAGCATGGATTAATATTAAACGAAACCAATTTGAAAGTAGTGAACATGAAGACTATGCTGTTGTTGATGTAAACAGCTTTTCTGAAATGCAAAGACTTGCATATGATATAGTTTGCAGACACTTTGAAAATACTTCAGAAAAAGAACCATTACTTTTAATTATAATTGGCGTGGCTGGAACTGGTAAAAGCTATCTAATTAATGGAATTCGCAGTCTTTTACAAACAAAAATGTGCTGTAACAGCTACAACAGGAAAGGCCTCTTTTAATATTAGAGCAATAACGATACATTCACTGTTAAAACTTCCAATAGGCCCAAAGCGTCAAAATGATCTTACAGGAGAAACTTTAAGTAGATTACAAAATAACCTTAGAAATATTGATTATATCCTCATCGATGAATTCTCTGTGCTTGGTCAAACGACATTTGGATGGATAGACAGACGATGTAAACAAGCTACGGCGGTTTCCATGATAAAGTTCTTGGCGGAAAATCAATGATATTGATTGGTGACCCAGGCCAATTACCACCAGTTGGTGATAAGCCATTATACCACAGTAATCCATCAGGTGAAACTAGAGAACAAGGTTACCAAACATATAGAATGTTTAATAAAGTTGTTAAACTTACTGTCAATCAACGAGTACAGGGTGAATCACGTGAACAAAAAGAATTCAGAAATTTACTCTCGAGACTTCAAAAAGGTGAATCCAACTTAGAAGACTGGAATATGTTGCTGGAACGTTCACCAGAAAAAGTTACAAATTTGGCTGAATTTGAGAATGCCACTAGATTATTCTTCACAAATGAGGAAGTTGCAACCTATAATTATGAGAAGCTGAAAAAACTGGGACAACCAGTAGCTTATATTGAAGCACACCATTCATCTGATTTGGCCAAAAAAATACCTCCTGAAGATATAATGGTTTACAACCATCGCTACTTCTCGCTAAAAATGCAAAAGGTATCTTGACTATGAATTTATGGGCATCCGTTGGCCTTTGTAATGGTACATCAGGTACAGTTGTAGATATTATTTATCATCGTGATCTTCAACCACCAAGCTTACCTATTGCTGTAATAGTACAATTTGATGACTATAAAGGCCCATCACTAATTGATAGTAAACCCAATTGTGTTCCAATTTGTCCTATTACTGCAACCTTGCAATTATCTGGTGGTTTCCATGAAAGACAGCAATTACCCCTTAAACTTGCATGGTCTCTAACAATACATAAAAGCCAAGGCCTTACGCTTTTAAAAGCTTTTATAAACATTGGAAAGTCCGAGAAAATTCCTGGTATTTCGTATGTTGCAATTAGCAGAGTGAAGTCACTGTCATCATGTGTAATTGAACCAATGACATTCGAAAGATTAACTGCTTTAAAGTCGTCACAAAATTTACAATATAGACTTCAAGAGGAAGCAAGATTGGATTCCCTTGCACAACAAACACTATCTAACTCAGAAAATTATTAAGCACTTTTACATTTTATCTTCATAATACTAATAATATGATAACTTTCTTGTTATAGCTTAATGCATCAGTAAATCTGTTGTCTACGATCCCCGGCATTAAGATCTACTAACTTACTAAAAGAGATGGACACAGGTGAGGAGAATTTATTAATAAACTACCTCAATGTGTAACTTCCTTCGATTCTTTATATATTTTCTCCATGTTAATATATTTCTATTTCCTTTTAATCAATTTTGTTTATATAAAAATACTTTTCCATTTTAATTTCATATATTTTCTATACTTTTCTAAATTTTAGATTTAAAATACCTGTGCGATCACCCCAATCTCATAAAGTAGCGCGTTTCAAAACGAAAATATCAGTTCTTTGCATGGAATATTATTAAAGAAAATTAAAATATTTACCTTGAAAATATAATACACTATTTGTAATAATCCACAGTACTTCGCGTTAACAAAATATGTAAATATTTAAAATCAAGTCTCTTTAACTTTGATTAATCTTTTCCAGATTTCGAAAAAGAAGCAGACATTCTACAAGGTAAGTTTCAATTTATAACTACTCTATTTAAAACATACATAAAAAAATCATCTTATTTATGTTTTTTTATTGATAACTGACCTAATGAAAAAAAATTCCCTACCGCTTGTGGAATTTTCAAATACAAACAGACATTTCCTAAACTACTACAATCCTCAAATCCCTCAATTAATGCATGATACAAAACAAATCATCAAGTGATGCACGAACTTTCAAAAAATATATAACATCCACAAATGTACTGTATACTTATCAAAGTAGATAACGAAATACCTTTTCAATAAAAGAAACTTGCATTATATATACCTTATCTAATTTTGCATCTTCATTAATTTCAGGTGGAGAACTATCGTGTTTTGTACCTGCTGTAACACCAGTGAAAAAGGCTGGCAAAGTCAAATACGTAACATGCCAATTACAAACATCAGACACAGAATTGATAAAGGCAATATCATTCTCCCCGGACAAATCAACATCACTCATAGCTGCTATGGAAAATAAAAGTCCAATCAAACTAAAGAAATTCGAATTCAATGAACATTTCAAGAACATTGTAATAAAGAACAATACAGCCATCATAAAACTCCAGGAACCACTGCCTTTCCAGCTTGCAGACATTTCTCAAACTACCATTTCAACAATCGAATCTCTACAAACAACAACACCACAACAATTAGTTAATATAAAAGCCACTGTCAAAAATATTTCTGGCACAAAACATGTCAAAATGGAATCTGGCACTCTCAACACATCTTCTGCAACTCTAGTGGATCCAACTGGATCGATAACAGCAGTTTTCTGGGAAGAATGGGTTAACTGTGTGGAGCTGAACAAAACCTACACCTTCACCAATTTCAGGGTAAAGAAAAACAATTATACTAAAATGAAATTTACGTCAACACGGCAAACGAAGGATTTAAACTAGAGCAGAGCCCTGATTTTGAAGAGAAATAAGCAGATGCTGAACCAACAGTATTAGATATGACTACCAAAGAAGCCAAAATAAATGTCATTGGAATAAAAACAATTTCCAGCTGCTTCTCCTGCACGGCCTGTGGTAAAAAAGGTGATAAAATTGGAAAATTTAATTATATGTCAGGCATGCAAACTTACACAAAAACCAAAAAACAAAAACTGGTATGCCAAGTTGTTTGTGGAAAATGTAGCCACTAATGATAATTTCTGCTTGATAATGTTTCATCAAGAGCTGGTAAAATTGTTTCAAGTAATACAAAAGAACCTGCACAATGGCCTAACTGAAGATGACATCAAAGCAATACCCCTTGATGTACACGATCTGAACATAACATACAACATTGCAGATGGAAAACTCCTGCAAATTAACGTAAAGGAGTAAATTAAAAAAACAAATTTGCAAAACAAAATTAAAGTTGTGTTACCTTCAAGATTTAGAACAGTATAATTAATTTGTCACTAAACAAGACCTACCAAACATATATATCTTATTCAGTTTTGCATTTTAATATCTTTTTCAAGTTTCACAATATTATATAGAACATTTATAGTGTTACATTTCGGTTACTTTTTTGAAGAGCACTTTCTCTTATTGACTAAGAGAATTATATAGAACTTGTCAAAGAAAAAGAAGTACTAAAAATATATATCATTTTAGATATGTAGTGGCAACATTCAAGTTAAGTCTCTATATAGAACATTTATAGTGTTATATTTAGGTTACTTTTTTGAAGAGAACTTTCTCTCATTGGCTGAGAGAATTATATAGAACTTGTCAAAGAGAAAGTATTAAAAATATATATCATTTTAGATTTCTAGCCTTTACATGTCTTACATCATAAAAGAAATGTAGTGGCACAACATTCAAGTTAAGTCTCTATATAGAACATTTATAGTGTTATATTTAGGTTACTTTTTTGAAGAGAACTTTCTCACATTGGCTGAGAGAATTATATAGAACTTGTCAAAGAGAAAGTATTAAAAATATATATCATTTTAGATTTCTAGCCTTAATACATCATAAAAGAAATGTAGTGGCAACATTCACGTTGTCTCTTGAAAAAAAACTTTCTCCTATTATAGACACAAAATAATAACTTGTAAAAGAACAATGCCAAGCAAAATATATATCACATTTAAATTATATATTTCTTGAAGACCTTTCTCACGTTAAAGATAAGCTATTATATTACATTTCATGTACATTTTTCTACTATTATCAAAATGTATTGGTATGTTACATTAAAGTTAATATATCTTGAATCATTGTTCAGTAGTTTGAGGGAACATTCTTACAAGGTAATCGTCCCTAAGAAATCGAAGAATGGTCAGGTATCCTTTAAATATATCCTTTTTGACGCAATGTTATGAATAATATTTTCCCGTTTTTCATCTCGCTTCGTTTTCAATTCATTTTTAGACATAGACAAAACCTCGCTACTTCGCGACCAAAAATAGAAATAGCATAATCAACAGAACCCCCCTCAATGCCCCCGGATGAAGCTACAATATTCCCTTTTGGGAACATCAACGGTTTAAAAAAAATAACAAATTTTATGCTAACATAAAGTCAAATCCAGAACTCCAAGTGTAATCATCAATTCGTATAGCCAGCACTCACTTTCATTATGAAATTCCTCGTAGATTTTGATAATCGAGAAATGTTTATCAGCACACTGAGATAAAATCAGTCAGCTGCGTTAGTAAACGAAACGCTTTTTCCTTTCGCGTGACAGTCAGGACGTTTCTCAAATGTTTCTTTTTCCCCTCGCGTGACAAGAAATCCGCCATGGATCCTGAACGCGTGATCGCTTCGATTGTAGCTCTTCTTTTCCTGATTATTGCGCTTAGAAAAGTTCAGAGATTTTTTTCGAGTTGAGGATTGCGGTCGCGACGCGAGAATCGTTACCGAAAGGTTTTTCGTGACTACATAAAATGTAATTAACATGACAAGAGTTGACTGGAACAAATTACTTGATCTGTGTAGCAGTGTACGGTTTCAAGTACGGAATAGCTTAGTGTCAAGTGTAGTGTGTCAAACTTATACAGTTGCGGTTACACATCGTCCTTTTACCGTGGTAAATGGGCTCTTACTCACAAATCGTGTGTGACCAACATTTCCCAAGGTAAATTTATCGCGGTGTATTTTTGGGTGTATTTCCATGGATACATCAAAAAGAACAAAATAATCGCCCATGCAAGTTACCGAGGTAAATAGGTAGGTTTTTCAAGTACCCCAAGATAAAAATGACCGACCGCGAGGCAAACCTCAAAGATAAGCAAATAAAATAAACAGAGAAATTTGAAATTAAATATGGTTTAGATTTCCGGAGGTCAACTTTGCGTGTTCAAGGCAGCAAAAGCGTGGTCTTTCTTAGAATCATGGCTGGATGGCTTGCTGATTTGTAAGTATAAGCTACTTTTTTTGGAAATTTGTCCTTTAAATACAACACAAGTCATATGTATTACAAGTTATATGTATTTCGATTTAATCTCTAGGCCTAGAAACACCCAACAAGGAGATTTATAAAAACGGAGTCTTCGCGTTCTAATTCTTCGGTGTCCGAAACACTGACATAACAAAGCAATAGAGGACTGTCGAAACAGTATAAATAATAAAAGCGAGATGATGCTAGCAAGCACCCTCGAATTATCCATTTTCGCATTTCGCTCCGAAAACAGCATGAAAGATTAATGACCTTGGTAAAGTATTAAGTCTGTGACGGCAAACACCCCGGTAACGTATTCCCGCGGTGAGTTTACCTTGGGAATGCTATTTCGTTACAAACATTCCGGTATTTCCATTTTCAGCGTTTTCGTCGCAAGAAACATGTACTCTATTTTCTGACATTGTTCTTGGATCGTAGAAAGCGGGCAATAAATCACAAAAGAAATGGAAAACAGCGCAATTTAACGGTCGGCGCAAGAAGGTGGGGGACGAGTGCTTCGAGTAACGCTCAATTCCTCTTGCGTTCATTTGCGTCAAAAATAGAGAGGACGTTCTTTTTTGGTAAAAAATCATAAATAATATTTTGTTCTGTCATTTTGTTTTCCCGCCTGTTTTGTAATTTTGTCTTCCCGCTTGTTTTGTCACTTTGTTTCGCGAGTGTTTTATCATTTCGTTTTCCCGCATGTTCGCCATTTTTATTTCTCACATATGAAAAAAAGAAGACTTAAAATTATCCCAGCAAAATTTTCCCCGGTCTCTGCTTTTTCCATCCCCGGAAATGGTAAATCTTCTAAAAACACCTTTCTTTTTAGAGGCGCGAAAGTTGCAAGCGTAGATAACATACAAGCTTTTTACAGCCTAGAGAAACATTTCCTGTTATAATAGCTTTTTGGTAAAGTATATTTTAGCCCCTTTTTGTAATAGCATTGCAATAAGGAGTACTATTTTTAATCTTAAATTTTAATGTGATGTAATTTTTAGATGTAGCGCACCTATAGATACCACAAGGCACCCTGTTTAAATAAAGCTTCATATACTTACTTTCGTAATGATTCAGTATACTCACCCGGTAATGAGCTAAAAGTGAGAAACAATACTGATAAGAAACAATACTGAACGATTGCTGTGACCGTTTTTGGGTGTCCTCAGTCCCCAAACAGTTTCATTCTGATGTCGAATGCACGCTTGTCTGACTAGAGACAAGAGATGTAGTCTCCCAGTGAATGTTGTGTAACCCCTTTTGAATGGTAGCTGTCAGCAGTCTGTAAGTGTTCTTCACCAAACACTTTCATTCTAATATCATACGCGCGCTTCTTGGACTTCAGAGTGGAGATGTAGTTGCCCAGTGAATGTTGTGTAGCCCTTACTGAATGATAACTCTCAGCAATCTCTGAATGTTCTTCACCAAACAGTTTCAGACTGATATCAAGTACAAGCTTGGATTCGGATCCAGAGCAGAGATGTAGTCGCCCAGTGAATGATGTGTAACACCCCTACTGAATGGTAGCTGTCAGCTGTCTCTGAATATCAGAGACAGTATATCAATACCCTTCACCAAACAGTTTCCATCTGATGTAAAGCGCTCGCTTCTTGGACTTAAGAGCGGACAATTTCACAGCACGAAAATGGAGATTTACGGAAAATTAAAGGTGGCTTAAATCTCCTTAAAGCTGGTCATCTCCTTAAACCTGACATTTACGCTACCGTGCGTAAACCTGGTGTAAATGTGGCTTAAATGTTTCAATATCTTTAAGCCAGCTTTAGACATGAGTGTAAAGCTGGTTTAAAGGTCAGCTTAAAAAAAATGTAAAGGTCGCGTAAAGCTGATTAAATTCCAAATTTACGCCAGCTTTACTTCAGCTTTACACCGCAGTAAAGTTATGTTTTCATGCTGTGTTTGTAGTCGGCAAGTTAATGTTGTTTGTGTTACACCTACTGAATGGTAGCTGTAAGTGGTCGTTGGAAGTTTTTTTACCAAACAGTCTCAGTATGACATCACGTGAACACTTCTCATAGGCAAGAGCAGAGTTGTAGTCTCCTAGTGAATGTTGTGTAACCCTCACTTCATGGTTGTTGTTAGTCATGCTCACCAAACAGTTTTCCGTCTGATTTCAAGTGCACCCGTTTTGGACTCGAGAGCAGAGTTGTAGTCTCCAACTGAATGTTGTGTAACCCCCACTGAAAGATAGCTGTTCGCAGTCTCTGAATGGTTTTCACCAAACAGTTTCCGTCTGATATCAAGTGCATGATTGTTGGGCTCAAGAACGGAGATGTAGTCGCCCAGTGAATGTCATGTGTCCCCTACTTTATGGAAGCTGTCAGCAGTCTTTCGATGTTCTTCACCAAACAGCCTCAGTCTGATGTCGAGTACACGCTTCTCTGACTAAAAAGCTTCTGAGCAGTCCCCTCTCCTGTGTTGAATGACGGCGTGGTCTAAATAGATGTCTGGAAAAATCGAATAGCACATAGTCGCGAATAGTACGAATAGTCGCGAATAGTATGTGATAAGTCATCCATGTCCAATATACACGACCTGATACGAGTCGTAAGTCGTGAATGATTACAACTAGTAGCGAATATAGTTGAATAGTGGCGAATCAAAGTCAATATCTTACATTGATCTTACACTTAAGCATATACCACGGACAAAGAAAGGGGGCAGCTGTTTTTTCCTAATTTGGAATGCCCCTTCTTTGTAATCCTCTGCACCCTTAGCGAATTGCAACTGTCAGGTTGAGTTTAAGACGAAACAAAACTACCTGGTAGAAGCTAGCCTATGAGCCTGAGAACTTTACAAAAACAAAAGAAACAAGACATCAATACATCAGAAAGAATTATAAAAGAACAGTCATTTTATAAAATTATACAACGAAAACAAACTTAGCACCAAAACGAGGCTATACCTTGTGGTTTAACGTTTTAACACTGAAATCACAAATTACACAAAAATATTGAAAAGAGACACGAGACAGCCCAAAGGGCCTTTGATAGTAACTGCTTCAGTAAATATGATTTTCTGAAATTTTATTACTGGCAGGGTCCCATTATATGGCCGTGGGTTAAAACTAGCTTGGGTTGGATTGCTGCTAAGTGTGGAAATATCACATTAAACCTCAGTTAAGGATTGTGTTTGAAATTTTAATATTTTTTTTATTATAGCAAAATAAATTCACCTGAATGCTAAAATATCATATGGTTACTAAATAAAACACTTTATAATCCATCAAATATTTTTTTGCACAAGCAATTGGTCGAAACACATTACGTGATGCACCTAAAACTGGGGAACATCAGGTGATATTCCCCAAGTGATATTCCCCAAGTGATATTCCCCAGTTTTCGAATTTTGTGATTTACGTTCACATGTTTAGTTTTCATCTGGACTAAAGAACTGAACATTTTGAATAGACTTACAATATTTTAAGCACTGACAGAATTACTCTGACGTTTCAAAGCTTTGAGAAAAGGTCTCCCAAAATGCGGCCCTTGTGTAAAAATATTTGAAGGATAATAAACAAAATAGCCTTTATTTGGCTTCAAAAATAAGCACGGATATTTGTCTTTGGACATTATCTGTTCCGAGAAGCTCACAGTTTTCCTCGAGCTGCGCTCTCGGAAAAGTGTTTGTTTCTCAGAACAGATAATGTGCACGGACAAATATCCATGCATATTTTTGCACCAAGTGGAGGCTATTGTTTAATATATATTTTAATATGAACCGGTCTGGCAGTTCATTCTTCCGTTCATTCAGTTTGCCTTTGGTGCAGATTGCATCTGTTCAGTTATTGATACAAACATAAATATATAATGACTTCATTTTCTTACTCAATTAAACCCTCTTGTAGTCAGTCAGTCATGTGGATGAATTAATTTCTGCATTCTCAACTTGTCTGCTCAGTCTGTTTGTTCAGAGCTTCATGAGTCTGGGACTGTTTGAGTGGTTACCTGAGTGATAAGCTCCAAAAATTACAGAATTGTGTGGCCAGAGTTATTACGAAATCACCCTTTGGTACGAGCCCAAACTACCTCCTGTCCACCTACAACTGGGAGAGGCTATTTCTTCAACGAAAGAAACAGAAAGCGTTGATGATGTCTAAAACCATGAATGGAATTGCCCCAGACTATCTTCAAAGTCTTTTCTCTCAGCATCACTCTGTTTATAACTTGAGAGACTCTGAGGGAAAACTGACTCTACCCAAACCAAGCACCAATTATTTGAAATGAAGCTCTTACAGTGGGGCTATGTTATGGAATAACTTGCCCAAATGCCTAAAAAATGCTGTATCTGTTAATAATTTTAGCAAATTATTGAGAATGTAGCTGATATATTCCTGGTGTGATCAATCGATGAAACCGATAATCGATAACAATCAATGGCAATAGATATCAATAGATAACAATTAATCGATTGATATCGGAAATCGATGACCAAAAAATTTGTGTTTTTTAATTGCCATTGATTGTCATTGATAATCATCGATTGTCATCAATTGCCATCGATTGTCATTGATTTTCATATTTATGGGCAAGGATGGGGAGGTCAAAAAAGAAATGCTTTGACAGAAGTATGGTGACATATGTAATTAGTACACAATTACATTGTAACAGTTGTTACAATTGCAGGGCAGGGATCACCAGCTGCTAGACGAAATTAAGAACGCAATTTATGCTACTCTGAGCCTTAGCATTATTAACTGGTCTTAGCTTCCTGTTAGAATGCTACCAAAATATACAGATACACTGAATAAATACCAATTATCAGCCTGATATCCGGGGAATATAACAAACAAGGATGCTGGAATAATCTCGGGAAAAATTATGCAACTTACACAAAAATTTCGTTTCTCAAAGGCCAGAGCGGTGCTACTAACTCCCTATGGACATGTTTGGAGGTGACCAAGTTGACCGCGATCCTCTCCTTCTGAGCAACGAATCGCTCGCCAATTTTAACTGTAAGCTCAAGTTTTGGTTATATTGTACAGCGGTTTCACCCGCGAGTTTAGTGTTCAGGCCTGCGCATTGCGGTGAAAACACATGAGGTGAAATGGCCGCCATGTTCAGGGGGCGACCATGTGAGTGGAAAGTTTTTTCTTGTGTATCGAAGTTTACCTAGGTTCAGCGTGTTTCGTAAGTATTACTTGCCCGTCTTGTACACCAGTGTTTTTTGGCAAGTATTTCTTAGCGTGTATTCTTTGTATTTCTTTATAGAAACCGTGCAAAGGTGCAAACGTGCGAACATACAAACGTGTTATTGTGTATTTTTTAAGCCTTCGAGCTCATCGGGCAAACTGTGTGACGTGCCCTTGTGCAGTGACCGAGTTCAGGATTGTGAGATTAAAGTACAGAGTGTGGCACGCGTTTAGAACCTGGATTTGTGTTTGTTTTACTTCGTGTGTTTGGTTTAACCTGTGGCCGATATTTGTGCGTCGAGATTTTAGCGGCTACATTAGTTTGAAACACGTGGAAAGAAACGACTTCAAGGCTTCGTGTAATCGTGTGGTTGTATCGATACTGGTATGGATCGACTTGGTTCGGCGTTGAATCCGGATATCGACGTTCCCTTGGACGGAGACCTTCCTCGTTCGAGAAAAGTTAATGTGACTCTTAATGAAGAAGCTGTTCGAGACGAAAGAATTCTGCAGCTTAAGAAGACCAGAAGTGGGTTTAAATCAGCGCTTACTAAGAAGCGAAACGAGCTCTCTGAGTTGTTGCATGGTGACAAGAGTGTTGATACTGTTAAGATGAAGATTATGGAATTAGATCAAGCATTTGATAATTTCAAAGGAGATCATGATGTTTACACAAAGAGTCTCGTGGAGGAAGATAGCATCATGGAATCACGTGAGTACTTTGAGAGTGAATATTGTGCAGTAAAAGAATTAAAGGAAAGGGCAGGAGCTAGGATTTCAGAGCTTTTATTTACACATACACCCCCAGCTGAAAGAGATATTTTGCCTGAAGATTCAATCAGTCAAATAGGCTCAGCTATTAGATCTAGAGCAAGTAGTGGGAGATCTAAGTCTTCACGAAGTAGCAGTACAACTAGCTCAACTCGACTGAAGTATGTTGAAGAAGCTGCGAAGCGAAAGGCCCTAGAGGCAAAGTTGAAAGTATTTGAGGAACAAAAGGCATTAGCAGAGAAGAAGTTTCAGTTGCAACAGCAGGAAGAACTGCTAAGAATTAAGTCAGACCTAGCCCAAACGGCAGCCAGAGAACAGGTGTATGCTGAAGCAGACGACCTTGAGTGTAGTAGCGAGTTCGATGTGAAACCTGAAGGAACCTTTCAAGAAAAGAAGAAACCAGTTGTAAAAACACGCAACCCTGTGGCATCAGAGATTTCTCCTGAGAGTAAACCTCCCCTTGTTAATGCCGTAAGCCCCCCAAGCTCGAATGTTGAGACAATTCAAAGGGTGATTGAGTCTCAAGAAAGGCAGGCAAAATGTATGGAAGGCCTGGTTACTCAGCAACACCAAAGTGCATTG
The DNA here is from genome assembly GCA_963693305.1 of Meandrina meandrites. Taxonomy (NCBI): domain Eukaryota; kingdom Metazoa; phylum Cnidaria; class Anthozoa; order Scleractinia; family Meandrinidae; genus Meandrina; species Meandrina meandrites. The sequence continues at coordinate 17,043,277 of OY855915.1, forward strand.
TCTTTAACCCTACCAAAACACGAGGTACCTATATTCAGTGGGGATCCCATCCAGTACTGTGGTTTCGTGAAAGCCTTTGAGTGCCTTATTGAATTAGTGAAAGGTTGTATTATCTTGTTCAATACACCAGAGGAGAGGTGCAAGAGCTAATGCGTAGCTATTTGGCCATGGATCCTGATGAAGGGTACCCTGAAGCTCGTAAGATATTGAAGAAGAGATATGGAGAAAGTTACAGAATTGCCACAGCTTACGTAGACAGAGTGACAAAAGGTCCAGCACTTAAGGCCGAAGACAGTAAAGGTTTACAGAAACTTTCAACCCTGCTTACAAGTTGTAAGAACACTTTGAAAAGTATTGGCTATGGTAGTAAGATCGAAAATCCTGACAGCCTTAGAGGTGTTATTGAACGATTGCCATACGACTTAAGAAAGAGATGGCGCTCTACTGCTGATAGGATAACAGAAGATGAGGATAGAGAAGTCAGGTTTGACGACATCGTTGCATTTGTTGAGAAGCAAGCTCGCACCGCTTCGCATCCTGTGTTTGGAGACATCCTGAGTAGCTCCAAAGATCAAGAAAAGGAAAAGAAAAAGGACCGCAACCCAAAGTTCAAGAACAATAACTTTGCCACCAGAGTGGGAGATGACAACCAAGCTAAAGGCAATGGCAACTCCAGATATCTCCCACCCAGAATGACTGGTGCCCAAAACAAAAATTGTGTCATGTGTAAGAAAGATCACAAGCTTGAGGATTGCCCAGAATTTAAGAGCAAGAGTTATGATGACCGTGTACAGTTTGCATGGAGCAACTTCCTCTGTTACAACTGTCTGACCCCTGATCATAGAGTGCGTGAGTGCAAAAGGAGGATCACTTGTAAAGACTGTGGGAGAAAGCATTCATCATTATTGCATCCCCCACCTCCAGTCAGAGTAAATGAGAACCAGAGCCAGCCTGCAATCAGTGAAGTCAGTGGTAATCCCCCTGTACCGGGACCCCAAGGTACAGTCACACTAGTCAGCAATGGGTTCATTGGATTCACAGGATCTACAAATCCAGTAATTGGTTTCCCAATCGTACCTGTCAAGGTGAAGGCCAGAGGGTGCCTAGATTATGTGGTTACACATGCTTTCCTGGACAGTGGGTCTAACTCAACTTTCTGCACCGAAGAACTCCTCAAACAATTGAACGTAGAGGGTGTAGAAACAAGTCTCTCACTGAGTACAATTGAGAAAGAGAATAGTAGGTTGGAGTGCTGTGTTGTGAGTCTTGAAGCCTGTGACCTTCAGGAAAATGAGTTTGTTGACTTGCCTACAGTCTTCTCCACACCCATCCTGCCAGTGTCACCTGATGATATTCCAAGGCAGGAGGACATTGCGAGATGGCCTCATCTTCATGGAATATGTTTACCTCAAGCGAACACACAAGTTGGTTTGCTGATTGGCAATGATAACACAAGGGCCCTCGAACCAATTGAGATCAGGCAAAGTAGAGGTGAAGGACCTTATGCAGTTCGGACTGTGTTTGGTTGGACAGTGAATGGTCCCCTAGGCCGTGAGAGTGACGGAGCAAGCCGCACCGCTAACTTAATCAGAGGAGACGTTCAGCTAGAGAAACAGTTTAAGAAGTTTTGTGAGCTAGAATTCAGTGACTCTATTGTTGATGCCACAACACAGATGTCCAGAGAAGATCTCAAAGCTCTCGAGGTAATGGAGCAGACAACTGTATTGAATGTAAACCACTATCAGATGGCGTTACCATGGAAATCACAGCAACCCTCATTGCCTAACAACAGAGCTCTTGCAGAGCACAGGCTGAAGCTTCTCGGGAAGAGATTTGGCAGGGATCCAGACCTGTTTGGAAAGTACTCAAGTGTTATTGATGATCACCTCCGCAAAGGTTACTGTGAGAAGGTTCCGGTCAGCTCACTAAGTCGTGCTGATGGTATGGTCTGGTATTTGCCACATCATCCCGTGCTCCACCCCGAGAAACCCAACCAGACCAGAGTTGTGTTCGACTGTGCTGCCAAATATGCAAACACATCACTGAATGACCACCTGTTGCAAGGACCAGACTTTAATAACTCCTTAATTGGTGTGCTACTAAGGTTTAGGCAAGAACGTATAGCCTTAATGTCAGACGTAGAGTCTATGTTCCACCAAGTCCAAGTTGCCCCAGATCACTGCGATTCCTTGCGTTTTTTGTGGTGGCCCGAGAATGATATGAACAAGGAGGCTCAAGAATACCGAATGAAAGTTCACCTATTCGGGGCGGTATCATCGCCAAGTTGTGCTGGATTTGCCTTGCGCAAGACGGCCAAAGATAACAGCGCTACTTTTCCCCCTGATGTCGTTGAAACCGTGAACAAAAACTTCTATGTCGACGACTGTTTGAAGTCGGTCGAAGATGAAAGTATGGCCATCACGCTTGTTCCTAAGCTCAGTGAACTCTTAATGAAAGGAGGCTTCCATTTAACCAAATGGTTGTGTAACTCTCCAAAGGTGCTTGCAACTATCCCTGAGTCAGAGAGGGCAAAGTCTGTGAAAGAGCTCGATTTTGAAGACATGCCAACTGAGCGGGCCCTTGGCGTTAAATGGAATTTAGAATCAGACACGTTTGGATTTAAAGTGAAAGTTAAGGACAAGCCTCCAACATGCCGCGGTATGTTATCGATAGTGAGTTCAGTGTATGACCCGTTCGGATTTGCTAGTCCATTTGTACTACCTGCTAAAGCCGTCCTGCAGGATCTGTGTAGAAGAGGACTGAGTTGGGATGAAGCTGTCCCAGAGGAAAGCCTGAAGCGCTGGAAAGAATGGCTATTTGAACTCCCCCGCTTGGAAGAGTTTTCCATTGATCGCTGTGTCAAGCCGTACAGGTTCGGGAACATTTCCACGTGCCAACTTCATCACTTCAGTGACGCATCACAGATTGGTTATGGTGCGGTCACCTACCTTCGCCTCGTGGATGAAGGAGGCCAGATCCATTGTGCACTTCTCATGGCCAAGTCAAGACTTGCCCCTTTGAAGTCCATTAGTATACCACGACTTGAACTGTCTGCAGCAACTGTAGCTGTCAGACTTGACAAGATGATTAAACAAGAGTTAGAGTTGTCCATGGACGAATCAGTCTTCTGGACAGATAGTACATCAGTACTTAAGTACATTGCCAACAGTAACACAAGGTTCCACACCTTTGTGGCAAACAGGGTGTCGCAAATTCTTGATGGTTCTACTCCTGTGCAATGGAGACACGTCCCAACTAAGCTGAACCCTGCTGACGATGCATCAAGGGGACTTAAGGTTGATGCCCTTCTAGCAGCTACCCGGTGGAAAATGGGCCCATCCTTCTTGTGGGAGCAGGACGATAATTGGCCTAACCAGTCCGCTATTGTTGAGGATCTTTCCAGCGATGACCCTGAAGTCAAGAAAACAACCTTGGTCGGTGCTGTGTGCAAGAAGGAAGCTACTGTTGAAATCGATGAAGTATTTAAGAGATTCTCTTCATGGCATGATCTCAAGAAGTTCGTTGCCTGGATCCTAAGGTTCAAAACCAACCTTCGTAAAGCGTGCTGTCAAGCGATCGGTGAGCCAGCAAAACAGAAAGGAAACCAACCTATACAGCCGATTTCTACAATCGAGATGAGAGATGCTGAACTAAGTATAATCAAACGTGTTCAAGAGGGACACTTTAAGGAAGAGATTGAAAGTTTGGCAGCTACGAAGAATCATGAAGGAAATTCAAGCTCAAGACCCAAGCCAAATTGCGTTAAGAAAGGCAGTAGTGTCTTTGGTTTAGACCCTGTTCTCATCGATGGCATTCTCAGAGTCGGAGGACGTTTGCGTCGTGCCTCACTGCCCCAGGATGCTAAGCACCAAATCATCTTGCCGAAAAATCATCATGTGACAAACTTGATAGTACGACACTATCACTTGATGTGTGGTCATTCAGGAAGAGAGTATGTTCTGTCGCTATTGCGGGGCAAGTTCTGGGTTATTCATGCAAATTCTGTGGTACGCAAGCTGCTCGCGAAGTGTTTTGACTGCAGGCGAAGACAAGCCCCAGCGTGCAATCAGAAGATGGCAGATCTTCCCGAGGAACGAGTGATGCCTGGTCAGCCACCTTTCAGCCATGTAGGGATCGACTTCTTTGGCCCGTTTCTAGTGAAGCGAGGTAGAAGTCAAGTCAAAAGATATGGATGCATCTTTACTTGTTTAGCCATAAGGGCAGTCCACATAGAAGTTGCCCACTCGCTGGATACTGATTCGTTCCTGAATGCGCTACGCCGTTTCATTGCAAGAAGAGGCAAGCCAGTGCTGGTGAGAACGGATAACGGTTCCAATTTCGTCAGTGGGGACAAGGAGATTCGTGCTAACATTCTTCAGTGGAACACCCAGCGGATTCATGAGTACTTGTTACAGCAAGATGTTCATTGGATGTTCAATCCCCCTTCCGGATCACACCATGGTGGCATCTGGGAGCGGTGTATCCGCACCACCCGGAAGATCCTAAACGCCCTACTGAAGGAGCAAACCCTCAGCGATGAATCCTTGATGACTCTCATGTGTGAAGTAGAGTCGATCATAAATGGAGGCCCATCACAAAGGTGTCTCCGGACCCAAGAGATTTAGAAGCTCTCACCCCAAATCATTTGCTTCTACTCCGATCTGGATCAGTTCTACCCCCAGGAATCTTCAGAAAGGAAGATACCTTTTCCCGCAGGAGATGGCGGCAAGTGCAGTATCTCGCAGACCAATTTTGGAGACGGTGGTCTCGTGAGTACATCCCTTTGTTACAGCAACGACAGAAGTGGAATTACCCTCGCAGAAATGTCGCTGTTGATGACATTGTGCTGATAGTTGACGACAAATCTCCTAGGAGCTGTTGGCCAATGGCGAGAGTGATCGAAGTCATGCCCGGGAAAGATGGATGTGTTCGCCGAGTGAAAGTGAAGACAAAGACATCAGAACTGGAGCGCCCTATTGACAAGTGCGTTCTTCTTGAGGCTGCAGAGGAATGTGGACTGTGAACACACTTTAAGAACTTTTATGTTGAACATGCGTTTCATCTTTTTTTTTTTTTTTTTTTTTTTTTACGAGTTGAAATTTGTAGGGTTGGAACATCAGTTTTCAGATTAGAAGTATCCGTAGAACCTCTTTACAAAGGAGATTTATCAACGGACGTGAGAGATTTATTTTAACTTTAAGGACTGAGTGACACTTGTTTAAATGCTTAGCCGTAAATACCCGTGATGCATTTAACGGGGCGGGAAATGTAAGCTCAAGTTTTGGTTATATTGTACAGCGGTTTCACCCGCGAGTTTAGTGTTCAGGCCTGCGCATTGCGGTGAAAACACATGTGGTGAAATGGCCGCCATGTTCAGGGGGCGACCATGTGAGTGGAAAGTTTTTTCTTGTGTATCGAAGTTTACCTAGGTTCAGCGTGTTTCGTAAGTATTACTTGCCCGTCTTGTACACCAGTGTTTTTTGGCAAGTATTTCTTAGCGTGTATTCTTTGTATTTCTTTATAGAAACCGTGCAAAGGTGCAAACGTGCGAACATACAAACGTGTTATTGTGTATTTTTTAAGCCTTCGAGCTCATCGGGCAAACTGTGTGACGTGCCCTTGTGCAGTGACCGAGTTCAGGATTGTGAGATTAAAGTACAGAGTGTGGCACGCGTTTGGAACCTGGATTTGTGTTTGTTTTACTTCGTGTGTTTGGTTTAACCTGTGGCCGATATTTGTGCGTCGAGATTTTAGCGGCTACATTAACGGCAAAAGGGCATTCATGATACCCTTTTACTACAACCTGGTTAATGGTCAAAATAGTTCGAGACATTTTTCCCCTGCAAAAGCCGTAGCAATAGACCCAGAAAATAAAATAAGACCACGTGCAGAACTAACACGGGTCGTATTGCAGGCCACACAGGTAATTGATCGAAAACAATCTGCTTGACAGCAAAAGATAGCCAATGATAATCGATGGCAATCGATAGCAATCAATGACATTTGAGGACTCAAGCTTGTGATTATTGATTGGTCATCGATTGGTCGATAGCAGTCGATAACAATTAACTAACTGACATTGATTGGTATTTATTGATTGATAGATTGGATTTTTGATGATCGATTGTCATCAATTGATCACGCCGGGTATATTGGATTCCCACACGGCAATCATGTAAAGCAGTTTGTAATTAGCCCAGGGGGGGGGGGGGGGGGGGGGGGGTACTCAGGATTTCAAGTGACGGGGATGATTGAATGGGAGCAAAAATCAAGACCCCCAAAAATCCCTAGGGCTTCCAACAAAACCCCAAAAAATCCCTGGACCAAAAATTTACCCCAAAAATATCCCATGCTGAATTTCATTAGAAATTGAATATTTGTGTTTGTTTATTCATCATTATCATCTGAATAATTTGTCCTTCATCTGGTGTAACAACACTAGAGACATCCAAGAAGACTAAGGCTAGGTTTTTTTTACCTAAGCTTAATTAACTGATGATTTTCCTCCGTGTTTAAATAAAGTTTACATTGCATTATATTAGGACAAATATACATTGCATTAATTTACATCATGAGACCTTCAACTATATTAACCTTCTTCTCCTCCTCCTACAGGACAAGACATTCTTGGGGAACATTCCCATAATGTGCTTTCATCACAGATAAAAAGCAAGGGAGAATCAACTGGCAAGCACCTTTCCCTGATACGTTTCTTATCAGCCTCGACATCATCATCATCATCTGGTACATCAACAATGTACTGGAAAAGTTCAGATAATTTGATTTTACATATTTGATATGTTTGTCAATTATGTCTTATGGAGTAAAGTTTCTGGTTTTACAAATTCAAGGCTAGATCACAGGTATAGCAACCTGACCAAGATAATTTCTCCCATTTGTTCTGTAACTGATGGCTGCTCAAACAATCTAAAGACATCTTCCAGGGGATCACTCCCTTCCAAGATCTGTTGTTGAACATTTGAATATATTATTACTATCTGTGAAATTCATGGATTATTGCATTTTTCTAATAAAAAAAATCTAACAAAATTTGCAACACTTTTTAACTTTCCTTTCTTCTGTAGAAAAGTGGCCCTTGCTTGTAAAACCTTTCTGTATTAAAAATTACTATTTTCAGTTGCACTGCAATATTTTTGTCTCTTTTTCTGAGTTTGCAAAGTTTCTGCCATTTTCCTCCCTGGGCTTGTTTTCCCTTCAATGAAAAAATTATTTAATTATTATGTTTGTGGGTGCTTACACATAATACAAGGTTGGCTGAGAACAAAGATTTTTATCTGCCTAAAATTAAAAAATATATATATCCCTGGTCAATTTCTGTTATTATTATTATAGTTATAATTATTATTATTTTACATCACAGAGAATTATCACAGATGTTGTCAATAAAGTTTTTATTATTATTAAATGGGTATATCAATGGGTATAAAGAAAATGTGCACAAAAAATGATGAGGACATGCACATTTTCATTGTAGTATGCAGGAAAGGCCCTGGGCATGATATATCTGCATTACAAGAATTGTTGATTGCCAAGGAATGAAAAGAGTTAAAAAGTGAGTCAAAACTTTTGGGGCCAAAAGTCTCAAGTATGGCTGTGGCTTGACCAATATAGATGTGTTAACATGTAAATATTTTGATAAGCGGCGAATCTGCTACCATGCACCACAGGGAGACCACAATATTTGAGGAAATGAATAAATGAATAAAGAATAATATTATTCACGTGGTTTTCTGTATTGTTTTTCTTATATGTACAGTAGGCGTCAATAAACGCGACAGCACCGCTATCGTGTGCAGAGCTGCTCAAGTGCGCGAGCGGATCTGAAATATGCTAATTTTTTACCTATAATATTAAGACGGAATCCGCGAGGACTTCGAGTAGTTATTGGACAAAATTATGTACCAAAATTATTTACACCTTATTGCAAGCTTTTGTGTTACTGCTTCAAATATCTTATCAAAAGAAATCTTTTCTAACAACACCAAACATCGAAAACCGATTTCGAAGTTCCGCTGAATTCCACTAAATCGCTTAAAAGACGTGAGCTTTTGCCTATAGCTTGTGAACTTTGAATTTCATTTTCTCAGGCTCTGATAAGAAATTGTTGTACCAAAATTATTTACACCTTATTGCAAACTTTTGAGTTACTGCTTCAAATATCTTATCAAAAGAAATCTTTTCTAACAACACCAAACGCCGAAAACAAATTTCGAATTTCCACTGAATTCCACTGAATCGCTTAAAGACGATTTTACAAAATGGCTGCACGTGAGAATTTACCTATAGCTTGTGAACTTTGAAATTCATTTTCTAAGACTCTGATAAGATGTTATTGTCGGTGTTATCAGGGATTATTACTTACATCTTTACCTTTTATTTAGGGTAGAAAATAACGCAATAGGATTTAAATTATTCTGGTACTCGATTTTTGTCCAACTTAAATAAATATTACTCGACGTCCTGGTGGATTCCGTCTTAATATTGTAGGTAAAAAATTAGCATATTTCAAATCCGCTCGCGCACTTGAGCAGCTCTGCACACGATAGCGGTGCTGTCGCTGTCGCGTTTATTGACGCCTACTGTACATAAAAGAAAAACAATACAGAAAACCACTTGAATAATATTATTCTTTATTCATTTATTCATTTCCTCAAATATTGTGGTCTCCCTGTGCATGCACCTTCTAAATGGATTTACTGTAAAATATGCAAACACATTGTGGTGGCTGGAACAATTGAACAAATTTAAGTTAAACCAAGGTTTACCTAAATCTTGTTTAATTATTTGGGGCAGGCCTTCAATATGTCCGTATCAGACTTGTCATGGTTGAAGTTTAGTTTGCTGCCGAGATGACCTGAACGATGCGGACGCCCGAGGAAACAGCGTGAGAACAATTTTAAATAAACAGGACAAATTTTGCTCAAAAACCATGTTCATATGTCAAAAGCTTTTAAGAATTGCAAATGGTGCTTCTGTTTCTGGAGCTACTTGAGAACAATTGGCTCCAGAAGCAATTTCGCCGTTAACTATACGGCTACACTACACGGGTATTAAATAATGGTGGTTTATCGATCTCCTACATGTATACCATATCTTATATAAAAGTTTTATTGGTTAAATCACTTGCCAGGTCAATATATTGATCTTTTAGGTTCTTCCTGATCTTGTGAAACACCAACAATTGTCTCTCTATACAGTCGATCGATGTCTTTTTGTAAATCATAACTTTTTTTCCAAGGTAAGCTCGCGTCAGCCTCCAATAATTTCCTCGCCGAGTAAAGTATATACTATTTTTTAGACTGTTGTAAGGATTGTTGAGAAATACTGAGCAAATCACAGCAGCAAATGTAAACTTAACAAGCATTATTTTGGTTTATGGGTTTGCGTTAGAAGCGCCTTCATCATTTTTGTGTCTATTTCTTCATTTGCTTTTTCGGGGCAATCACGCAATGTTCACAATTTACTCCCAGTGAGCTGTGATTAAAGTCACTGATCATTTTAAGAAAGCTGTTTAACGATTTTATGTTTTAGGGCATTTAAAGCTTTATATTTTCTCCACCTCATATCGTTCTCTCCGTGGTGAACATCTTTGGGTTTCAAAGATATCGGCCTTGAAATGGCATAACATCGTAACATTTTGAGCACGATTTCTATCGATCGTTCACGAATTTTTTGTTTTAATTCCTTGATGCTTTTGTATTTTAGCCAAATTTGAACTTAAAAGGCTTTGTCTTATGTAAGATTCAGCATGCCTTCGATCCTTTCGTGATTTTTGTTATGATCTGTATGATTACAATCGCTCAAAACACTGCTGGGGAAACCACTTGTTTACAGGAGTTTGAACTTCCCGGGACAGCATACTCGTGACGTCACGATTGCCGGACACCTCCGATTTTTTTGCCCTTATTCGCCCACTGGTGCCCAGGCCTAAGTTTACCGCTCCCTCCTGCCAGAGTTTCACCCGGCGACTAAACCGCTGACCGTGGAGCCTGTGGACTCTGGGAACGAGATTGAGTTGAGTCATATTGAGAGTGAAATTTTCCGACAAGAGCGAAGTTTATGTGTGGCTCAAGCCATTATCTCCGAGCATGAAATTGGAAAGACTTTCGCTCCAGTTCGAAAGCAGGGGGTTCCTTCACGACGGTCACTGGCTTATGTAAAAGCTGAGGATTTGGACTCGTTCTTCCCGTCTCGTGATAAGCTGTTTATATTGCGGCAGGTACAAAACGCAGGTCACAGGTCACAGGTCGCAGGTCACAGGTCACAGGTCACAGGTCACAGGTCGCAGGTCGCAGGTCACAGGTCACAGGTCAGTAAAAAGAAAAACATGTTTGGAAACATGTTTGGTGCACTTCAACATACCTGACAGATGAAACTCGAAATTTAAGAATATAATACTAAAGTATATGCGTCGAAAGTTAATGCCGGTACTTCGGCCGCAATGCAGGAGTAATTATGTAATTATCAGTTTTTCTTTTTACTGACCTGTGACCTGTGACCTGTGACCTGTGACCTGTGACCTGTGACCTGTGACCTGCGACCTGTGACCTGCGTTTTGTACCTGCCGGTTTATATTGGCGGAAAGACGCGTTTTGGAGGCTGAGCTCAACAACATCAAAACAGAAACTCGTAGTCAGCCCAACCAGTGCAGCCACCTTGAGCCAAAACGACTGTATATGAACCGAAGCCTGAAAGGGGTTGAGAAATCTGTGAATTTAACGTCCCAGCAACAGGCATCTGAGGCCGCAATCAACTTTGGTTTTGAATCGAGCCCCGGAGCGAGTGCAACCACTTCGAACCAAAGCGCCGAAGCGTCTCAAAGTCCTTTGGACCGAAGGGCTGCAGAACTGTCAGAAAATCTTAAGCTACTAGAGGTGCAAGTTAAAAGTGCCAAAAGTCATCTACAAGGGAAACAAAAAGCCTTAGAAGATTTACCAAATGTTTATGACAGGCGGGGAAAAGTGTGTGCCGTTTGTCACACATCTGGCCAGAACCGAGCAAATTGTAAGAAAAGCTCTTGCAACGATGCTCTTGTAAGCTTAAGGTGATTCCACTGAATTGCATTGCGCATCCTTGCTGCGCATGAGTTTTCGCGTCATTTATCCCGTGCACGAGCGCGCGCGCACACAAAACATTACGGCTTTTCTTTTAGGTTAAGCTCAGAAGATAAATAAATGGTCATTTTCTTCTAAACAAGCACGGTGACCCCTATTTTTTAATGCATAAATTTAAAAGACATCCGGTTGACTACAATATATCGCAATTTAAAGAAAAGGTAAATACTCTACTTTGAGATATTTTTATTTGAATTTCTTAAACAGTACGTTTTGAGGTAGTGCTGCTTACACACGCACGCAGCAAAATGCTTAATTTCTTTCATAATCTTAATTCCAGTTTAATTAAAATAGTTTATTATGTAAGATTAAAGTCTATTTCGTTGAACTGCTTCGATATTTTAATGCAAGAAATGATTTTTTATAGAAATGATAGTTCCCTTTTCGGATTATGAGGGTTCCTAGTATGAACCTCGTGGGTCATATGTTTACTATAATAGCCATCTAGGTTGCACAAAAATGAGCACGGTGACCCCCATTTTTTATTGCATTTTTGTAAGGCTCATAGAAAATTCTAATTACTCCTTCTTTTTCAGTGGAATCACCTTAAGGACAAACACCCAGAATTGATGACCGATATTCGCGACTTACTGCGTGAACTGAAAGAACTTCAACAAAAGAATACGAAAAGCTAAGAGCGACTACCGCGACGTATTTAGCGCTTCCCGCCAACGAGCAAAATCAAGTTTCTTTGCTATTATGAGACCACGGCTAAGGAAACATAACCCAGCCAAATACTTAGATCGTTCTTCCTTGGATAGAGACTTAGGCCCGTTCCAAACGCCGCTCCACTCATGTGCCGAACCTAACTGGTGAATAAAGTACGGCAGAAGAGCGGCGTTTGAATCAGTTTGGTCCGGCAGTTTTAATTAGGTTCGGCAAACAACGTTAAGTTCGGCAGGGTCTGCCGCACTATGCGGCATTGGAGCGGCGGCTGATTCATACGGCGTTCTTCTCATGTGCCGAACCTAATGCATGAATTACTGTAATGTATTTTCGATATAACAGCGCTCATGATTGGTCTAAAGTGGAGTGGCGTGACTAGGTCTGACCAGTCATGCATGAAGCACGACGGCAAAAAATTCCGGGGAAATTACTTCGCTCACCGGGCTCGCATTTTGTTTATCTGTTATTATTATATGGACGAGAGTGTTTTACTGGGAACTAAACCACTCGTAGATTCCATACGCCACCCCATCCGGGACCTGAGTGGCGTATTTTCCGTATGACACGCTTGCGAGTGTCATATCGCTCATTGACGTCACGATTCGCGCCATTTCTACTTTGTTGAATGAACTTGGTTTCTTTTGTCGTTCCGGTTTGTTGTGAGCAAGCATCGACAAGGAGGATTAATTTGTTTAATTAAGCGACGAAAAAGAATGAGTTTTCCGAAAAACTCAAGGACGAGAACATGATAATAGAAGCCTTGACGATTTCAAGGCTTTTAGAGAGAATTATTCGCAAGGAATTGCACAAAACAAAAGCGGTTGAAAACTATCGGCGGGCCGTCAAGACATTGCCACATCGGATTCAAGTCAAAGTCAGTAATGTTTTCAGTTCTTACGTGTTACGCTATTTAGTTGACAAGTATTTCATGTATTTTGTTTGATTGGAATTCAGTTAGTGTTTCTATATCCTGGACACGGGTGCTTTGTATTTTCTGTGAAGACGAACAGTGATTTATAAAACTTGCTCGATTTTTCGAAAACAGTGAAATAAAAATTGGCAATTTCAATTACATCTGGTCTCCATATAATAAAAAGAACATTACACGTTGGCTCAAAGATATGAATTTTATGTTCTCGTGGCAAAAACGACATCTCACTCGTTCGCTGCGCTCACTCGTGAGATATCGTTTCTGCCACTCGAACATGAAATTCATATCTTCTCGCCACCGTGTAATATCCTCTATATATGTTTCAGCTCAAGAGAAGCGGAACTTCATGGGAAAATTGTTTTGGTGGTAATCCCTTTTTGCTGTTCCCCCAATTTGTGAGATCAGATTTGTAGATTAGCATTTACAAACTAATTCTCGAGAGAAAACCAGTTTAAATAATATAGATCTCGCGGAATGAATTTGCTTTTCCGGAAATATTATTATTATGGCAAAACTTGCGTAATAGTTTGCTGATTTCGACTGCAAAAACCTTTTATCATCCTCAACGCAGACGTTCAGTCAACATTATTATTGTTAACGACTTGTTTCCGCGAATTAGGTTCGACACAAATACGCCGTTTGAATCAGCTGTCGCTCCAAAGTCGCTCCAAGGTCGAACCTTACTGAGTTAGGTTCGGCACATGAGTGGAGCGGCGTTTTGGAACGGGCCTTAATGACCTTCATGATTCTCCAGCGAGTGCTGCGAAATTAAGTGCCATTAGAGGAAAATTATGACTGGAGATTGCCAAGTGTTATCGAAGTATAAACATGGAATTGTTGACCCTCTCCAAGTGCAGTGAACGTAAAAAAAGGAATGCATGCAAATGGTAAAATTGTACTTTACTCATGTTATGCTGTAGTACACTGCGTTCGATATTTAGGTTGTGTTTTTATTTTCGTGTGTTTTCATTTCGGCTTCAATATAAGTGCCGGTTCTGGTACACTGTAGTTAATTCATGCATTTCCGGTTGGGATTGTCCTGTACAAAAATAAAGTTGCACTCGTAGACTATTATAACGTGACAATTTGGTTGAATCGGAACAGTTTCTATTTAATAAAGTTTTGTTTGTAACATACATTCTGTGTCTTATTGCGCTAGAAGAAAATTTACATTGTTTAGCGACAAGAGCGAGTTTATTTATTCCGACGGATAAGATAAAAATAGCAACACAATCAGACATATCTGCGTTTTCTAAAGTATGTTATTTGTTGGACTTATTTTGAATCAGAAGTTTCTATTCAATAAAGCTTTGTTCTTAACATACATTGTGTCTAAATTTGCGCCTGCATTTGAAGAAAACTAATTTACGTTGGTCAGCAGCAAGAGCGAGTTTATTTGTTTTCTTGTGTAAGATAAAAATCTAAGTTTTCAATCAGACGTAGCCGCATTTTCTGAAGTATGCGATTGAATTTGCTGGACTTATTTTTGTCTCGTGTCGTCATGACGTTGTCATGACGACACGAGAATATGCGAGGGGGAGAAGGTGCATTCCAAGGTGCATTCCATGCGCGTTTGCTTTGTGAGGCCGCGGAATTTTCCCGCCATGTCAATATTTTTCCCGCCATGTCAAGATTTGCTTTGTGAGGCCGCCGGATTTTGTGCGCGCGTGCGCGCGTACGTTGTGAAAGAACAAATAATTTTTATTTATAAGTAGGAGTTCAAAAATATTGCTGCATTGAAAATTTTTTGCTTTTGTGCTGGTTCATTGTAATCGTTTGTCGGTTGGGAGTGTTCATTGTAAATGGCTTTTTAGTTGAACAGAATTGAACTTTAATTTAAGGGAAAATCACGGCGAAGAATGTAAAGCAGTGAAAGAGATGTTTTTAAATTTGAGCAGTTTTATTAGATGAAATTTTTGTACATTTTTTAAATGGAATGATTGAGACAATTAGGAAAGAGTGTTTGATTTATGAACTTGCAGCGAACGCAAATTCTTAGTGGTCCAACAGGCAATATAAATGGAACAGAAATAAGGCCCCTTTTAGCTGGCGACAGTGCCTATTCACTAACGAACTGGCTAGTGAAACCCTAGCCGGACAGAGGAGGCCTGACTCAGGAGCAGAGAAAGTTTAAAACCTAAAGTTCGGTGCACTACTATCTGTAGTGGAACGAGCATTTGGCATGTTGAAAGTTCGTTGGAGAATTGCGTTGAAAGAATTGCGTTGGAGAATTGCGTTGAAGGTTGGACAAAAAACGAGCATCCTAAAAAAGACTATGATTGCTACGTGAGTTTTGCACAACAATTGTGTGTATCGTTTCAATAACAGAAGATAAACGATTAGATAAAGAAATTATTTTGATGCTAAATCTTTAAAAATGTCAACTATGGCGTTTGTTTGTTCCATTTGTCTGCTCTGGGCGTCACGGAACATTTCAGCTGATCAAACTTTGCGTTGTCCTGTTCCATACTCTTTTCACACATTTCAATAAAAGAACTCTGCATGCCAGTCTGGAGTCGTACTTTCTCGCCTTTCTTTACTCAGGATGTTGAAATAGGGGAAGCCTTCTTTAATTTTCTGAATTCCATCTTCTCCAGTCGAGCGAGATCGCTGCTTGAACTCGTACTCTAGATTCTGCTGCCGTTTCTTCACCTGCTGTAGCATTCTCTGACTTTCTGGACACCTTTCTTTATACGAAGAATAGATATCGTTCCAGATTTTTATTTTTTTCGTTGTGAAACTCCCCACAGCTTACTGAATTTGGGGGCCCACGCTTCAAGAAGTTCGTGCGTTTCTTTCTCAGTCCTGAGTCAGCAGACGCGAGGTTTTTCGTTTTGTG
The DNA here is from genome assembly GCA_963693305.1 of Meandrina meandrites. Lineage (NCBI taxonomy): Eukaryota > Metazoa > Cnidaria > Anthozoa > Scleractinia > Meandrinidae > Meandrina > Meandrina meandrites. The sequence goes on from OY855915.1 coordinate 17,058,848, forward strand.
TTTGCCGTAGCAAGTACTTCGACATCTCTTGCAACTGAAGACTGAGGTGATGGCATGCTTCTTTCCAGTAGAATTGGTGATCATCGAGAAATGTTTATCAGTACGCTGAGATAAAATCATTTTAAGTCGGCTGCATTAGGGGGCTAGTTAAAGGGCAACTCTTGGCTAGAAAACTATATTTCAGTAAAAGCTTCCGAATGTTTCCAAAATTACACAGGAAGCAAAAAATTTGAATTCAGAAGCTTTTTTACCGGTTAATTTTAACTTAAAACTTCGTATTTTACCGCTTTTGTGACATTTCGCCATGAATGCTTCGATTATGATCACGAGATGTGATACATCAAAGGTGTGGAACCGCAACAAGTCACGAACATGGCTGACTCAAATTCTTGCAGTGAGAGCTCAACTTCTGCTAGCGACTCCACTGATTTTTAGAGAGCTATAGGAGGGGATATGTCAGGGGATGATTAAGAACCTTCTATGGTATTTCAACCCTGGCGTTTTGAGCCTCCAGGGAAACACAGCGAGACAGAGAAAGGGAGTAAAATATCGAACCTCCTCACCACCGACGGCGACGAATGGTGAGTGAATTGAAGTCCTAAATGTACAGTTTCTTTCTCTATTACCTCGGCCAGTTGTTTGTGAGCTAAGTCAAACCTGAAAAGCCTTGTTATTATTTGCATGTACGCGAGAAGCGTAATTAAACATGCTTTTATACAACCAAACTGTTTGCCGCATTTTGTTGTTTATATTCGGTCTTCAAATATTTTTGCTCATGTTTATCACAGTTATCACAATAGCATAGGTTTTGAGCTTCAGCCTAAAGTACATTATCTATCTTGTGCGTTTGAAAGCTTGCAAATACTGCAAATACAGAAACGCAAGTTAAATTCTTTGTCTCCTTTGTGTTACCGATTTTTCTAAATTCTGCTCGAAAACGAAGAATTCTGCCGGCGAAATGCCAGCTACCGAAACTAGACTATAATGCTTGAAATTCTGCGGGAGATTTTATCTAGAACATACTCAGGCCTGCAGTTAAATGTGGACAAAACTCTGCTGGGTCTCTTCACTTCTTTTGTTGGGAGAAGGGAGTTTGCGCTTTCTGTAGTTGAAACAACTTGCCTCGAGGAGACTTTGTTCAAGGTTGTTCGACGTGCTTGTATGCGTAAAACTGCAGAATGTATTTGTAAACTGATTACTGCCACCGGGACTATTACTCGACCCTGCAGTGCGTGATTTTATATTTATCGGTATAATTAAGTTGTCATGTTTTTATTTTGCAATTTCTCATCTTTTTGCGAAAAGCACCCCCACGAAAATCGAAAATTGTGCTGTGTTTGGCTCCTTATTACTTTCGCGTTTGCTTGCGTTTTAATTCATGGTTTGCATTTGAAATGGTCGTTGCGCTCTTCGTGTCTTACAACTTTTGGCATGTTTTCCTTTAGTTATCTCGTCAACTGACATCTGCTCGAATCTGCACACGAAACTCTTTCGTGGTCAGGCTAGGGAGGGTGAAGGGAAAGATCGTGACACGCTTTCATACCCGGGTTTCATGCTACACCCCAGGTTGCCTAATTTACAACAATTTTTTCTCAAAAGGAATCACAGAACAAGTAGTTCACGCAACACTTCTTCTCTTAGTTATCCGGATATTGTTTTATATTTGATTCCCCATTTCTTTGTAGAATTTTATATCCCGCGAGAGCGCCTCTGCTAGCGCGCGGAGTAGTGGCTTCTTATTGCGCAGTACTGACCTGCACGCAAATCACGCGCGCCTTTCGAAGGCATATACTTCAAAGAAACACTACATTTGCTGGTGGGAATTGCTTTCTATTTTGCCAATTAACAGCAGGAGAAATCTGAGGGTGGCTACAAATTTCTCAACAACAGAATCAAAATATATCGGTCTGTTTCCGAACGCGTGGATTTCGCTTACATATAGGACATATAGAGGCTCAGTATTCCTGCTCATAAATGAAGAGATTTCTGACAAATTATGGGAGTCAGCACTCGCAGACCCTTTTCAATTTATTGTCTACTCCAGACAAAAGGCATCTTTATCACGATATGGTGCAAGAGAGGATGCATCGTATTATAAAGCTATGTACATTTGCTGACCTTAGAAGGCCGATCAATCTGACGGATTTGTTTCGTTTCACAAACACATGATTTACTCTTTTTAAGTTTATTTCCTTTCATATTTAAGCACTGAAGCACTACCTTTTTTTAATCTTGGACATCATTGAACAGCATAGGGTCTTTCTCTCCTTGTCATTCTCATTTATGAAGAGAAGCTTGGCCTGTTTTCCTCTTATCAGAAGCAAAAGCAAATCTGCCTTCCACACCTGTGACGTAGCATCACGTGACGTACCAAAATCCGAACGTTTTCAAAATGGCCGCCAAATTGGCGTAAAAGAAAATTCGTAGTAAATTCATTTTGGCCGATATCTAAAAAATTTTACCTTCTAAAGATTCCTGTTGCTATAAACAACTTATAGAAGAAATAAAAAAATCGGGGTAAATTTCCCAAGAGTTGCCCTTTAACAAGGTCAAAGACAGACCTCACGCTAAGAAACCCAGATAAGAAGATGTGGTGATATTCGCCCGGATGGGAGCTGAAAACAGGAGCGGTAAGCTGGAATTTCAAGAAAGAGCCTGAGCGGGATTTTGTGTTTTTATGCAGTCGCGATGCGAGAATCTTTACGGAAAGTTTTTTCGTAACTGCATAAAATGTAATTATTATCAATATACGCGGCCAAATTGAAAACCGCCCTCTTGAAAACACGCGCTTTGCGGGCCGCAAATGACTCCAAGCGGGCCGTTAATGCATTACCGGCCCTGCAGCTGATTGGTTCTCGATTCATCATCCGATGAATATAAACCAATCAGGTTACGTTTAATGACGCGGGAAAACCATTTAGGTGCGAACAGCTTGCGTACAGCAGCTAGCGTACAGCAAGTTTTGAAGTAGAAATAAAGTTTCCAACAGTTTCTCGCTGAGCAAATAGTGTTCGAAAAGAAAAATCAAAGTCTGTTTGTTATGAAAGGGACAAAATGCAGCTAAAAAAATCGGATTTAGAAGCAAAGGCACAAGGCGAAGATACAAAGAGAGGAACTTCTTGTTGTCTTACTAGAAACGAAGCACGGCAAAACATCGGTTCACTTCATTTTGTGTTTCTCGGGTCGAGCTAAATTAACAGAAGCATTGCAGGGATTTTACGCCGAGGCTCAATTGGAAAATGTAAGTTCGTTAATTATTATTATCCATTTATTTTCAGAGACATAGCAGCTCTTTTTAACTACACCTATACAGTGTAGCATAGCACAAAATTTTCAACGCGAAGTACTTGTATTACTGAACATGTAAGGCTCATTAGATGTGTTAGTTTGCAACTGGATGTTATTTGGCCTTGTATATTGATAATAATGATAATTAAATGACGTTTTTCGGGAATATTGTTTATTTGCTCCCTTGTAGTGTCATTTGCGGCCCTTGCGCTTCGCGCTCGGGCCGCAAATGACACTACGCGGGCGCAAATAAACAATATTCCCTCAAAAAGTCATTTTATTGTCCTATTAACAAAATTTGACTGGAACAAATTGCTTGATCTGTGTAGCGGTGTAGGGTTTCAAGTACGGAATAGGTTAATAGTGTAGTGTGTCAAATTTATATAGTTGCGGTTACACATCGTCCTTTTAATATGGTAAAAGGGCTCTTTACCTCGGGAAACTCACAAATATTGAGGACGTTTTTTTGGTAAATATCATAAATAATATGTGCTCTGTCATTTTGTTTTTCCGCGTGCTTTGTAATTTTGTTTTCCCGGGTGTTTTGTCATTTTCATGGCCTGTTCGCCATTTTTATTTCCCGCTTATGAAAAAAAAAAGACTAAAAATTATCTCAGCAATATGTTCCCCCAAGGTAAATTTATGGCGGTGTGAAAAAGAACAAAAGAATCGCTCATGAAAGTTACCGAGGCAAATAGGTTGGTTTTCCAAGTACCCCAAGATAAAATGACCAATCGCGAGGCAAACCTTAAAGATAAGCAAATAAAATAAACAGAGAAATTTGAAATTAAAATATGATGGCGTGAGGTTTAGATTTCCTGAGGTCAACTTTGCGTGTTCAAGGCAGCAAAAACGTGGTCTTTCTTAGAATCATGGCTTGATGGCTTGCTGATTTGTAAGTAAATGCAAATTTTTTTTGGAAATTTGGCGTTTAAATACAACACTAGTCAAGGAAGATCTATAGTGCGTTTTCTTATATGTATTTCTATTTCATCTCAAGGTTTAGAAAAATCCAACAAAGAGATCTATATAAACGGAGTCTTCGCCTTCTATTTCTTCGCTGTCTGAAATACTGACATAACAAAGCAGTAGAAGACTGTCGAAAGAGTATAAATAATAAAAGCGAGATGGTGCTAAGCAAGCACCCTCGAATTACCCATTTTCGCATTTCGCGCCGAAAACAGTATGAAAAATTGACCTTGGTAAAATGCTAAGTGTCTGACCGCAAACACCTCGGTAACGTATTCCCGCGGTGAGTTTACCTTGGTGTTATTTACCTTGGGAATGCTATTTACCTGGGTATGTGTAAAACGTTCGTTACAAACATATCGGCATTTCTATTTTCAGCGTTTTCGTCACAAGAAACATGTATGAAATACTCTATCTTCTGATATTGTTCTTTGATCATTAAAAACGGGCAATAAATAACAAAAGAAATGGAAAACAGCGCAAAACGTCGGCGCAAGGAGGTGAAGTGGGGGACGAGTGCTTCGAGTAACGCTCAATTCCTCTTGCGTTCAGTTTGCGTCGAAAATAGAGAGGACGGACGTTTTTTGTTTAAAATATGTGTTCTGTCATTTTGTTTTCCCGCCTGTTCGCCATTTTTATTTCCCGCGAATGGAAAAAGAAGACTAAATATTATCCCAGCAAAATGTTCCCCCGTCTCTGCTTTCCCTATCCCCGGATATGGTAAATTTTCTTAGAACACCTATTTTTTTAGTGGCGCGAAAGTCTTTAATGAACTTCCTGTAAATATTGCAAGCCTAAATAACATACAAGCTTTTTGCGGCTTAGCAAAACATTTACTTTTATAATAACTATTTAGTAAAGTATATTTTAATCTCTTTTTGACTGACACGAGACAGCCCAAAGGGCCTTTGATTTGTTTATAGTTTGCATCCTTCAAACTGTTCTAAGTATTCTGCTTTGAGTTCGTGGCGATTTCTTGTCGAGTTGAACTTGACGTTTATTCCCGTACAGCGACCCCGAAAATGCAAAGCAAATAAAAATCAGTACAAAAACAAACTTAGGACACATAATGAAAAGTTCATTAAAAACATGTCCAACAAAGACTTCACTGACTAAGAAACAGCTTTGCTCGCAAAAAGTCTTAAATTTACCAGAGTTTTACACGCTGACCAAAATACATAAACCCACTCCGGTCAGCAGATCTATAGTTTCTGGTAGCGGTGGCCCAACAGAACGAACATCTGTAATTTCGTTGATTCGCTTTTGCAACCTATCGCCATAAAGCAAGAGTCGGCACACATATACTCCGAATCTTTAAAAGATTCTTATGTTACACTAACTCGAACTCATGAAATCGACAGACCCAACAGATCAGCAAAAGAGTTTGTTTATTTACACAACATACATCTATTGGATTGCAGTCATAATGTAAATTGCACAGCTAATGTTACAATTCTTTTCCCTTAATTTTCTTTTCACAAAAAGTAATTTTAAAATAATAAGTTATCACTGTTACACGAGTTAGCCTCAGTGAACTGTTTTTTTTTTTTTTTACTGAAAGTCATTAGCAACGTAAATGTTGTGTTTCGAATTTTCTTTTCTTTTTTTTTCGGGGGGGGGGGGTGGGGGGAGGGGGTGGGTGGTAATGTACTACCATAATGGCTTTAAAGCAAAGTAAAATAAAATATAAATCAAGGATAAAATTGAACCACAACATTAACACATGGAAGGGACTTGGGCGTTGATCAACCACATGCTCAAAGAATCTGAAAAGAATCACTATTTATGTAATCCTACTAACCACTAAATACAATTCAGACAGCATTAATGGTGTAACTTTCATTTACTTCATTTGATTCTTGACCTTTCATCTGTTACAATTTCCGAGTTTCCCGTATAAACTGGTAAAGGTATCAGCCAGCTAATAAATACAAAGTGTTTTGTCTTGAGTGTTTTGTCTTAACGTACACGATAGAATGTCAGAAATGTAAGAAACAATACATAGGGGAGACTAAGCGTACACTTCGTGAACGATTCACCGAACACAGACAAGCCACAAATAACCCTAGTCACGCTAACGCTACAGCAGCAGTTCCTACACATTTCAACCTGCCGGATCACTCTATTAAAGACATGAAACTCATTCCTCTCGAACTTCAACCAACGAACAATGCTTCTCGTAGAAAAGCTAGAGAAGCCTATTTTATAGAAAAAGGTCAAACACTCACACCACATGGCATCAATCGACGGAATGAACATTAACTAGTCAATTTATTTTATTCATTTTTATTTTCATCTTTTATATATTTGCATGTTATTCCCATTTTTCTTAAATTTTGTTTTGGCTATTCTGGTATTTGTTCAGCGTTGTAAATAGTTATGTATCTTATTTCATTATATCTACATGTAGTTAAACATTAACTGCCATTGTATGTATATCCCTATTCAAATTTTAGAGCCGTTAGTTTCACATTGTACTGGCCCTGAAGAAGACTAGCTCTGCTAGTTGAAATATTGGCCAATAAATTTTGCCCTTTTGCCGTAGTACCAGCCTTGCAATCAATTTGGTTTTATTTAACCAGTACATTAACCAGTTATTCATTAAACAGTTGAGTTAAATAAATGTTCATTTAACTATTAAAAGTCGCTCCGATTTCACTCTGGATGCCAATTTCACTCTGGATCACGTACGCAAAATAGTTGCTTTGCTTCAAGTTTGGAACAGGGTACCTTTTTTGCAATTTTTCTCTGGAACAGGGTCGCAAATTCATCATTTTTACTCTGGAACAGGTCAAGAGTCTCAGGGAGTCAGCGGCTCACCCCCGTAGTAAAATTAAAGGAGTACCCCCCCCCCCCCCCCGGGAGTCTGAGCCGGTTCCCTTTATCAGGTCAAGTGGTTTTCCTTGTAGGCAGGTGCGTAAAATTGTAATTGCGTCTCGCTTGCTGTATCTGGCCTCAATTGCGTGCTTAAAATCTGATCTGAATATGGCGTACTCTCTAACGTCTCCATAGAATTACGACATTTTCGGTTTCTCCATTTTAAAACTGCATGTTTGTGATGTTAAGAGGGAGTTGACTGTACAGTATCCTTTAAAGGTGAGTGGTTTTTGTTTGATGTGAACGTGAAAATTCCTTTAATTTTTCTGTTGAATTTATTTTTTGCAAAGGATATGTAGAGAGAAAGACAATGGAACTTTAACTCACTGTAATCGTGCTAAATCGCTCCAAAAACCACATAGGAGAAATAACAGCAGACAGAGGACTTCAGCGAGGTTATTATTTATTAAAAAACTCGTTCTTATTTTTCATTTAAAGTAGGAGTCGTTATTTCCCATACAAATCCTTATAATTTCGCTGTTACGCAACGTCCGCCGTTACGCCAAAAATTGGCCGCATCTCGCTCTGACCTAATTCCTGCCCACATGAAATTTGAAACTTGGAATTTTATCTGTATTTCAAACCCAGGCCCGTAGCCAGGATTTTTGCTTGGGGGGGGGGGGGGGGGTGCGTATGAGCCCCTCCGGCGCGAAATGTCGTAGGGGGGTCTGGGGGGTATCCTCCACCAGAAAATTTTCAAAAAAATGGCCGGTTATCTGAGGCCGAATTTCGTGCGTTTTGAAGACAGTTTGTTAGAAAACATAGAAAGGTGAAGGTAGCAAGGACGATAATTCTGGTACATTTTTAAATTCAAAACGTAGTTTTAGAAACAGAACCTTGTGAACATAATATACAATTTATTTAACTAACAATGACGGCAGTTCTTTTAAACGAAGACTGGAAAAAGATAGATATCTTTATTTCGGTGTCAAATGGTAATTACATAAATCAGCCAGAGTCGGTTTGCTGACTATGAACGGCATTAGTCAGAATGTATCGTTAAATTAACCTAAAATCACTCAATTTGGTCAAAATATGCCACACGAATCTTCAAATGGTGGACCTATTGAATGTAAATAAACGAAGTACAGAAATACCATTTCCCTTTATTTATTTATTTATTTATTTATTTATTTATTTATTTATTTATTTATCTATATACTTTTTTCACAAGGAGCGGACTTCCAAGGCTCGTGGGGGGGGGGGGGGGGGGAGGGGGGAGGGGGTGCGGACGCACCCGTCGCACCCCCCTCCCTCCTGGCTACGGGCCTGAAACCAGAGGTGTTTTTTTGTCCTACACCGGAATTGCCCGACCATTTCATCTTTAAACATAAAGGATGTCAGGTATTTATTACGCAAAGATGTTCAAATAAATTTCTGCTCGGGAAAAAGTTGCAGAGAAAAAATTGGAATCAGCGGGCCGGGCCCTTGTCGATGTCCACTTTGGCGCGAAAATAGCTGCGATCAGCAGTCAGCGGTTGACAATAAAAGCTTAAGTTTGGCGCGAAAACTGCTCAAAATGGTGGACACGGACAGTTCTCAAAACAGTCAGAAATCTTCGCAATTTAGTCAGTCAGATCTCCCTGAACTTCTTAATCAGTACTATAAAAGGTTATTTCCTTACAAGTACTTTGTTCAGTGGTTATCATATGGAGGAGGTAAGGGTTTTTTATGGAATAATCACACTCAGTATCAACCGTTTGTATTCGATCGATGACGACTTAAAAATTTATTACACCGATGAATGGTTTTCGCTTATAGTTTTGCTGTGTTGATTCCTTAGTACCCAAGACCTATTTTGTACACCGAGAATTCTCTTTCACGCTGAAAGATGATGTTTATCTGCGGTATCAATCGTTTGCGGATCAGCAAGAACTGGAGAAGGAGATTTTGAAACGAAACCCGTACAAGATTGACATCGGCGCTGTGTTCACGCACAAGGTAATCCAACTTGTATTCTCTGTTATTCTTCTCTTTATTTTTATACCTCTTTGTTATTAAATGGCACAGCAAAAAACTAAAAATGAAATTTTAGAATAAATATCTAAAACTCCCAAACTAAGAACATAACATATCTTCTCACCCTCCTGATCCTATAACCTAATGCAAACTTTCGAATAAATTCTCCTCTACATAAGGCAAAGGTAACTGCAAACACTTAAATCCCCCAGTATTTCCCAGCATAACTCCATGGTCTATGCCTGGTGGTGGAGGGGGGGGGGGGGGGGGGGGGGAGAAGGGGCATAGCGGTTAGTGAATTTCCTCATGCTGGGGGTAACCCTGTGATGAACTAGTAGCCCATCCAGGGGGAGTAGAAATGCTCCTAGTTGCTCCATGGTATGGAAACCAGGATAAGATCTCGCCTGATGTTGCACTTGCCTCGAACGTAGACGTTACATTATTTTTTACTCCTAGGAATGTACAGTGTAAATGCACATCTCACCATAGCATTAGCTTTCCGTTCCGAACGCTTGCTCACTGTAAGTTGTGTTATTTTTTTCAGCCAAAAGATCACAAAATGATTAAACCTGGAGCCTTCCAGGCTGAAGAGAAAGAGCTAGTATTTGATATTGACATGACAGATTATGATGAAGTCAGGACATGCTGCAAGTGAGTTATCTTCTTGAACCTTCCCTAAAGTGATCAAGTTGTAATCTCTCCTTATGTTGTCAGTAAATTAGTAACGATAATAAAAATCTTATCTTACGAGACTTTCAATCACATAAATGTGGTTTTCAGAAAGGTCCTAACTAAGATTAAAAGAAAAAAATAGGCAAGATTTCCGCACAGCCCCATACATCAATTATGCATACAATTTTCTGACTGACTCGTTCTTTTCATGATTGCTGTTTGTGTATAGTGATAGTATGAAATAGCTGCATACATAATTAATGTATGGGGCTGTGCGGAAATCTTACCAAAAAATAAAACAATAGTAATTAAAAATGAAATAAAGCTACATGTATTGTAAATACAAAATGAGCTTTAAATTTAATAAATCTACATTTACAACTAGGAAAGAAAACAACAAAAATACAACAGAAATAATTAACTGATAAACCTGCTAAAAACGCTCTGCTGAAAATTTACAATTCTAATTTCTCTATCTAATGAAGTTCAATCTTTCAGAGAGTGATGAAAGACTCTCTGCTAATACCCCAGTGTTTGGTAACATGGGATAATCCAGGCATGACTTTATTCCTTCTGTTATAACTACAATCTTTGACAAAACTAGTTGAAACATACGATTTTCACGCATTTTTCACAAATGTCCCGACTTGCAAGCGGGTTAAAATATCTTATCCCCCTCCCCCCTCCCCCTACTCAATGTTGTTTCTTGAGGTTTGTGGCTCGACAGGCTTTGTTTTTAAAACACTAAAGCATCAACAACATTGAAATGGGGGGAGGGGGTTGCAAAACTGAACTCTGTTTCAACAGTTTTGTCCAAGATTGTATATGAATACCCCTGTTTGCAAGTAACTCCATAGGGTACATGATCCATAATTCCATTAATACCCTTGTAAACACATAATTATACAGTGAGCTGACAGCCAATGGGATTATAGAAAATCATCCACGGGTGATTTTGCCTTGGTACTTGGTATCGCTCAGAACTAAATATGAAATGATTGTGATTGATAATTTTCTTACTGCGCCTTTGAAGGTCAAAATGCATTTTTTTGCTGCCGTCAATCATTATTTTATGGTGACAGCTAAATCTTGAACCTTGATAAACAGAAATAAACAGACTAGTTTGAAAGCTACCAATCGCTACCAACAGATGTGACCTTTTGAACTGGTTGAAGTAAACTTCACATTAATTTCCTGAGAGGGCTGCTTTGATGATTGACGACAGCAAAAAATGTAACCGTTCGCTTCAGCAAAATTTGCCCGATTAAAATTTATTTTAATCTACACAGAGGTGCAGACATTTGCAGGAAGTGCTGGTTGTTTATGGTTGTAGCTATGAAGATAGTGGATTCAGCTCTTGAAAGTAAGTTCTTTCAAAATACAGTGTTTATTCTTGGATGGTGTCAGTATAGTACTAGTACTTTATTTGCTCCTCGAAGTAAAACCTCAAAAACTCACAGCTTACAGGCAAAAGGCTCAAACACAAAATGTAAAATGTAGGCTGCACAACAGCAGTCAATAAACAATGGGCACCAAAACATGAAATAATCGTTCCTTTTATCACTTATGTTTAAATACATGAACTGCTTAATGTGTGAGTCTGAGGTGGTGATGGTGGGTTTTGAACTGTTTGGCTTTGAGCTTAAAATGACACAAATCCCAAGCGACTTCATGTGAAGGAATCTCATTTCATTGAGCACATCTTGACTAAAGTTCATGGTCACATGATAAATAAAACCTATTAGAGGAGTCAGGAGTGACAGGTTGGAGAAAAGTGGAGTGGAGTAAGTAAAACACGGCCAGAATCTGACTGTACAAAAGTATTGTATTTGTCAGTGCTGCTTCTGACCTACTCTTCCATCATGCATCATCATCCAAGGCTGCTGCCTAAGGAAATTTCTAAGGAGCCCTTCAGGCTCCTAACGTCAAAAGTTAGGAGCCCAAGCCATTACTTTAGGAGCCCAGCCTAAAAGATGCCATGATCGATCCTCAGGGGAGGGGGGTGGGGTAGAAGAAAAAAACAAATCTAGGGGAGGGGCCACACACATTTTGTTTTGTCAGTAGAGCCTTTGTACGTGAACAGAAAACTCCTTCGCACAAGATTTTGTTCTGAGAGCTTCTGAGGGTAACCTCCCTCAAATAGTTGTGTAGAAATTCTAGCTTTCTTAACTTGAAAGTTTATTTAGCCAAGCCTCTCCTTCAATACTGATTGGTATATTAGAAAGTTTCTGTAGGCTTAAAATGAGTTTGAAAATCCAACCAGTAATGAGTATATTGTGCTGTGATGAATGTTGGATAAAGTAAGTTAAAATGTGTAAAACAAAATAAAACACTGTTTAAAAGGAGTTTTGAACATCCAAAGTTTTGAAGCAAAATCAATTAAGCATGAAGCACCAAAATTATTCTTTCACACAGTAAGCTCACTAAAGAACTTGAATTATTGTTAGTAATTAAGGTTTAACAGAACCAAGATTACAATTTAGCAGGTCTATTTGAAGGTTAAGGCAAAGGTAATAAAAAGTCAAAACACCTGTGTAAACACTTTAATTAAATTATGATCTTATCTACATCTCATAATCAGTTGTCAAAAATAGACCAGGAAAATTAAGTTGTGAAAAAAAAGTTTCTAGGCTTATCAAATGAGTTGCTTATACAATAGATTTTAGTAGTTTTAAAAACAATTCATGTTATTCAAACTGTTTTCAGCAAAGTTTTCTAGCACATTATTATTTTCAAGAGTAATGTTCTCCTTGTCAAATTTCAATGACCGAGATAAAACACGAAACAGTTTGAATGAACAAACAAACAAACAAACTTGATCCACAAAGCGGTAGCTGATATGAATGTCACAGAAAAGGCACATATTATCTGTTGTTATGAAATTAAGCGTATTCAAAAGTGAAAAAATAACAGTTTGAGTTAAATAATAAGCTTAATTACAGTAATTCGTAAGTGCAGCATCAAAACATTCTGCACATTATTTTAGGCTTGTTGGAAAGGTTTTTGTATCAAGCTTTTGCAGATTAAAATTGTAATGATCAGACCTGATGCATGGATGGCAAGGAGATTGATTTCACTTTTGTATCTGTAAATGTTTACTTCAAATTCACTGTAAAACTCCTCCAAAACATCAACGTAGCGAACGAAATGTGAAGCAGCCCATAATACCATTCATTCTTCACTCCATATTTGGGAGTCAGTCCCAGTCCTAAACAGTCGAAAATAATTGGTTTTCGAAGTTGCCGAATTTTGCAAAGGCACGTTACGTATTTATACGCGAAAATTATCTTGATTGTGGACAATTTTAATATTTCCGTTTTGAAATGAAGCACTTGTTGTTTTGAACGGGATATATCTTACGCCAGTGGAACAAAGTTACAAGGAAATTGAAGTCATTAGATGAGAATGGAAAATCTATGCTTAGGCGCCCATGCGGGCTCCTTGAACAAAAATTTAGTTGCCCGCACTCGTAACTTAGGCGCCCCAGGCGACCGGGCGCCCATTAGGCAGCAGCCTTGTTATCATCATCATCATCATCATCATCATCATCATCATCATCATCATCATCATCATCATCATCATCATCATCATCATCATCATCACTATCACCATCAGCCTTTGCATCACCATCCCCATTGTGTCTAATGTGATTGGCCAGTTGTTTTGTTTACTGATTAATTTATTTGTTTTAACTTGCAGGGGATTTTGGATTTAAACACAGACTGTGGGTCTACAGTGGTCGCCGTGGTGTCCATTGCTGGGTGTGCGATGAACTTGCACGGAAACTTTCCCAGAATGCTCGTTCAGCTATTGCAGAATATCTTAGTGTTATTAAGGTATTATTTTTAATACTGTGTGTTTACTTATAAGTAAATTTAATATTATTTTTTTAGTTACTAAGTATGCTAGTTATTATTTGTCCAATTAATTTTGGAAGGCCAGCTAATTCCAGTGGCTCTGGTTACAAAAGGTTCCAGAACTCTCTGATAAAACTGTCTAGCCAGTCACCCAGCTCTGACCTGAGTGTTGTAACTGGTCAGTCTATGCCAAAAGAACAAACAAACTGAATTGCATGAACTAGATAACACAACAGCGAATTCTTCTTTTTCTATTTCTTTTCCTTTAGCCCTTTAACCCCTAAGAGTGACCAGCAACTAATTTCTCCTTACAATATCACTCCTGAATCAAACAGACGTGTGATGAGAATGAAGAAAATAATCACTAAAGATAAAATGTCCTGATTTGTAAACAGATTCTCCTTATTAGTTCCAAAACAGATGTATAGAGAACAGTTGAGAGAAGTCAACGTGCATTTTGATATTAGGATTTAAAGGGCTAGAGGAGATTCTAGAACCACAAGAGTAAGACTTTCATCCAAAAATTATAATAAGTTGTGTAAATATTAAGAGTTGAAGTGTTTTTTACTTGAGAAGTCAAGATGTAATTGCTGACACTATTGACTTTGCATTCTGTCTGGGAACAACCCTTCTCTACATGTACATTGACGATGATCAGTAATCATGACACATTTGCTCTCCTCACTCTAGGGTGGAGAAAATCAAGTCAAGAAGGTGAACCTCCGTTCACCATACCATCCATACATAAGGTATAGTAAACATAATATATTATTTTTGTTTTTCAAAGGTAAAAAATAATTGTTGTATATAGCTGCTTGATAGTTGAACTTGACTGTCTGAGGCCTTCTTTCTCCATCTGTGGACCATCTACAGTCAAACCTTCCTGTGCGACCACCTCTCAAGTGACCATCCTCTGCATACATGTACCCTGAGCAACCTTGTTATCAAAAGACCAAAATTCTGCTTGTCAAACTGCAGAACCTTTGTAAGCGAGCATCAATGATCACATGACTACCGAATCACCAGACCACTCCCCACTGGTTTCCGCAACTACTAGACAGTGGTATTTCTTCTCCCTCTAGCTACAGTACACTGTAGGTAGATTGCTACCCCACCCCCTCCCTACCACATTAAATTCTTCAGTAACCATTTATACACCTGGGTGGAGAGAGGCACTGGTAGAGTTAGTGTGTTGCCCAAGAACACAACACATTAACCCCTGCCAGGGCTCGAACCCGGCGTGCCTGATACAGAGTCCCGCAAGCACACTAACCTGCACCTCTTGATTGTGTATTAATTAATAAGTAATAATTTCTGATGAAATTGCATTAATTTTATTTTCCAGAAAATCATTAGACATCCTGAAAGCCCACTTTGTTGACCTTGTAATTGAGAAACAAGATATTTTGTCATGCAAAGAAAGATGGGATGGAATGCTTGCTCTCATTCCAGATGGTATCCTTTAACAAACTGAAATGAGTGAAATGATCTTTGCAGTTAACAAGCAATTTAAGCAATTGCTTTTTTGGACTGATTAAGAGGCTATGACGGGATTTGAATGCATGACCTTCGCGATACTTGTGTGCTGCTCAACCAACTGAGCTATGAAGCCTTGATATGACTTGTTGTCCTATTGTGTTGTTCCAGAAAATATCCATAACCCTCCCATGGTAGGTTTTCTGTTTTAAATCCCCCACCCCTCTGGAATTTCCAGTAAAGCCCATACTTTCCTTTTAAAATTTTGGCCTCTGAGACCCCCACCCCCTCAGAATTTCCATTGACCTTCCATGGGGTGGGCATGTATATTTTCTGGAACTGCACATTAAAACAGGAAATCTGTTCTGGTTGGGCTTGTATTTGAAAAAGATTTAGCATCTGAAATGCTCTAAGTGCATATAAGAATGCTGCATATTTGAACTCTCAAGATTATGATGTGCAACACAAAACAAGTTCTACATCCGTCAGATGAATATTACCACATTAACACCTGAAATGCCTCAAACTGCCCATGACAAGTTTGGACCTTTGTTCAACTTCTGATGTGAGTCATCACCTTTGACCTTAAAGGGCATCACTGGTGCTTAACTTCTGCAGAAAGAAAGCAGCGTGACGACTGTTAATGTAGTCTGAAATGTGCAGGAAAATGCAAAGAGATTTGAGTGAAAAACTTGAAGAAAAATTTCCTTCAACCACCTCTTGCTCCTCCATGGTAAAAATTTTGCATTTGGATATTGCTTGCTCAATGAAAGCAAGCTCAGTAGAAGACCAACAAGTGCAGGAAGAAGATAAGAAAATGAGAAAAAGGAAAAGCAGAAAAAAATGAAAAGCCTAATGTGGTAGGGCACTTTCTCTACAAAGTTTGACTTTTGCGCATGCCTGAGCAAAAATATCATAAAATGTGATGCTAGTGAGAAGAAAGGTGTCTTCATGTTGCAAATGCTGTTTTGAGTAGACTGGAGCTAACTTGGCTCATAACTAACCAGAAAATGTCAAAATGTCCCAAAACTGCAATTGTCAATGGGTTAATAAAAAGTCTCAGGAGTATTTATAAGTCAGTTTAAGAAGCATCATAATTCTTTGAGACCTAAGAAGTTATAAGCCCATTGTCTTTTGTCCTGGAAGCTTATTTTGCATCTAAAATTTGGGGCCTCACTTCCACGGAGGCTTATCATCGGAATTTTATGTGATAATACAATACGATTTGCCAATCTGTATTTGTATATAGATTAAATTTTACAAGGTGTTTTAAAAATTCTGTGAATTCCTTGACATGGGTAAGCTGCAAGAAATGAACTGAACTCATCGTGGTCAAAAACGAAGAAAACATCAAGAGAACGATGGGATGAACTTGAGGACAAACTGGACAACAGTCAGGTAAATAAGTAAACAAAGAAACAAAGAAATGAATTATAATAAATAAATAGCAGGGATGTAAATAATAAGCAGAAGGCAGAAAAAACAACTGCCTGATGACTTGACTCTTGTTGAATTTTCTGGCTGAAATACCAGGTCTCCATGTCTAGTCAACCCTTTCTTTTTAATGTGAGCCAAATTTTCTTCCTGTCAGCCCAGTCAAAATGATTTTGAGTAGTAGGCAAAATGGCTTGAGTAGTCGGCAGCAGAGGCAACAAGCACATTTGGACGCCATCTTGTTTGTAACTGCAAGGGTATTTTTATTTGTACAGAAAACTTGTAAATTTAATGACAACAGCATGATCACATCCATGTGCAGCGATATTTGTTGTTTATCGTCAATTTATTGGTTAACTGATTTCATGGCAGAGTTAAAACTTAAACTCGATTTATTTAGTGAACTTAAGTGTGCAGTAGGCGGCAGATATTTCGTTGCAGGTGGCAAAATTGCTGGCTGCCGGCACATTTTGACTGGGCTGTCCTGTGATCAATAAAATTTTGCATTTTGGAAGTCTCAGCCACATCCCTGAATAGGAATTTGAGGTGGCATGTTTGCAGAGTGGCATGTCCACAGGGAGACCCTCCCCCCCCCCCCCCCCCCCGAACAAGGATGAGAACCAACAACAAACTTAATCCATAATTTATTATTTTATTACTGTACATATCGGTGTGAACAAGCTGTGAATAAAAACCATACCATGTGATAAGTGTTACAAGGAATGATACTCTCGTACAGCCAAAATACGTAGCACATGCCACCTTACATTCCAGAATAGTTTTGATTAACGGCAAATGGATTGCATTATTCATTTTTGACATTCAAATTTAATTTGAATATCGTACATGTGAGCCTGTCAAAACGTAGCCAATCAAATTGGTTTATTTTTGACGTGCTCATGTGTTCACGGTTGGATGATCTACAATTTTCAAATAAAATTTGAATGTTTGAAGCAAACAGTGCAGTCCATTCACAGTTAATCAAAATTATACCAGAATTCTAGGTGGCATGTGTGAGTATTTTTACTGTAACATGGCTTATATCACTGGAGATCATCCGAAGCCTGGGATAGCATAATTTTATGGGAAAACCAAATCATGTCTCATGTCATTTAGCCCACGCCAGCCAAAATTAGTAACAGTAAAATGTAAACAGAACCCTGTCATAACCAACCACCCATTATATAACAAACATATTTCCCCAGACCCTTGGCACTTTTTTTGTTATATATCAGGGTTTCACTTTAATTTGATTTCAAAACTTATCAACTGCTTCACACAATTTTGCCCCATTCTTTCTCAAAAGTGATAACAGAGCTTAGCAAGATTTGAAATTAATTGCAACTGCCATCGGTACTTTGCAATGGGCCCTTTGCAGCTGATGATCACATGGCTCAAAATAACATCCTGCTGCAGGGAAAATAATGCACTGGGACATCCAAAACATAGAGACTTCAACTAGCAATTGACTTCCCTTTGTTTTGAATGTCCTAGAGTGTAGCTTGCCCTCCAGCATTGTGGATTTTGTACCAGGCAAGCATTAGCTGAAAAGGGCCCATTTTGCTATTGTGCTGTCTCTTAGGAATTAGAACTTGAGAACAACATTAAGGCAGTTGAGTTAGGCATAATCCTGAGGGAATTCATTCTCAAGTGTTTTGCTTTTTTTCAGAAAACAGAAACAAAGGACGAGATTATGTTTCAGTACTGCTTCCCTCGTCTTGATGTCAATGTCACCAAAGGGCTCAATCACTTGCTCAAGAGCCCTTTCTGTGTTCATCCTAAAACTGGTCAGTTTTTTCAACATTAAAGCTTAACACAGAAACAGACTCTTGATCTACTTTTGGGATCAGGCAGTTTATTATAATTCTACATAACCATACACAAAACTGATACTTGACAGATAACCGTAATACATTCATTGTAAAATAAGACAACTTAAGGCCCAGGCAAATAAAATTACTACAATGTTACATAAACAAAATCAAAACTGCCGCGGAAGTGGGTGGGTGGGAAAATGCAAAATAAACTGATGTAAACTTGCTATTAAAAGACCATGACCTCTGGTACTGCTTCTATGAATGCTACAATCTTGGACAAAACTAGTTGAAACATACGATTTTCACACATTTTTCACAAATGTCCCGACTTGCAAGCGGGTTAAAATATCTTATCCCCCTCCCCACCTACTCAATGTTGTTTCTTGAGGTTTGCGGTTTGACAGGCTTTGTTTTAAAAACACTTAAGCATTAACAACATTGAAATGGGGGGGGGGAGGGGGTTGTAAAACTGAACTCTGCTGGCTAAATAAGTGGAAATTTGCCAAGTGTTTCAACAGTTTTGCCCAAGATTGTAGTATTACAATAAGATCCTCAAGTCTATGAGCTATGTTAAACTACAGTTAAAGAATTCTCTTGCATAATCGATCGTGGATAAATTTTATTGGCTAGGCTGATATCTTGTGATTTCCATGTGATCAGTAGTTGCTCAATTGTTACTGCATGATCCAAACCGTAAAAGTACTGAGCCATTTCTTACTGTCTACATTTATATTAATAGGATTAATATTCACATCAAAGGCCTTCAGTACCCCTCAGTTGACAGCTTAGTGTTCAAGATGAGATGAAGTTTAAATTACAAAAGCCTGATTTTAGTTCTGTCGGTCGGTCGGTCGGTCGGTCGGTCATGGTTTTGTTGATTTGTTTATTCATTCCTTTTTTTATTGCCATAGGTCGTGTTTGTGTACCAATCAGCATGAAAGATGTAGACACTTTTGATCCATTCACTGTGCCAACTATAAGGTATGATTTTAAGTACTTTCCCTTGATAAAAGCGTTTGGTCTCCCATGTTTGAGTTTGTATTAAACTTGCCACATCACTTTATATCGAGGAACCACATGTATGATGCAGGGAGGTGAGGTGAGGCCAGGCTGGCCAGTGCGGGTTGGGGTGGGGTACTGTGAGGTGAGGCGAGGCAAGGGCAAATTGGGGTGGGGTGCTGTGAGGTGGGTGGCGTGAGGTGAGGTGAGGCGAGGCGAGGCAAGGCGGGGTGGGGTGCTGTGAGGTGGATGAGGTGAGGTGAAATGAGACAACTTTATTTATAGTGTGTTGGCATATAACAGATTTCGCTGATCAACTAGAGTTTGGTTTGTGCTAAAAGGATTACAGTATAATAATTTTTATTTAGTACTGTGTTGTTTACTTGCAGTCAACTTTGCGATGAAATTGATGAACATGAAAAAAATTCCCCAGACACTATAGAAGAAGAGAAGAAAAAGATTCCAGGTATATGGATGAAAACAAAATGGATTGAAGGCATAAATTATTCAAACATCTTTAATCTTTGGCCTGCTACTATCCTTTCCAAAAAAAAAACACTGCAGTTACCATGTAGGGCATCAAAAAAGAAAATTGATAACAATGACACAAAAAATGTAATTATTGTACAGTGGAACCCTGTTAATATGGCCACCAACAGGCCATGGAAATTTGGCCGTGTTAACAGGGTGGCGGTATTAACGGGGAGGGTTAAATTTCATGACTGGTCTACTTAAGGTAGGAAGCTGTAACTTTCGCATTTATTTGCTTTACACACAATGACTTAATTGCTTTGTCACAGCTAAGGGAATGTTATTGTCTGACAAGTTTATTCTTTTTCATGTAAATTGTTGTTTGATTAACTACAGTTGGTGATTAGTTAACCACAAAACCACAGAAGTCAATGACATGACAAGTTACAGGGGTTTTGAATGAAATAGTAACATTCAATATTGTTTCTGAATTACTGTATTTGTTTTGTTTGGTCAATAATTATTATCAGTGGTATTTTGTTTGACTGGCCATGTCAACAGGGTAAAATTATAAAGGATTATACAGGTTGGGGTTTCGGAACGTGGCCGTTGACCGTATTTATGGGGTGGCTGCATAAAGGAAGTTTTGTTATAAGAAAATGTATGGGCGTTTTGCCGGGACAAAAAAAGTGGCGGTAATAATGAGATGGCCGTGTTGACGATGTGACCGTAAGGCGGGGTTCCACTTTAATAATGGTGCAAGGCTGGTGCAGTGGTGAGAATGCTCGCTTCCCACAAATGTGGCCCATGTTCAATTCCCAGGCCCTACATCGTGTGTGGGTTGAGATTGTCATTGGTTCCCGTCCTTGCCGCTGCCCTTCCTTTTTTTAGCAGGGAACAGTTGATTAAGAGCCACTTTGTGGAAATGTGGCGGCAAATTCCCATCATCATCATCATTGTTAATGTGTAAACATTAATTTCCAGCCTTCAGGAAAACCTCCCTGGTGAAGCCGATTGGTGTTTTTGTACAGTTTTTGAAAGGTCTTGAGGGTGAAAATGACAACAGACGAAAGAGTTTCAGGGAAACCGAAGGTGAGAGTGGGTCTCCTTGCAACTGTGTTACTCAGAATCTGCTCCAGCTACATGTAGCTTGGAAGCTCAAATTTTAAAAAAGAAAAAGATAATGGAAGTTTCAAAGTGTGGAATGTTTATCTTAAAGAACTGAAAACAAACTAAAATTTGCAAGGGCTACTGTGACAAAATAGTAGTAGCGGATTCTCTCTCCGTAGAGGATCTAATCAGCTATGACTGAATAATAATATTAACGAAGATAAGCAAGGCTGATTAAACAGCATGAGAATATATTTTTCAATATTTTGGAAGGCATGGCCTTCCTTCTTCAGGGTGTTACCGACAATGTAACACCTTGTAACACCCTGGAAAAGGAAGAAAATATATTCCCATACTGTTAAAGAATTATGATAATGAGTTAAAAACAAAGGTAAAGGATAAAGTTGAACCACAAAATACCCAAACGGTTGTGTTTTTCTTTGTTTTTCCTTGATGTATTATTATTGAGTTTGAGAATTTTCTTCCTTTTGTTTTAATCATAAGTATTTAAACCTCTTCCTTAATTATTTTTTTAGAAATGAAAGGAGAGTGGTAAAGAAAGACATGGACATCAGAAAAGGAATGTTGGCACTCAAATGTCGACTTAGCAAGAAATTTGAACTAATGACGGAGCAATGTAATCAGGGTGGGCAAGCGAGCAAGTCTGTCAGCAGAGGCGTAGTGTAAATAAATAATTGTCAAACTTTTCTCATTGTTTTGTTTTCTTTTTAAGGTAATTCCTCAGTATTGCATTGCGCATCCCTTCTGCGCAGAATTTTACGCGTGATTAGCGCGCGCAGATGAACAAAATAGCGACTTTTTTCTATAAGGCTTGGCTCGCGAGAGATATGTCGTCGTTTTCTTGTAAACAAGCATGGTGACCTATATTTTTTTATTGCAGAATATTCATGTGCAAAGATATAGATGAATGCGTGCACAAAATCGTTACTTGAGGACGCAAATTATGACCTTGAAAACAACGACCCGAGGAACGTTTTGATTCGATGTTGTTTGGATTTGTTTGAATTTTTCCATAAGATATATATAGCATTGTTCCTTATGCTAGGGACTTTCTACCTATCAAGTTTTTTTTCGAAGTATTACTTTAATAAACTTTGCTTCCAGCTACCATAAAATGTAATTTGGACCGATGAAATAACGCGCGCGATTAGTATCAGAACAGGCATAAATAAGGTAAGTCTGGCCCATTATATCTCTTGCGAGCGTGATGACATATCTTTTTTATTGCATTTTTCCAAACAGTGCTTGCTATGGAACATTGCGAAAGTTTAAAAAAAAATCGATCAGTTTTATTTCTGACGAATCACCTTAAGTACTGTTGCCAAACTTTTCAAGCCCGTGGGGAAATATCTGCAGGGACATGGATTCTCGTTAAAAAGTTAGAATTTAAACTCCAGATAAGATCAATCTGGGCGCTGCTCAAGCTTTATTTGACTCTTAAAAGATGTTGCCTTGTAAATGTTCGTTGCAACTTGTTTAAACTATTCTTAACAATTTTAAGCAAGTTATCTGTCTTTTTACATTTTCTGCTACGTAACAACTACGCTATCAACCGAGATAAGTATTGATGTTTTCAGTAGCTAAAAATTATACTTAATTGCATTGCATACTCTGAAATGTTCCAGATAGCCAAGAAACTGATGTTTCTGGCTTTAAGCATACCACGCATACACATCAACACATGTTTTGCCCCTGTTGTCACTCTCCCAACAGTCAACCCAATCCTGTCCGTACCATATCTGCAATTCCTGGTTGCGTGACACAGACAACTGATTGGGAAGATCGCGGAAAACGAGCATTGGAGATGTGTGGCTGGTTCCACCAAGACGGTAAAAGTGTATTTTCTTGTGACACTGATCATTGCCGAGGGCTGCTAAGTCTTTCAAGTCTCCAGCTGGTGGCAGGACGGATTCTTTATTGGCATTTGTGATGATAGTCATCAGACCGGTATTGCCATAATTGGGATTTCTGCAACCCCAGTAGGATGCACTGTAGAGTGGGTTGCAGCGTACTTCGCCCGATTTGTGGATGAGCTTCATTGTCTTAAGACGTCCACTCTTTGTGATGTTGAAGGCACCATACTGGTTATCTCGCGCTTCAAAGCAAACAAGGTCTCTGTTCATCTTCTGCCAGTTTTCTTTAATTATAAAAAAATAACATAACATCATTCACAGTAGAAACTAAAACGCTAAATTGTAAACTCTAAATCCAAACATCCCGTGTAGTTACTGATAAACCAATAGTCGACACCAAATGATTATAGTCTTCGATTAATAACAGTTGCCGGCAAATTTCATATAAAAAGTCGATGAAGAAAAAATGATATTGAGTTCGAACACTATCGATCATTTGCCAATGAAAATCGATAACGATTGATTCACCAATTGGTATCGATTATTATTAAAAGCTAACCATGGTATATTACAATTCCTGAGTTTTGATTGGTTTGCAGGCCATGAGCGCATATACAATGGACCACAAATATAATAGGTCTACGTTTCAGCGAGAACAGCCGGGGAGTTCAAATATTACAATTCTTTGTTTTTTTTTTTCTTTTAATAAAGCAATCATTCCACTCCCGCTTGTCGGATATGAGGTACTTATAGCAAACTCATATCCAACACGCGCTCATGGAATAAATTGTTAAGTATCAAAAGATGGCAGCGACCTGACAAGTAAACGGGTCGCCCGCTTCCTCTCGGAACGAGTTACTTCATTGGTTCTTAAAACAATAGATAACAGGTCATAACAATGCCCTCGGCCTGAATAACAATAGAGGTAGTGTTTACAGCGGGCGAATGAAAATAGAGGTTTTTAGAGAGGTTGTGTCTTACTGAAATAAACAGTGTCCGTTTATTTATGAAATTAATTGAGTTGAATTTTTATCGACACGAGATTGCCACGAATTAATAATCCAAGATGTAGTCCATAGACTCCGTCCAGACTTAAGTAGACTAACAAATGGATAATAGAATGCCCAACGATGAACGTATATCTCGTATTATTAATTGAACAATATGAACGTCAATTTTAGTCCAGACAAAATGATTATATGCTTAAAATAACAAGACTACAACACTATGAATTTATTTGATTGTTATCTTAAATTTTAAGCGACTCTTAAAGGAGCAATGTCATGGGTAGTTCGCGAATTTTTGGTTAAATTTACCGATGAAAAACATAACAACTAAAGGAAGATATATCAACCTTAATTAATTGGCGTAGAGAAATCAAACCACAGCTACAAATGTCTTTTTTTTTGAAGGCGTGCGGAAACAGCTCTAGCCTCAATTTTTCACGTTGTAATCCAGTTCCATCCAAACCATCCGCAGTCAAAGAGCTTGTTAGCAGTTTCAATGCTCTAATATAGCAATTGGCAATTATTCTGATGTTCCTTACCACACAAATATATTTTTGGCTGTTCAAAAATCCGTGACAAAACCACTTTATTTTCTCTTATTGGCTGTGATTCGTCAGCATTTTTTAGTAAGTACAGGTTGCCACGGTACTGGTCAGGTTGTATGATAATAGGAGATAAACGAATAGGAGCTTACATTTTCTTAAAATTTAAAAGTACCTTTAGACCTTTCTTGGAAATCTTCGGGAAATTTTTGAAAATTTATCTAAAAATCTTCAGAAAATTTCGGTAAAAAATTCTCAGTCATGAGTCGTTGACTGATGTTCGTAAAAACTGTTAATCGCTTTTAAAATCCTTGGAAAATAATCGAGAACCTTTTCTGTTCCATCTTCGTTAGACTAACAGCGTGAAATTTCAACAGACGAGGATGTACTTAGAACGTATTTTTACAAGAACAAAAATTTTATTTTTCATGTCTTAATTTAGCCTGCTCCGCAGACGAACGAAACCTGGGTATATACAGGGGTTTAGTTCGTCTGCAACGCAGGCTAAAATCTTCAGTTGTTGTTTACAGCCAATCAAAATCAAACATTTTTATCGTATTAACCCCAATGTCATATGATAACCTTCTTATTAATCTCACTTGCTCGCGCAGTGCTGGGGACGAGTATTGGCCGTCGTGCTTGGCTAGTAAGAAGTTGTAATCAATTCTTGCCAGTGGATAGTATTTTTTTCTGCTACCTCGACTGTCATCGATTGCGGATATCGTTTTATAACAATCGGCGATTGATTTCGATTGATAACGATTTCTATCGATTGACGACGTCCGGCTACATAATAAGCTTTAACTCAACAGAGGGGCTGTGCGAGGTAGCCTGGAAGGAGGTAGACAACTAGATGTCTTATAAAATGTAAGAACCACTGGGTTACACAAATACAAAGAAGTACCAATAAACAATTTGAAAGCCAGCCTCTTTTCACCGTTAATATTTCGTTTCGCGTCATACTTTGAATCCTGTTTCGGCTCCCTTTTATCTCAGTGCTCCATCAGAACAAAAAAGACCCACTGACCATATTGTACTTGATGTGGTAAATATAAACTAAGATATCAAGTCTCTTTAACCATTTTGAAAACAGAGACTTTATATGTTTCATTCCATTTCCATTTCCAATTAGCTATGGAGGCAGCACAGGGTTAAAAAATTCTCTATCAATTGAGTAAATTTAAGGCCATACCTTCACAGCGAGCCACGATTTTCTGACCAGTCCCATCAGAGTATATCCAATAATCCCCGTTAACCATCTCATTTCCTTCACTGGCCTTGATCTCACTGCAAGATTCGGCAGGAAGCTCCGGAATAGAACCAAGAGGAGCTGCATGGCAAAAAAGAAGAAACTCCATTGAAATCGATTTTTCTCAGATTATGCTGAACTAATAATTGCAATTTAGATGCCAATTGGAAAAGTAACTTATAACAGATATACTTGTAGTTCATTGAACAGTTAATATTCTCTCAGAAACGTGTTTATTTATATTTTGACAGGTTTCCGATTCTCACGCGTTACTTGATTGTTGTTGACTTGAATATGAGTACGCCGGAGGTTGCAAATCGCGATCAGATCTGATGATGTGACCGTTGGTTGGACGCGTGATTAAAAAACTTTCGGTCTCAACCCGCTCCTTCGCATTCATGTAACGTAACACAAAGATTTTGTGTAAGAAATAAACCTCAGTTTATTTGGTTTTAGCAATTTCAAACGGTTTATGCCGCTCCTTCAAAATGGCGTGTGAGAACTCTCAAACGCGGCTCCATTTTTCCCCGCCGTGCATCTCGTGAGTGAAATGTCTACAATATTATTCTAATGTAACAACTAATAATTTGTACTGCAACGTTTTTACCAACTCTTGTGCATGTCGTCGGGACGATGTTGGAATAGAATGTATTTATTATTTATTTATTTTTTCATTGCATGTATGGATTTCGTTATAATGTTTGTTTCAGCGAGATTTGTAGCATAGACTTAAAGCTAAATTGGATAAAAGACCATAAAACACATAAACTGGAAGCCAATGTGTACCTCTGTTGTATGCCCTTTTCATGTAGAACCTTGTCTGATCCGGCATAAAATCTTCCGGCCTTGCTTCCTTAGTTCTATTGTTGAGTTCACAGACTTTTTGACCAATATGGAAGTTATAACTTTGGCACGTCAGCTCTTCGTCGCACTTCAAAAAGCACTCTACAGGACATCCAACCTTGTAGGTTTTAAACGTGTGACCTCTGAGGTACATTTGCGAGATGGACGATTCCACTTCGTGACATTGGCCAGCAGCTTCAAATATACCAATCCTGGACATCAGATACGCAACTGAGAGCCAGAACTTTGGATTCATATTGGATTGAGTGCGACAGTGTCTTTGCTGTAAACGAAATAGAACGACTTGATAAAAACACTGTTTGAAATAGCTACCATTGCTTTCTTCATTTGTGGCCGAAATTAATGACCTCCCTTAGGCGTGAAACAATTATAGCTATGGTTATGACACCCCCTTCGGGGCCTAGCTTGGTCTCCGTAGTATACATACTGGAGGAGATTGCCTAAAGTAACTGAAAGATGCTCGGTTATGATAAGGCAACTGTTTGTAGCATTCTCTTAAGAAATCTGCTACACAGGGACTTAAAGATCGTGATGCGGAGGCTCACTCTGTTTTGAAGTTTTAAGTCTGTTAACAAACGGAACTTGAAATAGGTTTCCCGTCGCCTCTTTTCTGTTATTTGCAAGAAGCGAGTTTCGAATTCTGTACGTAATTGACTGGGAAAAAATCGTCGTATCGCAAACTTAAAATGCAAGTTTGCAGACGTTAGTGTTTGTTTGCGATCAGAATTTGAAGACAGCTGTAGAGAATTCAGTCATTATTTGACAAACGGTCGACAACATCAGGGTAGAACCAGTCAATCTCACCCAAATTAAATCGGTGAAATAAACTTTTGCACCAGAGGTGATGTATAAAATCAAAGAAAAAAATCTGACACAATCGAAATAAAAAAATAGTTTTCTTTTTTTCACTGAAGGGACAGTAGTCCCGAAACATCAGGAAGTTTTAAACATGTAGCGCTAGATAACAAAAAGACAATATTCAACTGAATTTATATTAAGGCGCTACACAGTTTTTAATCCACATGTGGTTATGCGTTGTTTGTGGTTGCAGAAAGGATCTTTATTAAATATTTTTATCTTTTGTGCTGGAATTTCGAACTCTTTGCCATCACCCTTAATATTTTCCTCTACTGACAACTTCCCCAGGTAAAGTTTCTTATAAATGCAAATATATGTCACGCGATTAGTATTCGCTATTAGTATTAGATGTCGGCTTCGACCTCCTTTGTGATCAATCACTATTTTGTTTTGGTAATTACTAAAGCTTCCTTGGTGGTAAAAGCAACTGTATTTAAGAAATAGAAAACGTTTTCCATGAGTTTTTAAAATTTTCCCAAATTTTGTAGGAGTGTTTCTAATATAAACTGGATTGCAAGGCGTTGGTTTAGTCGCTTTTTAAGAAAATCAGTCATCATTTGACAAACAGGCTTCAAGAAGAAAGGAATTATAATTTGCACGGTCTCAAGCGTATGCAGTTTACACTCATAGCTATTTTTCATTCTATCGTAACATATAAGGATAATTTGCCGAATAGGAAGCTTGCTTGATGTTGATCATAGCTATTAGATCTCAAAAGTTATTCAAGCGTTGTTCAAAAAGAGTTCCTCTTGTCTCTCGTTCACGCAACCAATTTTTTGGAGGCAACTGTCATTACTGCACCTGTCTCTTTCTGTGTGATATTTCCATATTTCTTTTTTAGTGGAAACAGATTATTTTAATACGTAAGCTTTTCTTTACATCCTTAAACCTTTGCACACTTTAAAACCATGTCCTCAAAGGATGTGTCGCAAATATTAACTTTCGAAAGGCGTAAAAGAAGGTTGATTGTAGTTGCTTCTTCCAAAACGAATTTTCCGCTTGTGTAAAATTAATCAGCTTTTAATGTTCATGTCTGTTCCTTAAAAGAGAAAACTGAATATATACTTTTTCTCTGGTTTTGAATTGAAGGCTGAGAAAAATGATTGTCAAGTGACAACTCCAGTCTTGCTGCGCTTATTCGTTAAATATACGAGCTATAAAGTTTACCTGAACTTCTTGAAGTGAGCGGTAATAAAACGCGTTTGTATATATAACAAACGTCCTGCAATTGCAGACGTTTTGTAAAAGTAAAAGTAATTTGAACTTGAAACACTTGTTAACTTTTTCTGGCGCTTTAGCTTCCGTATTATATTTCTTAAGTACTTCAAGAATAGAAGGTAATAGTTCTTGATAAAAGAAATTAACGTGAATAGCAAAGTTAACTAACCTTTCGACGTTGACGACAAAGATCCCTTGATGTGCAAGTTGAAGGAAACTCCTAAAAAAGAAAAGAAAAATTTATATCTTGTAAAATAGGTCAATTGAAGGGTTAAAATATGTCAAGACGTTAGAGAAAGCTGCATGTTGTTACATTTTGGCATTTCCTTATAACTTAGGACCAGAATCAAGATTTTGAGTAAAAAGTGATAAACATACTTTTGCAACTGTTATAGGTTTAGACCACTGCAAAAACCGTGTACGATCAAAACTTGCTCTACGTTGGATCAAACTAGATCGCAACCAGTCAAAATAAAATAAAATATGGAAATACTGCAGGGACTGGCCAGAGAACGCGAGAAGGCGTAAATACAATATTTCTGTTGGCCAACACCAGCCTTCTTCAGGTTTATACAGTTCACTTTTAAAACTCAACACCCTATTCATTGATAACAACACTTCAAAGTAAAAACGAATTTCTAAAGTAATCCATTATTTCTTACCTATTTCCGATTCAGGAAATCAACTAGTCCGATTCTCGAGACTTTATTCCTTTTGATGTCTTTAATGATTGTTAAAAATTAACGGGAACTCGAAATTAATGGACTGTTATCTTGCAGTGTTTACTCTTCATAGTTCTCATTAGCTTTCTCTTCTTCACATTTAATTTTCTGTCAATCAATCAACTGCCTGAAGTCTAATAAGAATCTCAATATTCCCGAGATCTGCAACCCGCTAAAAAGTCAGCTTAGCATAAAGAATCTGCAATGTTGTCCAAAACAAAGAATTCCATGCGCAGTTTTCGTCTAGCGCATTAGTTTAATACAAGTGAAACTGCTCAGCTGTGGAAAGACCACTATTTGTATAATCCTTTAAATAGCCCGCTTATTTAGAGAATGGAGGCTCCATTCACATCTTACATTATTCCCGAGACAGAAAGATCCGTGGTCCTTTATGTGTTGAGACGATATGAAACATAAATATGCTTAACAAAGCGATTTTAATTAAAATTTGTGTACGGCTTCCCAAATTCTTAGTGGCGTTTTTGTAATTTTATCTTCTTTCAATCAATCAATTTATAAATTGTTATTAAATAAGTGACGTTTGCGTGTATTCTGTTTTGGCTGGCTATGTTTGAATAAAGAAGAAATTAAAGAATTGGTAAACATAACACCTGTCTTCTGGTTTTGCTCTAGGTGCTTCAATTCTTGTTTTAATATTTTTATACGGAGACATTTGGTCTTTAAAGACGCAGTAATCGTGCATGGGCCAAGTACAAAGTGGCAATAAAGTTAAAATTATGTAATTTCTTTTTCTTTCGCATTGAAAAGAATAACTGTTGAAGGTAGTTACTTCGGGAAAATTATTAGGAAGGAAGTTAAGCGGTAATGTAAAATGCATTACTCGGCTCGAGGCCGTATTCGGCCATTGGACTAACAGGTATATTGTTGAAGTGTTATTACATAGAAATGCGATATTGTGCATAGTATATAAGTTCACGGTATCAGTCATTTCTGATGAGTTTTTCCGTGGGCCTAAGATGAAACGGAATTATCAGTAGCACGATCTCGTTGGTGTTTAATTTCAATGTTTTTAAACTGGACAGCTGAAAGTTGGACACCTAAGGTAACCACACGTATATTACGTGCACTTAACTTTTCCCTACTGTTTCTTATTTGATGGATCTTATCACTGACGTTTTGCACAAAAGAAAGACTTAACAGACTCAAACTATATGATTTTTTTTTTAAATTGATTCGACGTGTTGGTCATTGGACCACAGGTCGTGCAATTTAGGGTATCATCGAGGCAATAATATTTTTGGTTTGCATTGCATCACCGCCCACTTATTTGCTGCGATCACGTGGATGACCAATTACAGATGTCCAACTAGAACTTTTCAAATTGCACTCCTACGCCATACAGATGTCAATTACAAATGAGTTATTGGTCAAGCGTGAGGTGAGGATGGCGTGATAGTCGAGGTCCATAAACACGTAAAAAAAAAAGAACGAGGCTAATATCCAACAATCTTGACCGAACAAGCTTGGCCGATATAGGATTCATTATATGACTCGAAAAACGCCAAAGACAGTACTACTAACTGATTTGTGTTTAAGACCATTGAAAAGGAATCCAGTTACATGCAAAATCGATGGAGCGCTCTACTTTATCCTGATTGGCCAACTGAAAAATAGAATCATTTGATCAGTTGGCTTGCAAGTTTATTGAGTGACTGTCAAATTCTTGAATGGTCGAGTCGAAGAGCACGATGCGACAAAACAGCTAGGAAAATTCACTTCTTTCTAGCTAGCCTTCAAAAGGGTCTTAAAAGGGCTAAAATTTGCATATCTATGTTCAGTGTGAACAAGAGAGCATACTCTCTTGGTGTGAAGCCTTAAAACAAGAATGCTCGTTCCATTTGGCCACTGCTTTCGATTCCTGGACGTTTTTAAAGAGTATTTGCTCGGTGATACAGTGCCCGGTTCGTACTCCGTGCCGTCCGCTGCTTTCTTATTTCATTTTTATTGAAAGCGCTTAGGAATAAAAACTTATTACTCAACCGACAAGTTCAGTTCTTATTCTTCAGGCATGTCGCTGACTTCTCTGACTTTTCCGTCAAACAAAACCGCTAACATGTCTCCAACCAAGTTACACTTTTCTCAAGCTTAAAGAACGAGTAATATTCTAGCTCGTTTATTTGGAGCGAACTCGGTCGCACTTTATTTACACTTTTCTGAACATGGAGCAAAGTCACTTTAGTTTGAGAGTGATATGACTTTTTCGATGGCGCGATCTAACTTGGCATGAGTGTTAAGAGAAGATTACCCATTACCTTTTCTCGTCACTTCCCTTTTCAGTCTACCGAGTCTAACTCGATACTAAGGTTTTAAAACTTTCCCAGTGGATGTTATTCACTGCAACTACATTGTAAATGCAAATCATGTCTATTATTTAAACGCATCAAAATCACTTTGGAGCGTTGTAATGGGTTTGGAGGTACTCCTGCAAGAGAAATTTACTTTGGGCGCGTTTGTTTGGGAATATTCTGTAATAAGAATATATTCTGGAATATATTCCGGCGTAATTTATAAAATCGAAATAATAAATAGTCATGTGGAAATAAAAATTAATTTCGCTGACACAATTGAAAACAAAATATTTTTTTTTTCACTGAAGGTACAGTAGTCCGAAACGTCTGGAATTTTTAAAACATGTAGCGCTAGATAACAGAAACAAAATATTCAGCTCAATTTATATAAAGGCGCTACACAGTTTTTAACCATATTGTAAAAAAGTAGTCATGTGGTTATGTGTTGTTTGAAGAAAGGATCTTTATTGAATATTTTCATATTTTGTGATAGCATTTCGAAACTGTTGCCATCACTTTTAATATTTTCCTCTACTGACAACTTCCCCAGATAAAAGTTTCTTATAAATGCAGATACATGTCACACGATTGGTATTCGTTATTAGTATTAGATTTCGGCTTCGACTTCTCTTGTGATCGATCACTATTTTGTTTTGGTAATTACTTAAGCTTGCTTGGTGGTAGTAAAAGGAACTGCATTTAAGAAATAGAAAGCGTTTTCCGCGTATATTTTTAGGGTTTTGCCAAACGTTCAAGGGTTTTTCTAATATTAATTAAATTGCAAGGCGTTGGTTTCGTTTCTTTGTAAGGAAGTCAGTCATTAGTTGACAAACAGGCTTTTAAAGGTAAGGAATTATAATGTGCAAGGCCTCAAGCTTGTGCAGTTTACACTCATAGTTTTTTTTTGTTTTATCGTAAGATAAGGATAATTTGCCAAATAGGAACCCTTGCTTGATGCTGACCATAGCTGTTAGATCTCAAAAGTTATTAAAGCGTTGTTCAAAAAGAGTTCCTCTCGTCTTTCGCTCACGCAACCAATGTTTTGGAGGAAACTGTCATTACTGTCACCTGTCTCTTTCTATGTGGTATTTCCATATTTCTTTTTTAGTGGAAAACGATTATTATTTTAATACGTAACCATTTTTAAATCTTAAGCCTTTGTACACTTTAAACCATATCCTCAAAAGATGTGTCGCAACTATTAACTTTCGAAAGGCGAAAAAGAAGGTCGATTGTATTTCCTTCTTCCAAAACGAATTTTCCGTTTGTGTAAAATTAATCAGCTTTTAATATTCACGTCTGTTCCTTAAAAGAGGAAACTGAATATATAATTTTTCTCTGTTTTTTTTAATTGAAGCCTGAAAAAAAAATATTGTCAAGTGACAACTCCAGTCTTACTGCGCTTATTCGTCAAATATACGAGGTATAAAGTTTTCCTGAACTTCATGAAGTGAGCGCTTCTAAAAAGGCGTTTGTATATATAACAAACTTCCTGTGATTGCAGACGTTTTGTTAAAGTAAAAAATAATTTGAACTTGGAACACTTGTTCACTTCTTCTGGCGCATTATCTTCCATATTATACTTCTTAACTTCTTCAAGAATTAAGAGGTGATACTTCTGGATAAAAGACGTTAACGTGAATGACAAAATTAACTAACCTTTCAATTCGACGGTGACGACGAAGATCCCTTGATATGCAAGTACAAGGAAACTCCTAAGACAGCAAAGGAAAACAATATTATATATTTTGTAAAATAGGTCGATTCAAGGTTAAAATATGTCAAGACGTTAGAGAAAGCTGCATGTTATTAAATTTTTAAATTTCCTTATAACTTAGGATCAGAATCAAGATTTCGAGTGAAAAGTGATAAACATACTTTTTGCAGTTCGCTTTTAAAACTCAATATCCTATTCATTAATAACAAGAGTTACGTAAACCCGAATTTTTAAAGTAATCCATAATTTCTTACCTATTTCCGAATCAGGAAATAAACTAGTGCAATTGTGGAGACTTTCTTAAAAGACGGAATTCAGAATTAACGTACTGCTACAAGCCAGTGCTTAGTCTGCTTTATTCTCATTAGGTTTCTCTTCTTCGTATTTAATTTTCTGTCAACTGACTGAAGTCTAGAAAGGATCTCAATATTCCCGAGATCTGCCAACCGCTAAAAAGTCATCTTAGCGGAATAAATTAGCATTGTGGTCCAAAACAAAGAATTCCATGCGCAATTATTTTTCATCTAGCACATTAGTTTTAATACAAGTGAAAATGCTCTGCTGTGGAAAGGCCACTGTTTGTATAATTCTTTAAATAAGCTCTGTTCACATCTTACCTTATTTCCAAGACCGAAAGATCCGTGGTCTTTTCTGTGTTGAGACGATATGAAACGTAAATATGCTTAACAAAGCGATTTTAATTGAAATTTGTGTACGGCTTCCCAAATTCTTAGTGGCGTTTTTGTCATTTTATCTTCTTTCAATCAATCAATTTATAAATTGTTATTAAATAAGTGACGTTTGCGTGAATTCTGTTTTGGCTGGCTATTTTTGAATAAAGAAGAAATTGAAGAATTGATAAACATAACACCTGTCTTCTGGTTTTTGCTCTAGGTGCTTCAATTCTTGTTTTAATATTTTTATACCGGGACATTTGGTCTTAGACGCAGTGATCGTGCATGGGCCAAGTACAAAGTGGCAATAAAGTTAAATTATGTCTAATTTCTTTTTCTTTCGCGTTGAAGAGAATAACTATTGAAGGTAGTTACTTCGGGAAAATTATTAGGAAGGAAGTTAAGCGTTAATGTAAAATGCCTTGCTGCCATTGGACTAACAGGTATATTGTTGAAGTGTTATTACATAGAAATGCGGTATTGTGCATAGTATATAAGTTCACGGCATTAGTCATTTCTGATGAATTTTTCCGTGGGCCTAATTGAAACGCAATTATGGCACGATCTCGTTGGTGTTTAATTTCAATGTTTTGAAACTGGACAGCTGAAAGTTGGACACCTAAACTAACCGCACGTCAATTACGTGCACTTAAAATGGATTCTTTTCTCTACCTGTTTCTTAACTGATGGATTTTATCTCCGACGTTGTCTACTGTTTCTTATTTGATGGATCTTATCGCTGACGTTTTGCACAAAAGAAAGACTTAACAGACTCAAAATATATAATTTTTTTTAAATTGATTCGACGTGTTGGTATTTGGACCACGGGTCGTGTAATTTAGGTATCATCGAAGCAATAAATAAATGTTTTTTGTTTCGCATTGCTTCGCCGCCCACTTATTAGCTGTGATCACGTGGATTAGTCGTTTCTGATCAGTTTTTCCGTGGGCGTATTTGAAACGCAATTATGGCGCGATCTCGTTGTAAAATTTCAATTTTTTAAAACTGGACGGCTGAAAGTTGGACGCCTAAGCTAACCGCACGTCTATTACGTGCACTTAAAATGGATTCTTTTCTCTACCTGTTTCTTAACTGATGGATTTTATCTCCGACGTTTTGAGCAAAAGAAAGACTTTACAAACTCCAAATGTATGAATTTTTTTATTGATTCAATGTAGTGGTAATTGGACGACAGGTAGTACAATTGAAGGTAATTGAATCGATGCAATACCTTTTTTTGTTTTTGATTGGTTCTCATCCCACTTATTTGTTGCGATCACATTGGTGTCCAATTGCAGGAGTCCAACTTGAACATTTCAAATTGCACACCCACGTCATACAGACGTCAATTGCATACAAGATGGCAGGAACTTGGATATTGACGAAGTCGCGGCCTATCAACACGCAAAAAATGAACGAGGCGAAAATCCTTATAAAATCCAATAAAAGATTCACTTTATGACTTGAAGGACGCCAAAGACAGTTTTACTAAATGATTTGCTTTTAAGAGCACTGAAAACGATGCCAGTCAAACGCAAAATTGATGGCGCGTGTTCCGTTATCTTGAGTAGGGCCACTGAAAAATAAAATAATTTCATTGGTTTACATTCAAGTTGTTTCCGAAGCAGAAGTTAAAAGAGACTGAAAGCCCATGTCCTCTTTGATCTGTGTTGAAATCTAAAAAACAAGTTAACAAAGCGATCTTAAAATTAGCGTACCGCTACCCCCACACTGTTTCATCATCATCATCACTGGCTTTCGTTTGTCTTGTATGACTTACACTTTTTGGTAGCCCATCTTTGAATTTGAATTATTGAAATTGATCGAATTGCAGAATATAGATCAAGTTAAAAACAGTTTTTGTTTTCGTTTATCTTTCACATTGAATATGATTATTATATGGAGGACTGATAGCCGAGGTCCTCTTTAATCTGTGTTAAAATCTAAAAAAACGGTCCTAACAATTAGCATACCGCTACCTCCCCACTGTTTCGTCGTTATCATTATTGGCATTCGTTTGTCTTACATGACTTACGCATTTTGGTCGCCCATCTTTGAATTTAAATTATTAAAATTGATCGAATTGCCGAATATAGATCAAGTTGAAAACAGTTTTTGTTTTCGTTTATCTTTCACATTGAATATGATTATTATATGGAGGAAATCACCGGGGAAAATGACGTATGTCCGTTGATTGAGGGAAGTAAAATTGCTTTTGAAATAAAGCCAACGACTAATTATTGTCAACGCGACCATTCCAGTTTCATTGCCCTTCTTCGCTACGATACGAGCAATAAAGTACAGTGGAACCCCGTTAATACAGACACCAAGGGGACATGCCAAAGTGTCCGTATTATCGGGTTCGCCCACTACCTCTCGGAACGAGCTACTTCGTTGGTTCTTAGAACAAAAAATAACAGGTCATAACAATGCCCCTAGCCCTGAATAACAATAGAGGTAGTGTTTACAGCGGGCGAATGAAAATAGAGGTTCCAGAGAGGTAGTGACTTACTGTATTATCGGGGTGTTCGTATTAAGCGGGCTCTCAGATAAAAAGTCACGGACACATGTTTTATCGAAACAAAGAATAAGTCAGACATTTTTTCGGCAACAAAACGTTGTTTTAATTGTACAGTAACTGTACCAAGTTTAAACTATGGAAACCTTATGGTAATTTATAATACTCTCGGACTGAAATTAATTTTTTAGTCAGTACTGTTCTTGAAATAACTTGAAAAAGTCCGTGACGGTACTCTATACAAGGAATAAAGTAGACATTTTAACAGCATTGTTTAGTTTCTTTTGTAACTGCAATTGTAACTGTAACAGGTTTATACTATGGAAACCTTACGCTCATTTACTCGTTTACTGTTCTTTAGTTTACTGTTCTTGAGACTCGAGACTCGACAAAGGATTCATTTGAAAAAGTCCGTGACTTTACTTTGCGGATCCTTCCTTTGGTTCATTAATCCTCTCGGTGGGTGTGTCTGTCTGCATCGTTCAATTAACCCGCCGAAATTTGTCATTATTTGACCAGGGTGCAATGTCTCGAATCAGCACATAATCGTGACAGTGACAACAGACAGTGCGCAGAAAAACAGTGTCCGTAAAGCGAGGTTGACGATGTATAAGAGTTTGTCACTCGGGACACAGAAAAGTGTCCGCTGTCCGTATTAACGGGTCTCCGTAATAAGCGGGTTATATATGGGGAAATATATGAGCTTTTCGTCGGAGAAAACGGAACTGTGCGTAATATCGGGGTGTCCGTATTAAGCGGGTGTCTGTAGAGCGGGGTTCCACTGTATATTTAAACTCCTTGAAGTGAGCGCTACTATATAGACGATTGCATAACAAATTTCCTGCGATTGCAGAAGATTTGTTTAAGTAAAAATAATTCGAAGACGCCGGTCCGGTATAAATAGGTATTCTTTAAATACCAAATGAAATAAACCTTAATTTGAAAGTGTAGGTATTTTTTCACGCCTACACTCTTTTTT
Source organism: Meandrina meandrites (assembly GCA_963693305.1). Lineage (NCBI taxonomy): Eukaryota > Metazoa > Cnidaria > Anthozoa > Scleractinia > Meandrinidae > Meandrina > Meandrina meandrites. The sequence goes on from OY855915.1 coordinate 17,096,308, forward strand.
TTATAAGAACCATTTTTATAAGAACGTTGAGGCTGAGATTTGCCCAAATTTTAAGAACATGCTAAGAACATACACCAGGCTGAGAGTCGGAGAACATCTTTATTTTGCCCATTTGTTTTAATTTTTTGTAAAATGAGTAGTATAAATAAATGCAAAACTGTGGTCCAACAGGAATGCTTTTAAAAGGAATTCGTCCGCGGCACCAGATCACAGGGAGCAGGCCTCGCGAGCATGTCAAGAGCAACTTCATACTCCACATTTGGTGAACAATGCTGTTCCTGGTTTCGTCGGCATTGATTGGTCTTGATTTAATGAAATACTATAGCATGGGACTTAAGAACGTCTTAAGAACATTTCCAGCCTCAAATCGTGAAAAAAATATAAACGCTCAGCCTCGGCCCCAAAATTAGACGTTCTTATAAAAAAAGAGTGTATGTTGGACTTCATGTTGCATATTTTTTGAGGTCAATCTGAAAGAGTTTTCGTCTTCAATGAGCGAAATTGTGCGTATGCATTTTGGTTTTTCGGTTTGTTAGCTGCAATACGAGAGAAGGTAATAATTTTTGATGAAAGAAAAAAAAAACTTAACTAAAACTAACTTTTCGTCGGTGACGACAAAGATCCCTTGATATGCAAGTACAAAAAAAAAACTTCTGAGAAAGAACAGGACATAAATATCAGGCAAAAAGATCGATTAAATTCAAGAATTACAATATGTCAAGTACTTAAATTTTTGAATTTCCTTTAAGCTTAAAAAAAAGTCGATTAGCTGGTGGATCATTTTGTTCTGAAGCGAAATTAAATCGCGAGAAGACGAGAAAGCGCTGGCCGGATACGGCGAGCTGGCCGGTCCGGCGAGCGCAATTACAATGAAAAATGTAAGCCCACTTATAGTATTGTGGCTTTTCAACGAAAAAAAAAAAAGAAATATTTTCAAATCTATTCCAAATCCATACAAACGTTCATAGTACTCTAAATTTTAAACCATACAAACTCTAAAAGTAAAAATTGTTGTGGGTTTAATTATTAAAAATCAGACAGTAAAATTAAATAAAAAAATTAAAAATAACGTGAAGATCGATAAACGTCTGGAATTCGTAAAGATGGAAGATTGTGATGTCTGGAAAAGCTACTTTTAGCGAGCTTTTCAAAGGGGTCTCCGCACGGTTTCGGCAATTGTTCAAAATTTGCTTCCCTGCCGTGTCTTTCTCTTAATATGTGATAGACCGTTGAAACGAAAATCGCGCACATGGCTTTCAGGAGCACTTGAAAAGGACACCACATAACGTTTTTATTTAACTCAATTTCAAATCTATACAAACTCTCAAAGTACGCTCAATTTTAAATCCAAACAACTCTTATAGTACGCTTTAGTCACCTGTGGTTTTAACTTAGGTGGCGTTTGCGTTTAGATTTTTTTGAACAAGGAAATAGTTCTGTTGCCGTTAGATTTTTGCGCTCTAGACCCTCGTCTGCTCGGTCTAGTTGTTCAGACATTCAAGTGCTTGCGCACATTGTTTGGGTTTTTGGTCGGCCGTTCATTATGTCCGTCGTTGGTGCAGTTTGTATCCAGTTCTTGCATATTAAGCAGAGGGCAAACCGGACAGAGGGACAAACTTTCCGGTTTTAACATCTACACAGAAACACTTTTCAAAATCGGCTGCGAGCCATCCCAATAATTGTCTTCGTTACATGCTCAACATATGGCGGCTTAACAACATCACAAACGAAGAGCTGCTTGAAAGAGCTAAGAAAACATCAGTAGAGAGAAGAGAGAAATCTGAAAGTGAAACAGAAACCTGATAGGTCACACTCTCCTGAATGGCCCAACAAACACGCCGTCATTCTATGCCTAATTACCTTTTACGTTACAAGTGCTCCCAGAATGTTGCAAATAGTTTCAGAGAATCTAGATCTTTCATTTTTCCGACGATATACTCCTCACCCCAAGCTTTGGCAGTAGACGGTCTCCTGTTTCTGATTTTCCTGAACGCGCCCTGACTACCCCATAAATTGTAGTCTCTAAACTTCATGGTATTGTTTGAAGCTGAAGAGGGTTTTTATAACTTAGGGCCTGATTACAGGAACTAAGCTAGTCCGCCTAACCGGGCTGACTCGGTCTGCAGGGTTATATCTCTTGGCCCATTTGCCGCGGTGAACGACGGGCGCGAACTGGTTGTTTGAGCAATTTGGTGCTTTATTTTGCAATTTCAGGTAGCTTCATGGTCTAGTACACATTTATGCGCTAAATAGAGAAAGAATTTTGTGTTCTGAAGCGAAATTAAATCGTGAGAATTGAAGTGCTGGCCCAGTAAGGCGAGCTGGTCCGGCGAGTGCGCGATTAAATGAACCTGAATCTTAGCCCGTTAATAGTGTTGTAGCTATTCAAAGGAGAACTGAGATATTTTCAACTCAATTCCAAATCCATACAAACTCTCATAGTACGCTCAATCCTGAATCCATACAATCTCTTATAGTACGCTTTGGTCATCTGTGGTTTTAACGCTAAGCGACGTTTGAGGTTGGATTTGATTTGGAAGGAAATGGTTCTAACGCTTTGGGACGCCATCTGAACTTTGCTGTGACCATTTTAAAAAATCATTTCAAAAAGGATTTTAATCAAAAGGCCCTATTGGGCCACGACTGTTTTTTTAAGCGATGACGTCGTCGTTTAAATAATGTGTTCGTGCGAGTTCTTGTCGCTTTTATTTAACAAGTGACGAATTAAGTCTCGATTCCTGGCGCAGACCAGAAGGATCGCGGCCTCTGGGAACGTTTTATTGCACGGAGGCACGAGGTCGACACGAGGTGATAAAGTGAAAAGCGATACACGGTACGAAGCTGTCTCGTTTGACTCTCTTTTCGGTAGAATCTCAAGGATTGTAAAGGTTGAAATATTTAGTGTGATTTCTAGAACGCGAAATCGATTGTACACCCACACTGAAACATGTTGATGACTACTTCGGAGCGGGTAGGTGCATGAACTTTAATACGAGAGAACTTTACGAGCGAACTCTTCCGAGTGAAACCTTTATAAGAAGCCTAGATTTTATAGTGAGCTATCTATATAATGGAGTTTGAAACGCTAAGAGAATCATCAATACTTGCGGGAACTGACGCTGTTTAGCACTCAAGCATTGCGAAAAACTGGACTACAGACATGCAACAGAGTTTTCCTTAACACAAGAATCTTCTCGAAGATGTAATGGACACCATATTTAAGCTTAGTTGCGCTGTAAAAGAAGAAACGAAAAACGAAATGAGTACTTCAAGCAGCTTTTGGGTAACTATATTCTTTGTTTCAATTTTTGCTTTTTCTTTTTTTGTTTCATTGGGTTTATCTTGCTTTGTTTTTATCGTTTCAATTATTGTAACAGCATATGCTCTTGTCCAGCACTTCATTTCGTATGTAGATGGCTATGTAGAGAATGTTGAAAGCTATTTACTCAACCGGAAATGTAAACAATTATTCAGTGGTGACAATAAAAGCGAGAAAAGACATGAGATCTCGCAATGCGAAGTATGTTTACTATAATTATTGTCGTGTGAGGTTATGTAAACAGCGTGATCCAAGTTAATTTTTTAAAGAGAAGCCCGAGTACACGCAGTTAAGCGTCTAGTTCATTTTGATTTGCATTGGGAGTAAAAGAAGCAAGTTCCAAGCAGACAAATTCAAGTTTGCGTGTTGTTTGCGTGTTTTCGTGCTAGCGTGTGTACACTCTTTTCTCTGTAGAGCGTTTACGATTGACGTTCAATTTCCGGAATGTGTTTTGATAGATTGCTGTGAAGATTAAGCGTCTCATAAAATTTATTTTGAAATCGGCTAGGTTGACCTTTGTCGCGTGACACTGATAATCTTCTGTCAGCTAGCGATTACACAAACTTCGCTTTCAATTTCGCTTTCACCGTCACATGCAAACTTAAGAAAATTCTGTTGATTTTTCTATAGGGCAGAAACAACATACACCTGATTTAAGGTAAAATAAAAATAAAATATGTTCACAATCGATTTTCAAATTATCATCACATACCCATCAAAACAAAACCATTAGCGCGTTAAGTACAGTGGTCTGTCATCGGTCTTAATAAACCGCAACGATGTATTGAGAGTGGCGTTACATGTAGAGTGGCGTTACATGTAGGTCTGCCAACCATCTGTCAACGGCCTTTCGTTTACATCTGATCGACTGAAGGAGTGAAGGAAGGAAGGAAGGATGGCTTCAAATCGCCACTCATTTCATAACTCCCGTTTTGCATACGCAAAAACAGTCGTAAAAACCGATCAGTAATAATAAATAAAACAGAATTGGTCACTTCATCGTCCCAGAATGGCCTAAAACCTAAAATATGTTCTTCATTAATGGAAATTAATTTTTTAACTTTTAAAACACAATGAAAATTAATATTTAACTTTTGTTTACCGTAATGGAAATAAATAACCGTTAGCCGTAAAAAAGCCACAATTTTAACCGTTAACCGTAACAGGAACCACCCCATTGAGACCCTCTATTATGTTTCGTTGTGAGAATGTGTCGAGAATAATCCGGCATTTGAATTCTTTAAACTAAATAGAAAATTATGGCTGGAATTGCGAGCTCCTCCACCCCCTCTTCAAAATAGTCGGTCCCCGTTACCAGTCCCAATGCAATGCATTTCATGTAGTCACGCCACACGCTTGGGACCCAACCGACACGATGCATAAAATGAATTTTAAAACGTCTGACCAAGAACGAATAAGGGGCTCATTCAAATCAAATAATATGACAGTTGGATTAACAGTGAGGTTTATCACCATGAAAACGCTGTGGTAAGTTGTTAGATGTAAACCGGGCTAACTTGGATATGTTTATTCCGGGTTATTCGAAAAACAATCGCTTCCTGTTGTTACAATCGTTGTTTCAAATTGTTTCCAGTTTTCGTCTGGCATGGCTCTGAGGTAACTGTTTGGCTGCATTCAAATAGCAAATTACTAATAAATATTGATTTGTGTTCCTCGTATGAGCGGCTTGATTCGGTGTCGTTTTAGTCACCGGAATATTTGTCGACTAGTGGTCAGAATGTTTCGCTTGGCTCGCGACAATTTGTCCTGCATGTGTCACGCCGTTTTATAATCTATCAACTTACTTGAGCGTTTTCAGAACTTTTTAAAATGTTTATGCAACTGAATATGGAATCTGAATTGTATTGTAAAATATTTAGAATATGAACTGAAGGAAGGGATGAATTAAAATACTGCTGTTAAGGATCACAAAAGTCTGTTCAATAATTTGATCGCTGATGATCGTTATCTGGTGACAGATTGTGTTAAATAACACATGCGGTTTGACCTTGTTTATGACCTTTGCAGCAAATGTTTACAGTATCAAAGCAGAATAAAAGAGGCAGAGCATGTGAACACCCAGAATTTCTTTAGAAAGTTTAAATTTGCCAGATTTCTTTGATGATATGCAACGTCGATATATCAAGCACGCTTCGCGACTGCTCCGATCCACAAATGGCGAACGTGCCAAAATGCCCTTCACGTTTTGTTCTCTCGACGGGAAACTTTTTACGGGCCGCCTTAGGAATTTTCACACAACTAAAACTAAAGGTTGTACTTTAAGAAAATTATAATTTCGACTTCAAATTCAATGTACCAGAAGGCTTTCTAGGGTGTGGAAGTTAGCTAAAAATAGACCTTTCGACCAAGAGCTTCAATTAGGGTAATTCTAATGGCTAAAAAAACTAAACGTTTTGCTGCTTTTCCAAATCAATTTAGTACTTTAGAAAGAGCAAGACGTGCGCTATTTATCACCCAAAGTATATTTAAAGATATCGTTCCGCTGATCTGTACGAGCGAAAAGAAAATGCGCAATTTTCCCCAATTTTCGGCAGCGGCTGGGAGCTAAAATGGCGTTTTTCAAACTTTCCTTAATTTCGCAAAACCAAAAGCGCTTCAGAACCTTTGAATGGTATTTTCGAAAATACCTCACTATAGAGGTTATTTGGGCAAAATATGAAGAATTCGAAATTTCGCGACTGACGCCGCTTTCGTGCTATTTAGAGAATCCGCCTCTTAATAACAATGTTTGAAATAGCTACCATTGCTTTCTTCATTTGTGGCCGAAATTAATGACCTCCCTTAGGCGTAAAACAGTTATAGCTATGGTTATGACACCCACTTCGGGGCCTAGCTTGGTCTCCGTAGTATATTAGGAGATTGCCTAAAGTAACTGAAAGATGCTCGGTTATGATAAGGCAACTGCTTGTAGTATTCTCTAAAGAAATCTGTTTTTTTTTTGTATTTTATTAATTTTTATTACATGTTTTACAAAAAAAATACAGACAAAGACTAAGACTTACAACAACAATATGAGTATTACAATTTTACATAAAAACGTAAGTGATTGGTAAAAAAAAAGAAGGAATTAGAGGAAAAACGACAACGAAGAAAAAACAGGGAGAAGACGGATACATAGAGATTACTCCATGGAAAATGCGCGCGTACGATTTTTATTCACGAGTTGAGTAGTATCAGAAAACGAACGAGTGAGCGCAGCGAACGAGTGAGTTTTCTGATACAACTTAACGAGTGAATAAAAAATCGTACAAAGCATTTTCCATGGTGTAATTTGTTTATTTTATAGATACTGAGATTTTTGAAAAGCCAAAGTTTGTCAATCTTACGCGCTTGTTTAGGGAACCCATTCAACTGCACTGTATGCGTGTAAAACTAGAATAACTAAAACATCAGTTTCTCTTTCAAAATCAAATATTTAATGAAGTAACACGAGAAATAAAACGTCAGTTAATACTTTCACAACTTTTATAAACACTTTTCAGCTGGATAAAAAAACCTGACTGAGGCTTATAAGTTCGAATTTAATGTTTTGTAAATCAGATATTATAAAACAGCGGTATACGCTGAATAACACAAGGACAACGCAAGCGAACTATTACCTCTTTTTTACACCTCGAAGTCCAAAATGGAGGCTGTTGTTCAGCCACAGGGTGTTTAAAATGGCTTCAGGACTTAATACACCGAGGAAGCCTTTTGTCGAAGAGACGTTTTATTTCACCCTCTGTTAGAGCCACCGATGCATTAGGCTTGTTTCCTCTTCCCTGTTTCTTGAGCTGTTTCTGTTTAGACGGGAGTGTTTTTCTTAACTTTTCAAATGCTAGGAGATTGATGATGCTAACTGGATAGGACTTTCTTTTAGGTGCCTTTCAAAACTCGCCAACATCCCTCGGAGCGACGACGGCTCGTATTCTCGCCCTTCCTTTGTGCGGACGCTTAATATAAATTCGCTGAGAAGTTCATTCAACTCAACAGGAAGAATTTCTGCTATCTCGCGTGTTTCTCCTTTTGTTTGAAGGAACATTGTCAACAAAGCAACATCTCGGGTTTTTTTTTTCACCGAGTTGGGGTTTTCATGCTCTTCAATAAACGACTCAATTGTGTCGTCTAAACCTCCGCCATGTCGCCGAGACGAAAATGGACGACAATCAAATCGCGATGCGATGTTGTTTACTAGTGAGTTTTCGTCGTTCGCGTTTGTGATTGGACGAACGACGTTTTTTCACTAGTGAGTTTTCATCGTTCGCGTTTCCTATTGGCTAATGCATTTTACGTATCATTTTTACGTAATCTTTTTTTCGTGAGGAAATCTCAGTATCTATGATATAAAGTAAATATCAACATACGCAATCACACACAAAAAGACTAGAGCCAAGAGAATTTACATATTCTCTTGCTTAAGCCTGTCAACTAAATCAGACAGGGTAGGACTTTGTTCCATTTTTTGTAATGTTTGTCAAGCTTATCATTATTAGAAGCAATTTTTTGCTCTATCTGGAAAGTTGCCCTTATTTTCGCTATGAAGACATTTAGCGATGGATGTTTGATATCTAATTTACATTTATAGATGTAGAATTTAGCTAATAATATAAGATGATTTAAAATAAGGAAGTCATCCATGGCGTTAAAAACTCCGAAGAGGACGTTTTGAAAAGAAAGTTGTAGTTTTTTTTGTTTGATTAGCCAAGAAGAGAGCGACTTCCAGAATATTTTTGTCACATTGCAATGGAAAAATAAGTGCTCAAGGGATTCAACTTCTGTTTGACAAAAGGCGCAAAGTGGCGAATCAATCATTTTAAATTTAAATAATTTGTCATTCGTAAATACGATGTTAGGGCCAATTCGCACTAGCGGACAAATTTTGTAAAAATTGATAGATTTCATCATTAATGTGTCACTTGTTACAGAAAACAAGTGCGAATACGTTTTTTGAGACCTAGAACTTGTCAAACAATTCAGGAAAACAAAGAAGCAGTTGTCTTATGATTGGTCCGCGTTGCACGCGCGATACATTTTGTCAAACAATCGCAAAAACAAGTGCGAACGACTTGTTGGACAAGGGCAAATTTTGTCAAAACGGACAAATCTTCAAACGGGCCGCTGTCCTGCCTCAAGGCAGGACAAGTCATTACAAGTCGCATTCCAACGCCCCTCGTAATGCCAGATAACAATACGTTGTTAATTGGCTATTGTGTTTGGTCTGGATTGTACTAAAAAACAACACGCGAAATTTTTCCGCGATAGACGGCAAAACATGTTTGTGTGCCGAGTTGGAACAAATGAATGCGGAGGGAACCAGTTTGTGCCGATAAATGGAGGGGAAAAGAAATAGTTTACTTGCGACATTTTCCCCGCACGAGCACAAAAACTTCACTACACGCGCACTTCAAATGCAAATCGTTTTAAAATTTTTCACCACGTGGACCTGCCTGATTATTTGATGTTTGCACAAGACGACCGTGCCGAGAAATGTACTAGGATGCCAGAAGCACGTGCAGAGCTATTGTACTAATAATTACGCCTTTTGTTTTCTTCAAAATGTCTCTGACTTGTCGCGACAATTTTTTTTCTCAAAAATGTTATGGCATTTAAAACTTGTCCGCTAGTGCGAATCGGCCCTTATTTAACAATTTGTACTGAAATTCTCTGACTTTTGTTTCAAGTGTAACAGTAAAGGGTAGAGAGTAAATCTTTTTCCACTCCACAGCAATTGCAAGTTCTGGGTATTTATTATCTAATTTATTTGGGCGGAAGGTGCAGTTTACTTTTTACGTTTAAATTCATTGTAGATCATTTTAGAATTAACTTTCAATAGATTGACATTAATGCCATCTATGTTGATTTGAATAGTATCACTCGAAGGAGAATAAATATGCTGTTGACTTTGTTTGATAATTAGTCTCCATTCGTTAGGAATGGCATTGATGACACCTATTAATTTGAAATAAAGAATAGGAGATAATTGTAAACGCAAAATCTTTTCACTTTCGAGAAATCTGCCAGTATTAGATATCAAGTCTCCTATTTTTAAGATTCCGTTATCGACCAGACATTTTATAAAACAAGACCTTTTTTTCAATAAGAATATGCTTATTGTTCCATATTGTTTGATTCATAACATCGTCATAGGAAACAACGTTAGTTGTGTTTAAATCGGACCATGCCTCAAGGCATTCTTTGTAGAAATCCGGTAGATAGATAGCAAGTTTACGGGTGTCAAAATTGCAGTGCAAAATAAATTTTCCGCCAACTTCGCCTAAGAAGGTGTCGAGAATAGTCTTCCAAAGAAATCTGTTGTTACCAAATTTGCCACACAGGGACTTAAAGATCGTGATGCGGAGGCTCACTCTGTCTTTTGAAGTTTTAAGTATTTGTTAACAAACGAAACTTGAAATAGGTTTCCCGTTGCCGCTTTTCTGTTATTTGCAAGAAGTGAGTTACGAATTCTGTACGTAATTGACTGGGGAAAAATCGTTGTATCGCGAACTTAAAATGCAAGTTGCAGACGTTAGTGTTTGTTTGTGATCAGAATTTGAAGACAGCTGCACCTGTTGCACATAAGTGTCGAGAGATTACCTTTCCCGTTCTTTGGCGTTGTCTTTCCAATACGAGGCTTTTTAAGTAAATATTTTAAAGAATATTCAATTTGTACCATCGGCTTGTCTTGTTTGTAAACTTTCTCAGTTCAGTGTTATTTACCAAACTGTAAATGCATATCGTGTACATATATTTTGCACGCATCGAAATCACTTCTTTTGAACTTGGTAATGGGAATGGAGGTACTTTTCAAGGGAAATTAAGTTCAGTACCAGGAGCAATTTATAAAATCGAAATAAAATTTAGTCGTGGTTATGTGTAGTTGAAGAAGGGCTCATTGTCGGTAATTTTCATCTTTTTTGCGATAGAATTTAAAATATGCTATCGACACCCTTAATATTTAACTCTAGTGAAAATTTCTAGTGAAAATTCTTCTAAATGCAAATTATGCACGTCACACGACTGCAATAAGTCGCTGTTAGTATTAGACTTCGGCTCCCCTTGTGATCGATCATTGTGTTTGTTTCGGTAATTACTGAAATTACTTTAGCCTGCTCCTCGTTAGTTATTAATGGTATTTGTTAAAAGGAGTTCCTTTCATCTTCCTCACCTAACTTGTTTAGAGGCAACCTATGTTATTTAAGACACTCATGACTTGGAAATGTTATTTGCATAATTTTAGCAGGTAGATATAATAATTTGAACAAATAAGCTATTTTAAACGATCTACAAAAATCGTTTTACAATATAAGACGTTTTGAAAAAATGTAAGATCGATCGCGTCCGTTTAAAATTTTCTCCAAGTTGTCTTACAAATACTTTCCTGTTGAGTGCAGCGAAAGAATGAGAGAGAGGAAAAAAAGAGAAAGAAAGAAAGATCATGCAAATGAGCTTTAATCAGCTTTTGGTAATTCACATTACTGAAGCTGCTTGTTGATAGTAACAGTAATTTTTCCTTAAGAAATAGAATACGTTTTCTCTGTTTTTGGTGTTCTCCCAAACTTTCACGGGTGTTTCTTTTAACTCGATAGAAACACAAAGTGTTTTCGATTTGCTTTCTAAAAGTCAGGTTGCAAAGTGTTTGTTTCCTCTCCTTGTAGAGAATTCAGTCATTATTTGACAAACGGTCTTCTGACAAGCCTCAACATCAACGTAGAGCCAGTCCCTCTCGCCCAAAATAAACGGAGAAATCAACTTTAGCACCAGTGGCGATGTATAAAATCGAAATAAAAAATAGTCATGTAGAAATAAAAAAAATAATCTCTCTGACACAATCGAAATAAAAAAAAATGTTTTTTTCCACTGAAGGGACAGTAGTCCCAAAACGTCTGGAATTTTTTAAAACATTTAGCGCTAGATAACAAAAAGACAATATTCAACTGAATCTATATAAAGGCGCTACACAGTTTTTAATCATGTGGTTATGCGCTGCTTGCATGTTGTTGAGAAAGCGTCATTATTAAAGATTTTTATCTTTTGCGATCGAATTTCGGAATTGTTGCCATCACCCTTCCCCAGTAATACATTTCATACGGTGAGCATTCGCTGTTTGTATTAAATTTCGGCTTCACGCTTGTTCGTTAAAGATACGAGCTATAACATTTTCTTGAATTTCTTGAAGTGAGCGCTACTAAAAAGGCGTTTGTATTTATAAGTAAAAGTAATTTGAACTCCAAATACTTGTCAACTCCTTCTGGCGCATTAGCTTTCGTATTGTACCTCCTTATTCAAGAAGGCCCGGCGATTGATAATTTATGACCGAAAGGATAATTGCAAAATAACGCGCGAATTTTAAACGACTAAACTGGAACTAGTTAAATAACTTCCAAGTTCGATTGCGAAAACGTCGGTTCGCATCTTCACAAGTTTGACTCAAAAGTTAAGCGTGGCTCATGTTCAAAGCGTCGTGTGGTTTGAATGTTTACAAGTTGAAGTAAAAAGTTAAGCGAGGTTTTGCGTTCAACGCTTCGTTTTGCATCTTCATAAATATGAATTGGAAGGGATTTAGGCGGCGATTGATAATTTATGACCGTAAAGATAATTGCAAAATAACGCGCGAATTTTAAACGACTTAACTGGAACTAGTTAAATAACTTCCAAGTTCGATTGCAAAAGCACTATTGTGGCCAGAAAAAAGATCGCATAACTTATATAAGTTGTATTTAGCTCAGGAGAGTGAATTCAGGAAGAAGCTGCGGTTGTTATGGCTCACAAACGTTCCGAAAGTTTTGATCAGCATTCAGTGTTCTTTTATGGGAACTATATCGCGTAACTTTTCACTTCCTTACTGTCAAGACATCGCTCTTCTTGTCACAAACTTCCCCACCCCACTCCCGGCTATAGATGTGTCCAACAATCTACAACAATCATTGCCGCACCCTCCCCCGCAAAGGCTGGGTTTTTAACACTTATCGCTTCCGAAGATTTTTGAATTTCGCGCTCGGTGAGCTAGTTACGCGTCGATAATTCCTAACCTTTGTCTTACAAACAATAGCAGCCTTTTCCTTCAAACAATAGGAGATGCCATAAAAGGAGTAAGACTGATAAAAGTCAAGCCGACAATCCTAACCAAAAGCTTGATACGGTTATAATTCTTGATAAAAGAAATTAACGTGAATGGCTAAGTTAACTGACCTTTCGACGTTGATGACAAAGATCCCTTGATATGCAAGTACAAGGAAACTCCTAAAAAAGGAAATATTATTTATCTTGTAAAATAGGTTGATTTAAGGGTTAAAATATGTCAAGACGTTAGAGAAAGCTAAATGTTGTTAAATTGTTGAATTCAAGATTTTGAGTAAAAAGTGATAAACTTACTTTTTACAATTCGCTTTTAAAACTCAACACCCTATTCATTAATAACAAGACGCGAATTTCTAAAGTAATCCACCATTTCTCACCTATTTCCGATTCAGGAAATAAACTAGTCCGATTGTGGGTCTTTCTTAAAAGACGGAACTCGGAATTAACGTACTGCTACACGCCAGTGCTTAGTCTGCTTTATTCTCATCAGGTTTCTCTTCTTCACATTTAATTTATATCTACTGACTGAAGTCTTATAAGGATCTCAATATCCCCGAGATCTGCCACCAGCTAAACGGTAAGCTCAGCATAAAAAATCAGCAGTGTGGTCTAAAAAAAGAATTCCATGTGCAGTTTTCATCTAGTGCATTAGTTTTAATATAAGTAAAATTGCTCTGCTGTGGAAAGGCCACTATTTGTATGATTCTCTAAATAATCTCCGTTCACATCTTACCTTCTTGCCTAGATCGAAAGATCCGTGGTCCTTTATGTGTTGAAACTGAAATACGTTTGACAAAGTAATTTTAATTAAAATTTGTGTGCTGCTAGCCAAAATCTTAGTGACGTTTTTTGTCAGTTCATTTTCCTTTAATCAATCTATTTGTACTGTTTTGGCTGGCTATCTTTGAATAAAGAAGAAATTGGAGAATTGGTTAACACTAAGAATTAAAAGTTGACACTGCAGCTGCCCCCGCTGTTAATCATTTTTTTAAGCGCATCCGTTACTACTGTCAGTGCTTTCGCTTGGTATTTTTGGTTCTTCCATTTGCTTTATTGATTGAAAACGATTTTTTTTTTTTTGGGGGGGGGGGGGGGGGTGGGTGGACGTTTACCAAGAAGCACTCAGTGGCGGCGCGTGTATTCTAGATTATTCCCGTGTTGTGCTGACAAACTATCACTGGCAAAAGAACGGTCGTAACCACAATGTCAACATGTACTAGAGGCAAATAATCTCATAAAAACATGTTCTTCAAATGTCGGAAGATAATCGTCAGCACCACTATAAATTATTGACGTGTTGGTGAAAATGTAAAGTGTTTAAGACGGAATCCACCAGGACGTCGAGTAATATTTATTTAAGTTGGACAAAAATCGAGTACCAGAATAATTTAAATCCTATTGCGTTATTTTCTACCCTAAATAAAAGGTAAAGATGTAAGTAATAATCCCTGATAACACCGACAACAACTTCTTATCAGAGTCTTAGAAAATGAATTTCAAAGTTCACAAGGTATAGGCAAATTCTCACGTGCAGCCATTTTGTAAAATCGTCTTTAAGCGATTCAGTGGAATTCAGTGGGAAATTCGAAATTTGTTTTCGGTGTTTGGTGTTGTTAGAAAAGATTTCTTTTAATATGATATTTGAAGCAGCAACACAAAAGTTTGCAATAAGGTGTAAATAATTTTGGTACAACAATTTCTTATCAGAGCCTGAGAAAATGAAATTCAAAGTTCACAAGCTATAGGCAAAAGCTCACGTCTTTTAAGCGATTTAGTGGAATTCAGCGGAACTTCCAAATCGGTTTTCGATGTTTGGTGTTGTTAGAAAAGATTTCTTTTGATAAGATATTTGAAGCAGTAACACAAAAGCTTGCAATAAGGTGTAAATAATTTTGGTACATAATTTTGTCCAATAACTACTCGAAGTCCTGGCGGATTCCGTCTTAATTGCTGGTTTTCACTGTCACGCCACAAGAAAGTAAATCCAAAACTATTGAGTGAAAAAACTCAGGGATACTATAGGTTGTAGGAAATTTCTAGATATTCTGTTTGTCCAAGTCTCGAGTTATCTGTCAAAATGTTCCATACAAAGTTACAGAGCACAGTATGGAAACGCCATGTTGGTGCCTATGCAGATGGCACCAACATGGCGGCCGGAAATCAATGAAAGCATCTGGAATTCACTTCCGCTATAAAAGGCAGTCGGGTCACTCTCATGAACAAATAAACATTCACAAAAACTTCTCGCAAAACCTCAACTGTTCAGATTCTTAAAAACCACAGGATGAATCATTTTTTTTAAGCATACGTGACAGCCTTCTGGCGGCCATCTTGATGTCGTGTGGCGTGGTAATAAAAGCAACTCCCATAAGTTATTAATAACGTTGCAACGCGTTGGTTTCGTCTCTTGGACCGTACGGACTTCTTAAACTACGGTAGTATGGTACTCTCTCAAGCTTAAACAATTTACATGCATCGTTTTCGATTTTATGGTATATCATCAATAAGCCAACGGTGATTTAAGTTGAAAGTATAACACCTGAGTATAACTTCTGAGATAACTCTGAAATCTCATTAGTTATTAATTGTGTTTTTCAAAAGGAGTTTGTTTCAACTTCCTGTCACGTAATTTGAAAGCATCCGTTGTCATCTAATGCACTCGGCGTTCCTGTTTTTATTAAAATTTTACCTAATGTTTTGTGGACAGGGACTATTATTTCAATTCCTCTGACATTTTGTACATTTTTAGGAACAATAAAGAACAGATTAACGACGTATATGTATACAGATATAAGTTACTCAGTTACTCTGAGACTTGCAAGGTTACAAGGGGTTGGTTTGGTCGCCTCGGTTAGCAGGGCAAACAGGCTTCTCAAACAGCGGAATTCTAGTTTGCATGGTCTCGAGCTTATGCAATTTTTACTCATACTTTTGGATTTTATCATAAGCCAACGGTGATTTCAGTGCCAAATAGGAAGCCTTACTTTATACTGAGTATAAAATCTCATAAGTTATTAATGGTGTTGTTCAAAGGGAGTTAGTTTCATCTTCCTTTCAGGTAACCTTTTTGTAGGCAATCTTTGTGATTACATGCAGCCCTAGTGCTTTTATTTACCATTTTGCCTAATGTTTTGAAGTAAAAGACTGTTATTTGAATTCGTATTAAACTTTTTACACCTTAAGACGGTAAAGAGCGATTGATGATGATGTATATGTATGCAGGTATTAGTAACTCAGTTGCAAGGAGGAGCGAGGAGTTGGTTTGGTCGCTTTGTAAGCAATTCAACCATTACTTGACAAACGGGCTTTTGATACAGAGGAATATACGGTCTCGAGGTGATGCAGTTTATACCCAGGTTAAATTTTGTATTTTCTCGCAAGCCAACTGTAATTTGCAGAATTCGAAACCTTACTTGATACAGACTGTAAATTCATAACTTATTAATTAAGGAGTTTGTTTCATCTTCCTGTCTCTTATCCAGCCAAGCAGATCAAACTCAACGTCTCCAATCGAACGAATGCTGCTAAATAAAGCTGCCACTGGATATCTGACATGTTTTACAAACGCCCGTTTTTAGGAACACCCGTGTCTCTGTTATGTAGTATTTTTCGTACTTGTTTTGGCGAAAATAGATTATTATTTGAACACATTACATTAAGAAACACGTAAATGTATAGTATGTGACAAAAATAGCAAATGTTAACGGGAAGGTCGAAAGCCGTTTAAAAGAATGTGTCGCAAATATATATATATATATATATATATATATATATATATATATATATATATATATATATATATATATATATATATATATATATATATATATATATATATATTATTTCCCTTACGACAGACGCCAAAGAAAATAAAAGAAAGGTCGATTGCACTCTGTAGAGTGGACCATAGGCATGTAAATATTTATTCAATTGCATTGTTTTATTGTTTAGCCTGTTGTTGAAATAAAGCCATCAGACAAATTCTTGCCAAGCAAAGACTCTAGACAGAAATGAGCTTCTTCCTAAACGTCATAAACAACTTATTCTAAATTCTTGAACTAAGTGCGTTTTTCTAAGAACGGGGGTTTATAAATCATGTTAGGTGTCCAGGAGCAGTTTTAAAACATTCGTTCGATTGCAAACTTTTTTTACGTTTGGTCTTTTTGCATGCAAGAAGACCAAATGGCTGGATTCAAACTATACCCTGCATCTTCAGCTTAGCATTTAATAAATAGATGTATCGAAATTTAATCTTTAGGTATAGGAAAGAAAGAAAGATCTTTCCACTACAGCTGTCGATATTTCTTCCGACTGTCGTGCGTATGTTTTGTACGCTTGATGCCTGTGTACAGGTGACTTGACCGTTTAGTGTTGACATTCAGTTATAGAAACTGTGAAGAGTTTTTCATTGTTTAATTCTCAGTTTCTTTCGGTGGAATAAAATCCAGCTTAGCTGGTGTTGTCTCAAGCAACGAGTTACTCAAACTCCCAACGGACGCAATTTTCATCGGCTGGCTTAGGTGCATGAGATTTTATGGAAGTAAAAAGTGTTGAGCTGTGGAAAGATGACTTCCTTCAGAATTGATGATCAAATGAAGTTATAAAAAATGATTTACCTTATTTCCGAGGCAGGAATTAAAAGGGACTGATAGCAGAGGTCCTCTTTGATCTGTCTTAAAATTAGCGTGCCGCTACCTCCCACTAGTTCGTCATCATCCTTATTGGCTCTCTTTTGTCTCATTTAATGGATCCATCTTCTTTTTTATTATTTATTATTAGCTTAGAACTTAAATTTATTAAATTGTCTAAGACATTTTAAAGTGAAATAAGTGCGACATTTGTAAACCCGATCGATCGCAGCCATTTAAAATGTTCTCCAAGGTACGCGTCTTACAAATATTTTACTTTTGAGGGCCGCGAAAGAATGAAAGAAGGCAGAACAAGAAAGAATCATGCTAATTCAGAAGCGAATTTTCAGTTTGTGTAAAATTAATCGACTTTAATTTTGTTATTCACGTCCGTCCTTTGAATGACGAAACTAAAATTACTTTTGAAATAAAGCCAAGGAAAAATTGTTGAAAACCAACAAGCCCAGTCTCATTGCCCTTCTTCGTTACGATACAAGCAATAAAGTTTATCACTAAAAAGAAGTTTACATAACAAACTTCTGGCGATTGCAGAAGATTTGTTAAGTCCCGCATAAATATGTCGGCCCGAAACAACCAGTTTCTCAAATTCTCGACTCAATCTTCGTCTGGCGCATTAGCTTCCGTGTTGTACTTCTTAACTACTTTCAACGAGAGAAGGTAATACTTCTTGATAAAAGAGAATAACGTGAATAGAAAAACTATCCTTTCGCCGCTGACGACAAAGATCCCTTGAATGCGAATACAAGGGACCCCCTGAAAGAGGACAGGAAACTACTGTCTTGTATGGATTAAATTCAAGGATTAAGATATGTCAATTAGAGAAAGCTTCTTTTAAATTTTTGAAATTCCTTATAACTTACGACCGGATTCAAGTTTAAGAATAATACTGCATCCTCCCTTGGTAATCAAAGGGGCCCTATGAGCCCACGACTGTTTTTGGGAGCGATGACGTCATCGTTTAATGTGTTTGTGCGAGTGTTGGTTGCGATGGACGGAAGGTGCATTAATCGTACAGCTGTCCAACGTAACTCCCTTTTAAATATTCAGCAGGGGCTGTTTGGCTCAATGTGTTGAACAGTTAAAAATTCAAGTTGAATGTAAAATATTTCCGTTTAAAAACTGAGGAACTAAACACTACAAAAGTTCTTCCACGCCCTCCAACATTATGCTGATAGAAACAACCATGACAGAAGAAAATGTTTCCTTTCATCAAACGATTTTCAAAGCGCAAACAAGATGAAAAAAAAAAAAGACTTGGGTCAGCACAAAAAAAACTGATCGCTACGCAACTGTTCTTTGGAAACATACTCTTTTAGCTTGTTACGCATTATGGACAAAAAGCTTGCCACTTCCGTTCTGTAGACGTTGGTATTTATGTAAACAAATCATACGTCACACCTGACAACGTTGGAGTTCGGGGTCCACATTATAGAAAATAACTCTAGTAAAAACTTCTACACAGATTCATTAGTAGCAAGCACAACAATATCAACCTATTTGGTGGATAAAATAAAGACACAGCAACTGGTTGTCCTTTGTGGCTCGTTGCCCAACAAATGAGTGGTCTGTAATCTCCAGCAAACTCAACGTTACAGCTGTCAAATATTGTATCCTACAAACGAAAACAACGGTCAAACAAAATGAAGCACAATTACTTTTGCACGGTTTATCAATCAAATAATACTAGAAGAAACCTCAGGAACTCAACTTCATTAATGTACATAGATAAAAGCAATTATGCTGTAGAAACGTCTACATTCCACCGACATTCGCACACAAGACTGTTACAGGCCCGAACACGAAATTGTCACGCCAAAAGACCCGAACCAAGGGGAGTCGCGTTACGTCTGTCAACCATCTGTCAACCCGTTTTCTATTCACGATTAAAATAGATATTTTGCAATAATTTGTACAACCACAAGCCTGCGAGACGCCGTTTCGGAGCCATTGCGTCAGTCAGTACAGTCGGCCAGGTTCTGATATCATGACAACATGGTCTGTTATCGCTGCCATTTTGAGGGTTATCGTCCAAGCAACAACAGTTTAATTCAGCCACCGCAAGTTGTAAAAGGAGTGCAAATCGAGTAAGTCGATTCGTTGTTTTATATGGCCAGCGATTACACAAACTTCGCTTTCAATTTCGCTTTCTCCGTCACATGCAAACTTAAATAAAAATACAATATGTTCACAATCCCTGTTTTCTGCGACCGCTATTTTGATTGCTTATACTCTGAGTTTTGTTGTTCATTCTTTACTTGCGGAAGGGTCCTCTCGCTTTTGGGATAGGTAGTCTTCTACTAGGAATAAATCTCGCTCCAGATTTTATCTTGTCGTTGAAACTAGAGTGTTCTTCTGGTCGCTTCTATTTAACAAGTGACGAATTAAATCGTCGAAGTGTTCAATTTCCGGAATGTGTTTTGATAGTTCCATGAGCATAATAGGTTTCATCTTGCATTCTTTGATTGCTGTGAAGATAAAGCGTCGAATAAAATTTATTTTGAAATCGGCTAGGTTGACCGTTGTCGCGTGACACTGATAATCTTCTGTCAGCTAGCGATTACACAAACTTCGCTTTCACCGTCACATGCAAACTTAAGAAAATTCTGTTGATTTTTCTATAGGGCAGAAACAACATACACCTGATTTAAGGTAAAATAAAAATAAAATATGTTCACAATCGATTTTCAAATTATCATCACATACCCATCGAAACAAAACTATCAGCGCCTAAAGTACAATGGTCTGTCATCGGTCTTAATACGCAACGTCAAACTGAGAGTGACGTTACATGTAGGTCTGCCAACCATCTGTCAACGGCCTTTTGTTTACAGATGATCGACTGAAGGGGTGAAGGAAGGAAGGAAGGAAGGAAGGATGGCTTCAAATCGCCCCTCAATCCGTAACTCCCGTTTTGCATACGCAAAAACAGTCGTAAAAATGATAAAAATAGATATACTATACTTAAAACTTAAGTTAAAAATTAATACTATACTTAACAACAAAAAGATTTACATTAACGCGATTTCTAAAATAATATATCATTTTTTACCTGTTTCCAAATCAGGAATTTCTATAAAAACTAGGCCGATTCCAGAGAGACTTTGTCTCTTTTGATGCCTTCAAATTAAGGTAGTGCTACCACCAAGGGTTTCTGCATTATTCTTTGACATTTTTTTTTGGCAAACAATCCACTGACTGGGGTTCAAAAAGAATCTCAATATTCCCGAGATCTGCCACCCGCTTAATAGTCAGCTTGGCAGAAAGAATCTGCAATGCGGTCCAAAACAAAGAATTCCACCGGCAATTTTCAATTTAGTTTTAAGTGCCGCTTTCTACAAAAGTCGACTAAAATCGACTTTCGGCGGCACAAGTCGAAAAATCGATTTCGCTCATATTTTGCACAAAGATAGGTCCTAGTGAGAAACTAAACGGACTGCAGTTAGTTTGTCCTGACACAGCTTCCTTTCGTAGAAATATGCAAAAAACGATTTCGCCCCGTTTGGGCTCAAAATCCACTTCCGGTTAGACTAAATTTTGTGAAAATTTGATCGTCTCGCGCATTATACTACAGCTGTTCATGAATCTTTCAATGATATTTTTAATCTTTTTAGGTCTTCATTGTATGACTGAGTGAAAAATAAAACAAATGGAGATTAGTTTTGAGCCCGAAACGTGCCAAAACTGACAGACTAAATTTGCAAATGTGTCGCAAGCGAAATTATGCAGTAAAACATTGCCACTTTTTTCTATGGGCGATAACTTTAAATATCGTAAAAATACTTTCTATGGGTAAACTATACACCCATCTGCTATAATATCAAAAAAAATCTCTGGGGAGATGGTTTTCAGTGGCCCGGTTGGCCTGTGTTTATCACTAAGTTTGCCGAAAATCTGTTGTTTGAAGTGTAAACAATTGCGTGACACGGCTGGTCACAATTCCCGAGGGTTTTCAAGTTTTGAGTGAGAGTCGGTAATAATATTGGAAAACGAGTAGATATCACCCGCTTATTGTAGATAGGAACTTAAAGAGATAATTTTACTTCTTTAATTATTTATAACGTGTTTGGATCTATTTTTTAGGTGGTTCTTTTCCCGCGGGTAGCTGTTTACTTTTCTTCAGCTGAAATTTAAATTAGATAAACATTTACGATGTTTTGTCCATACGTAGTGTATTTGCCTTTAATAATTGAGTACTGGGGTGATACTGGGGTGCTCTGCTTGATGAGCTTGTTCTATACTATTTTTCATACGACAATAAACTACTCATCCTGACTCATACAAATGGCCGATTTAGTCGATTGACGACTAACCTATTCTCAGTGGTTTCCCACACTAAAATTAGTAACAAATTGTTTTCGGGTGGATTTCACTGTCTGTAATAACGATATGAAATAGCAATGATCTGTTTAGAGAATTCATTAGCGTTCAGCGTCGGCAAGAAAAAAAAAAAGAGAAAACAATGACGAAAGGTCGGATAGTCCAGTACATCCAGCACACGTTTAATAAAAATATTACGACATCGAAAATTTGTTTGCGCTTCAGTCATACTTGGTACACATGTAAAAAATATCCCCACATTCACTTCATACGTTGCATGATCATTCTTAGGATATTTTGTGGTCTAGTGTCATTTCTGTTCTAGTACTGTACGTTCGCTAGATAAACACATTACATTTGTGGACATAAACTGCAATCACTGGTGAATCTAGTGGAGAGGAAGAGGACCAGTTCTTCCCTTTTGTTTAAAAATATCGGAGTTTTCTTGTCATGAAATCGGTGCCAACTACATTCCACCTTCACCCCCCTTTTAAGGAAAGGAAAAGCCCCTTTTCTTCGCCGCTTCTTTTCTCTGGTCCTTTTGATCCGGCTGTCCACAGATAGCGGTTTCAGTTGCATAAGGCAATTTTCTCTATGCGAAACGTCCCTGAAAATTGTCAGCCAATTTTCGGAGGATGGAGAACTGTTGTACTTAAAATGGGTGGGATGGGGTAAAAAGGATGAAGCCAACAGGTCTGTGGAATGTCAGAGGTCGAGAGGGGTGGGGCGTGGGGTGACTTGCGGGGTGGAGTTTCAAAATATTTCAACAACGAACATGTATATGTAGAAAAAAAGCACCTACGAATCCTACTATTTAATGGGTAATACGTAATACTGATCTCGATCAAATTCTAATAAAACGGATTTCTCAATTCTCAAACACTGGGTGGAGAAGAGACAACTTCTTTGCAGGTTTTCACTTAGCCTGTTCCGGGCTCTCGGTAGTTGGGGCGAACGAAAAAGGCGGGCGCGCGAGGAAAAAAAAAGGGGGTGTGTGGGGGGGGGGGGGGGGGGGAGGGGACTCTCTCGGTAGCTGGGGGCGGACGAAAAACGCGGGCGAGCGGGGAAAAAAGGGGGGACTCTCTCGGTAGTTGGGGGCGGACGAAAAAAGCGGGCGAGCGAGGAAAAAAAGGGGGGACTCTCTCGGTAGTTGGGGGCGGACGAAAAAAGCGGGCGAGCGAGGAAAAAAAGGGAGGACTCTTTCGGTAAATGGGGCGGACGAAAAAAGCAGGCGAGCGGGGAAAAAAAAGTTGGGGACTCTCTCGGTAGTTGGGGGCGGACGAAAATAGCGGGCGAGCGAGGAAAAAAAGGGGGGATTCTCTCGGTAGTTGGGAACGAGCGAAAAAGGCGGGCTAGCGAGGAAAAAAAGGGGGAGACTGTCTCGGTAGTTGGGGGCGATTGAAAAAAGCGGGCAAGCGAGGAAAAAAGGGGGAGACTCTCTCGGTAGTTGCGGGCGAGCGATAAAAGCGGGCGCGAATCTGAAGAATCAACATGCCATAAATCTTTCTAGTGCGTGACACAGTGTGACACAGTGTGACTTGACCAGATCGAGTGACTTCAGTGCTGTCTTATATATTTATTGTGCATGATAGCAGTGGGACTATGTCCATAGACTAATTTTTGTCTCTGGGATCAAAGGCCAAGCACTGACCACCAACTAATACAGCAAACATCCATTTTGTTTTATCCACAACAGCGAAGAGTCGAATTTACGGAATTCAATTTAATCTCGTTCTCAAAATAAAGATAATTTAAAGGGGCTAGGTCACGGTATTTTAGGTAATTCTATTTATTTTCGTTAATTAAGAGTTCTAAACTTCAAATTGGCAGAGCAAAAGTCTTTTATTGGCAAAATCATGGCCACATAACAAACAAGGATGATTTTCGAGCATTGTAAATGACACTTTCATACAAATTGAGTGAAACTTGAAAAATATCGGGCCGACGTTTTTCAAATTTACCCAAACGCAATCCGTTTTAATCTTCTCGAATTTTGCCCATCCATACCCCTTTTTGGTCTTCTGTGTTTCTTTTGAGTTCTTCTACAGTTTTAAGCCGTTGTTGCTATATTTCAGTTAATTTTATGACAAGTTGGTCAGTGCCGAAATTGCCTAAAATTGCGTGACATAGCCCCTTTAATTAGCAATTAAAAATGTCGCCAAAGAAATTAGATTCAAGGCTGGTACAACTTTTACGTTAAATTCTGGCATGAATCATATTCAAAATTTCAGTTGTTTGAAAAGTACTAATCGTGCTGAAAATAGATCTTTGTCCATAACTTGGAAAAGTAATGTTCTGCTTCTTGAATTGATCCGTCAACCATAAAATTCTTTACTTTTCAGTTACACTGTTCATGTCTAATTGAAAATGAATTAAACAAACATTTTTTAGTGCTAGATTTTCCTGCTGTATAGGACTAGAATAAAACGAGTGATAACAAATTTGCATAAAAACACAGGCATCAGATCCGACGAGATCGGCAAAAACATACTTTAATTATTACCCGAGTTCCCTTTAGATCATGTAAAGAAATTACCAAACAATATCGACCCGTGATTACGTCTATCAGTGCATCTGAGAATTCTTAACCTTTCCTTTATAAGACCTGGTTTTGTGAATGATGGTGAGAACTTCAGGATGGTGAGAACTTCAATAAATTTAACTGAATTAATTACCGTCTAACATTTTGTGATCACGCAACGTTTCTAAAACGGGTGAACGGAGAAAATCTCACATTGCTCCTACTTCTTCAAGGAGTTCACCAACTGGCCCATATATTTGCATGATTTTTTTGGCTGAATTCTTACAAGAGCGTCAAACATACTTTTAAAAAGAATAATTTTTTTGTGGTTTACTAGCCGTGTCACGCAATTGTTGACACCTCAAACAACAGATTTTCGGCAAACTTAGTGACAAACACAGGCCAACCGGGCCACTGAAAACCATCTCCCCAGAGATTTTTTTTGATATTATAGCAGATGGGTGTATAGTTTACCCATAGAAAGTATTTTTACGATATTTAAAGTTATCGCCCATAGAAAAAAGTGGCAATGTTTTACTGCATAATTTCGCTTGCGACACATTTGCAAATTTAGTCTGTCAGTTTTGGCTCGTTTCGGGCTCAAAACTAATCTCCATTTGTTTTATTTTTCACTCAGTCATACAATGAAGACCTAAAAAGATTAAAAATATCATTGAAAGATTCATGAACAGCTGTAGTATAATGCGCGAGACGATCAAATTTTCACAAAATTTAGTCTAACCGGAAGTGGATTTTGAGCCCAAACGGGGCGAAATCGTTTTTTGCATATTTCTACGAAAGGAAGCTGTGTCAGGACAAACTAACTGCAGTCCGTTTAGTTTCTCACTAGGACCTATCTTTGTGCAAAATATGAGCAAAATCGATTTTTCGACTTGTGCCGCTGTTCGGTCGAAAATTGTAGGAAGGCGCACTTAATCCAATTCAAGTGAGAAGGCGCAGCTGTACATGGAAAGACCACTAAATGTACAATTCTCTGAGGATACTTCATTCATCTTACCTTATTCTTGAGTAAATAATACCCGAGGTTATGTGTTGTGATCTGAGATATTGCTTAACAAAGCGATCTTAATATTAGAGTCCTGCTATGCAGATTCATATTGGCTTTGTTTCGTCATTTATCATTTTCCTGTCAACCAATCCATTTACACTCTTATCCATGTGAATTTTACATACCATTAGGCTTCAGACCAACGTGAAAATAAGAACGGAATTCCACCGGCAATTTTCACTTTAGTTTTAATCCAATTCAAACGAGAATGCGCAGCTGTACATGGAAAGACCACTAAATGTACAATTCTATAATGTACAATTCTATACTTCATTCATCTTACCTTATTCTTGAAGTAGAAATACCCGAGGTCCTTTATGTGTTGAGATCTGAGAAATATGTTTAACAAAGCAATCTTAAAATTAGTGTCCCGCTATGCAAATTCATATTGACTTCGGTTCGTCATTTATCATTTAATGTCAGCTAATCCATTTACACTGTTATCCATCTTAATTTAACATACCATTAGGCTAGACTTCAGGCCAATGTGAAAAAGAAACGGTTTTTGATACTTTTTTTTTAACTTGGCAGAGTAAAATATCAGTTTGGGGGGTAAAATCCCCCAAACATTTTAACCAGGTTGTCAACTGTCTACGCAAATTTAATCGTCCACGCATGTACTCTAAAAATACAAACTTCTACAGAAAAATATATGCCCTTTTCTACAATGTTTCTGAGGCAGGATACGATACCCTTCGTTATTTCAGAGTTGAAGTCTGACTGAATACCATTAACAAACGTTTGGCATCATTTTGACAGGGTCATTTTTTCGTTTAGTTATTTTCGATTAATATATTTCGTTCGGTGGATTGTAGAAAAATGCGCTGGTTTCTTTATCTACCTTATTTTATGGACACATTAGGTGTTAGGCGCCAGGACCAACTCTAAATTTATTAAAAAGCGATCAGACTGTAGAATAAAGTTGAAGTTGAAAACAGTTTTTGTTTTTCTGTTACATTAAATACATTTAATGAGATCATTGTTTTTAGGAAATCAACGGAGAAAATGACACGGGTATGGAATGGGAGAGACTATTCAGCACTCAGTTGATGTTGTAAGACTCCTCATTTTTTCATACATGAAGTGTAAATCATATATCCTAACCTGCTAACCTCAATATAAAGCTAACCGCAAGCAAACTAAGCTAACGTAGGCTAACCGGAGTGCATTTTAGGCTAAACGGAGTGCTAGTAGGCTGACCGGAGTGCATAGTAGGCTAACCGAAGTGTATAGTAGGCTAACCGCAGTGCTAAATAGGCTAACCGGAGTGCTGTTTTGTATTCACTACATGAACTGAGTGTTACGTGGTATAAAATGTCATGAGGTGTCTCCCTACTGTCTCACAACATCAACTGAGTGCAGAATAGTCACTCCCGTATGGAATAACACATGACTCAGCCAAATTATCTAACGAAATTGTATGAGGAAAGTGGCAGTAAATGATATTTACTATACTGAAAATGCAAATCGTGTCTATGTTTTAGATGCAAGTAATTAAATCACTTTAGAACGTGTTTTTGTGTTTTAGATTGCCTGAAGATAAACTAAATTTAAAACATTATAAACAAAAATTTGTGAAGTTAAAGAGAAAATTCTTAGTGTTTTTAGATATTTCCATCTTTTGACGATCGTGTTGTGAACCTGCTGTCGTCATGTTTAATGCTTTCCTCTACCGACAACTGTCAGTGGCGGATCCAGACCTTCAGCTAAGGAGGGGGCCCGCTTGACTATAAATGTTGAATTCTGCGAAGATAATTCCGGAACTTCAAAGCAAATGCGCTATTTCCAAAAAAATAATGCGTGGATTGAATAATGCGCGGATTGAATAATGCGCGGATTAAATAATGCGCGGATTGAACAGAATGAAGTTTGATTCGTTTGAGAACAACATTCTTAGAAAACGACAAGTTTGGCGAGTTTCGCATGTTTTTGGAATTATAAGGACGGCATGGCAACAAAAGACTGACTAAGGTAATGTACCTGTTTTAATGTGAATAGAAATACGAGTTTAATTCATCGAACAATGATGATTTCATTCACAGCCGTGGAAAGTTTAATTCAAGTTGTGCTTCTCGGGCACTTCGCAGCAGCTATCGTGTTGTGTATGTTGTTCAGTATTTTAACACGAGGATGTTGTACAAAATTAAGACACACTTTCCTACTAAAAGTTTGAGGTACTTCTTTTCATAATTCTCTCGTAAATTATAAAAAGTCGACCTGCTTGTTTTGTGAGTTTGTCTTCAGCAACCCGGCGACTGGTTTCTCTTTTTACTCGCCTTCAAATGCCACTGAACAGACGTTTGAAATCACTATTTACGATACTACTTCTGTCGAAATGTGAGAATTAAAGAGAATGGCCTGTCAAGTGTTTTGATGTGATTGGATTTATTTCACCTGCCACTTTCCAAACTATTCGGTCGCAACTTAGAACTCCAATGGTGTCGAAATAGTGGGTCACGTCATTTTCTCGCGAGCACATCAGTTTCTAAAGACATAGCACGCGCGCCAATACCAGATGTAGACTTCTAGTTATGGACTTCTGGTATTCGTTTTTAGAAATTTTATAATCGGACTCAGGCTTCCCTTGTGATCGATCATTGTTTTGTTTCGGTAATTACTGAAGCTTGCTTGGCGGTAATAAAAGCAACTCCCATAAGTTATTAATAAGGTTGCAAGGCGTTGGTTTCGTCTCCTTGACCGCACAAGCTTCTTAAACTACGGTAGTATGGTACGGTCTCAAGCTTGAACAATTAACACTCATCGTTTTCGATTTTGTGGTATATAAGCCAACGGCAATTTTAGTTAGAAGTATAACTCCTGAGATAAACTCTGAACTCTCATTAGTCATTAATGATGTTTTTCAAAAGAGTTTGTTTCATCTTCCTGTCACGTAATTTGAAAGCATCATATGTCATCTAATGCACCCGGCGTTCCTGTTTTTATTAAAATTTTACCTGATGCTTTGTGGAAAGGGACTATTATTTGAATTCCTCTGACATTTTGTACATTTTTAAGAACAATAAAGAACAGATTAACGACGTATATGTATACAGATATAAGTTACTCAGTTACTCTGAGGCTTGCAAGGTTACAAGGGGTTGGTTTAGTCGCCTCGGTTAGCAGGGCAAACAGACTTCTGAAACAGGGGAATTCAAAATCAAATTGAAATGTGTGATTCCAAATAATGAAAATAATATCCACATAGATTACCAAGAATCAAGGGTACTACACTTATCTCAAATTCTATAAACTATATAAAAAAACAACAAATTTCGTGAACCTAGCAAAAAAAAAAACAGTCGTGGGCACATAGGGCCCTTTGATTAGTTTTCGTTGTCAGTGTACGTTTGTCGTCGTCGTGATTGTCACACAAATGTTGTAAGTTTCGTTATTTTTGTGCTTGTTTCATTTATTTCACGTTTAGTTTTCTGCTCTGTATTTAGTTTGTTTCTGTTTGGAGATATAAATGGTGTTGTTTAAAAGGGGTTTGGTTTATCTTCATGTGTGTAATGCAGCCAAGAATGCCAGACGCAAACTTCCACAATCGAGCAAATGTTGTTAAATAAAACTGGGGCTGGATATGTGACACGATTAACCCAGAGCAACAATCACTTTGGAGTGCAATTTTCTATGCTGATTGTTATTATAATTTCAATCCGTGATGCGTTCTTGAGCCCTTGATGTCAATTGGCCATGTTCTAAACGAGCGGGGGACTGGGTACGAACATATTTTTTCTTGGTACGAATGTTCAATATCAATTGAATTGAAAATGGGGCACGTCATCTGAAAGAGCATCCAAAAATTAGTAAATTCACCAAATTTGATGGTTATTGGTTTAAACGCAAAGGCATGGTACACTTTTAAAATAAGAGAGCTTAGTATGGATTGGAGGACGCTTGTCCCTCCAATCCATACTAAGTGTACCATGCCTTTGGATTTAAACCAATAACCGTCAAATTTGGTGAATTTACTAATTTTTGGATGCTCTTTCAGATGACGTGCCCCATTTTTCAATTCAATTGATATTGAATATTTGTACCGAAGAGAAAATATGTTCGTACCCAGTCCCCTGCTCGTTTAGAACATGGCTAATTTCTCTGATTCGCAAACAAGCCTTGGAATAAGGTCGAGTAATGGCGGCCGTAAATTCTCAGAAATGAAAGGTAAAAGAAATCACTTAATTTTCGTAATGGATTGAAACTTTGGGTTAGGACATATTCTACACGAAAATGTATCAAGAAAGAAAAAAAAAGGAATATCAACAATTTGATCAAAAGGCACTTTAAAGTTGTCAACTCAGTTGTCAACAGGTTGTGACAAAGCTTAGAGAGGCGCGGTGGCCTATTGGTTAGTGCGCTGCACTCCGGATCGGATGGTCCGCACTGCGCTGTGTTCTTGGGCAAGACACTTTACTCTCATTGTGCCTCTCTCCACCCAGGTGTATAAATGGGTACCGGCGAATTTACTGCTGGGGGTAACGCTGCGATGGACTAGCATCCCATCCAGGGGGGAGTAGAAATACTCCTAGTCGCTTCATGCCACTAAAACCGGGATAAGCTCCGGCCTGATGGGCCACTAGGCTCTTAT
Organism: Meandrina meandrites; assembly: GCA_963693305.1. NCBI lineage: Eukaryota > Metazoa > Cnidaria > Anthozoa > Scleractinia > Meandrinidae > Meandrina > Meandrina meandrites. Next base: position 17,125,849 of record OY855915.1, read on the forward strand.
GCAAACTTTACCTTACCTTATCTGTGACAAAGCTTAGCAACATCCTTTTCAACAGGCTCATAAACACAGGAATTTGTTCTTTTTTTCAATTTTATTGTTTGTTATATATATTACACACGCTAGATGACTGTGTTGTACAACGCTGTACTTTGCAACTGTACTGTACTGTTGCAATTGCAATAATTATGCATTATTAACGCCCATATCACCGGGGAATAGGACCAGGCCCCTGGTTGAGCGGAGAGGAGGGGACAAGGGTGAAAAACAAAAGTTATTGCAGAGCAAAATTGTGATCAACACTTGTTTCCATGACGTCAAACTGACTTTGACACAGTAGTGACGATTACATAGTGGCGTTACTTTTTAGAGAGTAGCGTTTCGGTCAGTCCCTGTTAGCACTAACGTTAGCCCAAGGACCGAATATTGAGCCTTTTGGAAAGAACTTTTCTGTCAACGAGACACAAACAAAGCGTCTTTGACTGGTACCACTTTAATACGCGCTCTAACCAACTTTTTTTTTCCGATAAAGCCGTCAACCATTTTGGGCTGGGTGCCTACGTTTAATTTTCACGGTTCTCCTCCCCTCTCCTCCCCTCCAGGTCAACACTGGGAACTGGGTGGGTTAATGGTACGTGTATAAACACACTTAATAACCAATAAAAAACACAGTTTTCTTGCTGTAAAAAGGAAATTTGAACTTCACTGAGACATTTGGAAATTTTAACACTAATACTGAGAATCAATTAACAAAAATATCACTTGAGTCATCCGCGGAATCCCAGGGACGGCTAGTCGGGCGACACGAAATAAACGGAGCAGGAAAATCGGTGTGAACGGAAGCTTACCGAGAGCGGTTTACTTCGTGTCGCTCCAACTAACCGTCCCTGGCTCTCCGAGGATGCACTTAAACTTAATATTAAATAAACTTTCTGTTCCTCGCTTCCTTTTGTAATAAGCAAGGTATTGACAAAAATAATTAAAATCGCCAAATCTGAAATTGCATATGAACATGAAACAAAAATATATATTCGACGAGACTTGAGCCATTTATATCCCGCTAAATGACAAATGAATATAATTTGTGCATACGTATATACCCGTCTTGAGATACGAAAGACCTAATATCCACTAGATAGCAAATAACAATTACTTAATGCTTTAAGCATAACTATATACTATTAACATTCTACTGAAAGAATTCCAATGCATATCTTAAATATATTTATTTAACAAATAAAGAAGCCTAAGCCATGTTTTATACTGTCATAAAACACGACGGGCATTTGAGAACACGAGGGAAATGTAGAAAACATGAGCCGCAGGCGAATGTTTTCTACATTTCTCGAGTGTTCTCAAATGTCCGGAGTGTTTTATGACAGTATAAAACATGGCTTAGGCTTCTTTCTTTGCTTTATGATATAGATTTTAGACGCCGCGAGTGAAAAATTAAATTAAAATACTTGTACAACAAGAGCGATTGAACGAAGATGAAAAGCAGCAAATAGTTTACGGGAAGACCAGAAAACTGACACAATTTCATTCATTGTTCGACGTAAGTTTGTTACCTTTCAATCTTTATCTTGTCCTTCTGAACTTCAATAAACTTCACCGACTCTGAGTGCAATTTCGTTTCAGCAGTAGTCTTGATGACAGCCGTGGAGCCGTAGACAAGTACAATATGTAAACACTTGCTTCGCTTGTCTTGCATAAGGCGTATAATTTCCAGAAAAGCTATTGCTTCGGATCTTCCCGTAAACCTTAATTGTTGTCGCAATTTTCCAGCATGAATAGACGATTTAAGAGGAGATTGTCGAGGAAAATCTTCGAAAGAAAACTCTCTCGCTCGCTGTCGTTGCGTGTTTCATTAAGCTCAAGGAGTGAACACCGCGCCACAAATTTTCCCGCCTCCTCATACTATCACTTCGTTTACATCAAAATGAAATGTCCAGTGGATTTATACTTCAGTAAAAAGCAATTTAATAAAAACAAACATTCCATTCGCCCTTGTTGGATACGAGTGGTTATAGCCAACGAGGCGCGAAGCACTCGAAGAACGCTGACGAAAAACAATAAAACATGATTTTTCTATGTTTTATACTCTGATAAAACATAGTTTTTTAGCCAATCAGAGCGCGCGCAGACTCCTATCTATATTATAAAAAGGCATACAATTTAAGAGTGAAATGCTTTACAATATTAATTTAAAGAAACCTTAATAGTTTCCAAGAAGTTTTAAGTTAGATTTTTAGACCATACTTTGTTGGCACCCACCCTATATTAACTGCAAAACGCCAATTCAAGAGTGAAATGATGTACAATATTAATTTAAAGAAACCTTTACAGTTTCCAAGAAGTTTTAAGTTAGGTACTTTGGCACTGCTATTATTTAATTGAAAACGTCAATTTAAGAGTGAAATGCTTTACAACATTAATTTCAAGAAGCCTTTACAGTTTTCAAGAAGCTTCAAGATAAAATTTTATTCCATACTTTCCCACTGACTGTTATGATTTACAGTATACCAGTACAGTGAAAAATAATGTCTTAAGATTATGCAACATTCTAGTCATGTCGTAACTCAATTCAACGGCACATTCACTTTGCATTTCCAGAAGTTTCATTTTTATAAATTTTGTAAAACGTTCCAATTTTTAAATTATTATCTATTTTGCATACTACAGTACTGAGCTAATTCATTTTGTTTTTCGTTTCTGGCACTTTATGGTCCTGGCTGGTTCGTTAAGGTTACCGTATACCTTCAGATCGACAATTTTTCCCGAAATCGGATTTTTACATCCAAGTAATAGTCCAAGTGTGATCTTTCATTTAAAAAAAAAGTTTTGAAAAAGAGTGAATATCGGCGGAGAAATGAGCATATTTCGTTTTTGACCGGAAGTAAAAATTCTTCTTTAGAGTGACACCTATATGACGTGTATGCAGTCATCCGAGACGGTTTCCGCGGGAAGTATCACGAGAGCCGCCATTCTCGCGCACTGATTGGCCTTGTTATTCGAGAAGGTGTTGCAAGCTTCATGTGGGCGGCGTTTGTTTGCATTGCAAGATATTTTTGTAAGCGCTATTTTCTGAAATCAATTTTTCGCTTTGAACGCGACACTTTAAAGAGCTACAACTCCAAAGGAATTTGCCCCTTCTACGTCAAATTTGGCGAGCAGCTAGTTTAACATGTTAATAACAAAAACGTGTCGGCAATTTTTTTATTTTTGTATACTTTTTCTACTGGAGCGATTTTTGAACGATCACTCCCCTGTGTTTTAGCCCTATTTGCGAAATGTCTTGTATCTTTTTATTGCAATTGAATATGACAAAACGCCGACACGTTTTCTTAGCGCTTCGGGTCCGGAAACCAAAGAACAAATCAAATTAGCAAAATACTAAATTCGCTTTGACTTGTAGCCTTCAAAAGGCGACTCAGGCGCTCGTGTTTCGAGGTTCCTAAAAGATTGACATTTCATTCTACTACAAATTGGTTTTTATCGATTGAAAGCCAGCTCAATAAGCTTTAATTTGATATAGGGTTTTAGCTGTCTACAATTTATTCTGACTGCGGTATATCGTTTAGACGCGAGACACCCCCAAAGGTATACGGTAACCTTAAGGGGAAATGGCTAAATTTGACCTCTAGCGCAAAAGCATAAGCCTAACACGAGTAAGGAAAGCATCTATCCATGCAAAACAAGAACAAACACACTTCTTTTTATTACTGACTAGAAAATCACCGCGACATAACCATAACATGGCATTAGCATAAGCACAATCTTGAAGAATGGAATTGTTGGGTGCTTATGTTTATGTTGCGGTGTGTTTGTTCTTCTCATGCTCGTACTTATGTTTATGCTTTTGTCATTATGCTTATGCCCTAATGAAAACCACGCTTAAGTGTAAGCTGTTAAGAAAATCAATAAGAGATATTTGCAATTTGAACTAACACTCAAACACCAACACCACAACAATAACAACAACAAAAGAAAGCTAAAGTCACAAACCAGCTAAAACCTCTTACCAGAAGAGCTTACTAAAACCGGTCAGATAGATACGCCCCCTCCCCCACCCCCCCCCCCCCCCCCAAAAAAAAATCTACCAAACAAGCAAAGTTCTAAGTTCATGGTTCCTAGAGCTATAACATTACTTAATTCATTGTCTTCACCATACTTTATTCTTTTCTTAACATCAACTGCTCAGAGAGAGATTTTCATCCAGGAATCTTGTGAGCAAATGGTACAAGTGGTCCGATGTTCCACCACCACTTAAACCATGGCTTTTGTCAGGATAAAACTGTCAAAGTGATAAACATAGCATGCTGTAAGTTCTTGGTCAGGGCAGCATAAAAAGCAAAACATTTATCCATCCGTCTGTCCATCCGTCCGACAGTCAGTCAGTCAGTCAGTCAGTCAGTCAAAATAAACAAATTAGTTGGTTAGTTAAACAGGTTTTAGAGTTTTCGTCATTTGTTTTATGTTTATCTAATTTTATAAGCTAGGTGTACTTACTTTAATAAAATATTCTCAAAACTACAACAGTTGTAAGTCGCACATGCACATTTTAACTGTATTCTAAGAGATTAATTATTAATTAAATAAATAAGACAGACAGACAGACAGACAGTTGGTCAGTAGGAAGTCAATTATCAGCTAGTTTTTTAATTTCAATTTAATTT